>JAKSZT010054341.1:17882704-17943760 GCA_026826555.1 Tolypeutes matacus | reverse complement strand
GGTCTATGGTTGGTGGCAAGGCTCCAGGATGTGTAAGTTCATTGAGGTTGGTGGGCCACACTGTGGGAGATGTTTGTGTGGGATGTGGTGGGAGGTGTGGGATGTGGGCAACATGGGAATCCCAGTGGGTTCCGTGTAATATTTTAGGTAATCTAAGCACCTCTTAAAATATATGTGTATATATATATATAAATAACTTTTTTGTAAGCAAATACACATATATGCATATATATTTATATATCATTTTACAAATGTTTGTATGTATTGTGAGAATTTTGATTTTTACCCATAATAAAAAAAAATACCATTTACAATAGTAACTAAAAGATTCAAATACCTAGGAATAAATTTAATTAAAGATGTAAAGGACTTATATACAGAAAACTACACAACACTGTTAAAGGAAATTGAAGACTTAAATAAATGTAAGATTATTCCCTGTTCATGGATAGGAAGACTAAACATCATCCAGATGTCTATACTACGCAAACTAATCTACAGATTTAATGCAACCCCAATCAAAATCAACACTGTATTTTTTAAGGAACTGGAAAAACTAACTACAAAATATATTTGAAAAGGTAAGGGGCCCTGAATTGCCAAAGACATATTGAAAAAGAAAAATGAATTTGGAGGTAGCACATTACCTGACTTTAAAACATAATACAAAGCTACAGTGCTCAAAACTGCATGGTATTGGCACAAGGATAGACATACTGACCAATGGAAAGGAATTTAGCATTCTGATACAGATCCTTGCATATACAGTCATCTGATATTTGACAAGGCCACCAAGCCCACTCAGTTGGGAGAGAAATGCCCCTTCAACAAATGGTGGTTGGAAAACTGGATATCCATATCCAAAGAATGAGAGAGGAATACCATCTCACACCTTATACAAAAATCAACTCAAGATGGATCAAAGATCTAAATATAGGAGCCAAAACCATAAAGACCTTCAAAGATAATGTAGGGAAGCATCTACAGGACGTTGTAATAGGAAATGTTTTCATGAACTTCACATCCAAAGCACGAGCAACAAGAGAAAAAATAGATAAATGGGATCTCCTCAAAATAAAAAACTTCTGCACCTCAAAGGACGTTATTAAGAAAATGAAAAGGCAGCCTACCCAATGGAAGAAAATATTTGGCAACCATATATGTGATAGGAACCTAATATCCTGCATATATAAAGAAATCCTACACCTCGAAAATAAAAAGACAAACAACACAGTTAAAAAATGGGCAAGTCACCTGAAAAGACACTTCTCCAAGGAAGAAATACAAATGGCTAAAAAGCACATGAAAAAATGCTCGACATCGCTAACTATTAGGGAAATGCAAATCAAAACTACAATAAAATACCCTCTTACACCCATCAGAATGGCAGCTATTAAAAAAACGGCAGACTGTAAGTGTTGGAGAGGATGTGGAGGAATAGGAACCCTCATCCACTACTGGTGGGATTGTGGAATGGTCCAGCCACTGTGGAGGACAGTTTGGCGGTTCCTCAGAAAACTAACAATAGATCTTCCGTATGATCCAGTGATTCCATTGCTGGGTATATACCCAGAAGAAATGAAAACAAAGACACAGATATCTGCACACCAATGTTCATAGAGGCATTGTTCACAATTTCCAAAAGTTGGAATCAGCCTCAGTGTCCATCAACAGATGAATGGATAAACAAAATGTGGTACATACATACAATGGAATATTACTCAGCCGTAAGAAGGAATAAAGTACTAACACATGGACTAACAGGGATGAATCTTGAAGACCTCATGTTGAACGAAGCAAGCCAGGCATTGAAGGATGAACAGTATATGACCTCCGTGATTTGAATTGAGGAAAGTGAGCTGTCTCTGAGAACCAGTGTCTGAAAGATAGGTTAACAAGGGAGAGAAAGAGAACAGAATTTTGTGAGCAATCACCTATATGAACATAATCTATGGTAAAGTGATAGGTTATAGTTGCATACTGAAGGATAGGACAGGTAGGTAGTGATATTACTGGGCTGGTGGTGCAGGGTCAACAAGTGGGTAGATTAGGAAGGGTGGGTTAGAATACCAAGAATACTGGGGGGAGAGATGGGAGGTGGGCTAAGTGAACATGGGGATTGTGGGTATGATGTTGAAAGTGCAGGAGTGGGAATGCTCTTATGGCAGTATGACTATGTAGTGTCACTGGTTTAGGGTGTTGGTTGGGGGAGCATTCAGGAAGGGATGCATCTGGAGTAGGTTTCTGGAGAGTGTGTGAGTGTTCAACCTGTCATAATATGTTGTGTTGGGGAGTGGAGACCCACATGGTGAGTGGGAAGGAGATGGAACCCCATCTTTGGGAGGACCAATTCACCCAGAAACAGACAGGTGGCTGTCTCTTAGGCTCAATGGTGGATCCTAATAGGAGAGGTTGATCACCATGTCAAGAGCTCTTGTTGCATATAACTATGAATCTTGTCATCCAATGAATCAAGGCAGGGGAGTGTCATGTGCCCCAGGGGGACGGGGAGAAAGGAACAGAAAAGATCAAACAGGGTATTTAGTGGTCATGGGAAATGTTTTTCATTACCTTACAGTAATGGACACAGGACATGGTAAATATCATCAAAAATTATTAAACTGTACCATCTAAATTGTAAACTATACTGTAAACCATTGACAATATTTTGTAACTATGTTTCACTATCTGTATAACAATTATAACAATGTTACCATCCACATTAAAAAAAAGTTTTAATATGGGGTGAGGAAACGGGAAGGAGGTTGGGTATAGGAGAGTCTCTAGTATTCTGTGTGTGACCTAAAACTTCTTTGAAAATTAAGTGAAAATTTGGGAGACACTGGGGAGTGAGAGTGGGCAGGTGCCACAGTACAGACTGGACACCCGATAATGCAGTGATAAAAGGAAAAATGTTTTAAAAACTTTTTTTAAAATTTTTTTGTTTTTTCCCTTTTTTTGAAAATCCCAATCCTTTAATTTTATTTTATTTCTAGTGCTTTTTTTAAAGTTACCATGTATTTTATCTCTTATATTTAAACTTATCTTTATTATTTCATTTTCCTATTAATTGAATTTGGCTATTATATGGGCTTCATCTTCAAGGAAGGTTTGGATCACAGAAGGGTTACAGAGGGGGCAGGAGAGGATCATTGGGGGGAATGTCTGGGATGGGGTTTCATGGGAGGAAGTTCATCTGAATATACATGAAAGATTTATAAAATTGTTCAAATAATCAAGGGGTGGAGCATGGTCACAGTGGGTAGACAGTCACTCAATAAATGAGGGAATACTGAATTCCCAGTCTAGAGAGCTCTGCCACATTCTCCAAGGGAGCAGCAACAGTCCCCCAAGTGCAGGGACAGTGTCTGGCAAAACAGGATGGCCCACTGATGGGTTCTTGTTATTGATGACCAGCCTTATGAGTCTTTGCTCTTGTAATTGAAACTTAGCCTATTGTTATGGGGTGCCTAAGGGTGCCACCTGAGAGCCTCCTTGTTGCTCAAATGTGGCCTCTCTCTAAGCCAAACTCAGTATATGAATGCATTACCTTCCCTCAACCGTGGGATATGACTCCCAGGGATGAGCCTCCCTGGCAACGAGGGATTAATACCAAGTGCCAACTGGCAATACGACTGGAAAAAGACCTTGACTAAAAGGGGAAAAAGGTAAAAGCAAATGAGTTTATGTGGCTAAGAGACTTCAAAGAGAGCCAGGAGGTCATCCCAGAGGTAAAGCTTACGCACACCTCAGTAGGATCTCATAGATCACCAAAGTGGATATCACCCCACACAAAGGGGCTCTGGAGACACCCAGGTCCTATATAAGGGGGGACAGCTCCAGAGATTCATGCCTTATCAGAGGGTTATACTTTGGAATCTGTGGTCCTGAGAGCGACAGAGTTGGATTCAAATAAGTCCTCCCTGCACATGGTCCAACAGTCCCTTCTATTCAAACCTATATGTGATGCTGGAGTTCATAGGTGTACCTCCTGAGACTGAAGCCTCTGGCCTGCCCATGTGCCTGCTGTGCCTGGAATGTTGGTGGAGTTGCAACTCCTACTCTACAGCTCAATGGATCAAGCAAGTCACCTGGTAAGGAGATGATGATGGACAATGGCCATCCCAGAGAATGGAGAGAGCCTGCAGCTGCAGGCAGGATAATCCCATCCACTGTATCCATGGGATATATGTCCACTCTCACTTGGAGGTGGAGTGGACATCACCATCCCAAACTTCTCAGGATTGGGGGAAGAGCTATGGCCTAGAGTGGACTTAATGGTATTCTGTGGTAGACATATTGCGATTCAAGCAATGGAAGAAATTATAACTGTGAGGTGGAGCCAGTGACCACTAGATGCTTTTGGGACAGGGAAGGGAAAAGCAGTTGTAATACAGGGGCTTTTTCAGGATTGGGAATTATCCTGAGTGACATTACAATGACAGATATAGGCCATTTTACATCAGCATATACCATGCAGAACTGTGTGGGAGAGAGTGTGGTCTACAATGTGAACTATGGGCCATGCTTAGTGGCAAAGCCCCAGGATGTGTATATCCATTGCAGGTGATGTGCCACACTAATGAAAGATGTTTATGTGGGAGGCTGTGGGAAGTGTGGGAGGTAGGGAACATGGGAATCCATATAATTTTTGTGTAACATTTATGTAATATAAGCATCTTTTAAAATATTAAATATATACATATATATAAGAAAAGAAAAAATACTATTTACAATAGTAACTTAAAAAATCAAATACTTTAAAAATTTAACTAAAGTTTTAAATGATTTATACACAGAAAACCACACAGCACTGTTAAAGGAAATCAAAGAAGACTTAAATAAATGGAAGAATATTCCCTGTTCATTGATAGGAAGACTAAACATCATAAAGATATCTATCCTACCCAAGCTACCTCACAGATTTAATGCAATCCCTATAAAAATAACCCAGCATTTTTTAATGAATTGGAAAAACTAACTATGAAATTTATTTGGAAGGGCAAGAGGCACCGAATAACCAGACATATTAAAAAAGAAAATTGAAATTGGAGGAATAACACTACCTGACTTTAAAGCATACAACAAAGCCTCATTGGTAAAAACTGGTACTGGCACAAGGATAGACATACTGACCAATGGAACTGAATGGAGAGTTCTGATATAGATCCTCACATATACAGTCATCTGATATTTGACAAGGCCACCAAGCCCACTCAAATGGTGCTTGGAGAACTGGATATCCATAACCAAAAGAATGAGAGAAGAACACCATCTCACACCTTGTACAAAAATCAACTCAAGATGGATCAAAGATCTAAATATAAGAGCCAAGATCATCAGGAAGATAATGTAGGGAAGCATCTACAGGACTTTGTGATAGAAAATGGCTTCATGAACTTCACACCCAAAGCTCGAGCAGCAAAAGAAAAAATAGATTACTGGGATCTTTTCAAAATCAAAACCTTTTGCACCTCAAAGGAGTTTGTCAAGAAAGTGAAAAGACAGCCTACCCAATGGGAGAAAATATTTGTCAATCATATACCTGATAGGAGCCTAATATCCAGCATATATGAAGAAACCCTATATCTCAAAAATAAAAAGACAAACAACCCATTTAAAAAGTGGGCAAGTGAGTTGATCAGATACTTCTCCAAAGAAGAAATACAAATGACTAAAAAGCACATGAAATGATGCTCAACATCACTAGCTATTAGAGAAATGCAAATCAAAACCACAAGGAGATACTATCTTACACCCCTTAGACTGCCAGCCATTAAGAAAAACAGAGGATTACAAGTGTTGGAGAGAATGTGGAGGAATAGGAGCCCTCTTCCACTGCTGGTGGGAATGTAGAATGGTCCAGCCATTGAAGAGGACAGTTTGGCACTTCCTCAAAAAACTAGCTATAGATCTGCCATATGACCCAGCAATTCCACTGCTGAGTATATTTCCAGAAGAACTGAAAGTAAGGATACAAACAGATATATGCACACCAATGTTCATAGCAACATTATTCACTATTGCCAAAAGTTCGAATCAACCCAAATGCCCATCAACAGATGAATGGATAAACAAATGTGGTATACACATACAATGGAATATTAACTCAGCTCTAAGAAGGAATGCAGTACTAACACGGGATAACAGGGATGAATCTTGAGGACATAATGTTGAGTGAAGCAAGCCAGGCATTGAAGGACAAATACTACATGACCTTTCTGATATGAATTAAGCAAATCAAGCCAACACAGAGAGATAGAGTCTGGAAGATGGGTTTACAGGAAATAGGAAGGGAGAAGAAAGTTGTGAGCCAATGCCCATAAGGGTGAAATCTATAAGGTGGAAGTGAGTAGTTGTGCAGTGAAGAGATATGACTGGGGTATAAGGATACTATTGGGTTGGGTGGTGCAAGCTTGATGGGGAGAGGGTGGGGAGGATGTGTTGGATGGTCCAAGTAACTGGGAGGAGGGTTGGAGCGGGGATTAGGTGAACACTGGGGATATGTGGGTATGTGTGTGAAACTACAATGTTGATAAAACTCTTTTGGCAATATGACAAGGAAGCATTACTGGTTTAGGGTGTTGAATGGAGGGGCATTTGAGAAAGGGCACACTTGGGACAGTCTTCTAGAAAATGTGTGAGTGATCATTTTATCATAGTGTGTTGTATCACTGGGGGGAGACCAATATGATGAGTGGGAAGGAGTTGGACTCTTATACTGGGGAGGTCCGATATGTTCTCAAACAGAGGGAGATGTCTCTCAAAAGCATGGGTAGTTCCTAATAGGGGAGGACAGACTAATGTGTCCAGCCCTTAGCATTGTTGCAAGTTTCTATGAATCTTATCCTAAAGGAGTGAAGCCTGCTGGTCATTGTGTGCCCAGAAGGGAGAGGGAGGAAGGAATAGAATAGATTGAAGAGGGCATTTTGGGGGGCAATGGAAGTGTTCTGCATGATCATGAAATGATGGACACAGACCATGTTAAATTTCAACAAAAAATTATAAAAATATATGGCCTAAAATGTAAACCATAATGTAAACCATTGACCATGGTTGGTAGATATGTTTCAATATTTATACATCAGTTATAACAAATGTACCATTCACATGTAAAAAGATTATTAATGGGGGAGGGGGAAAAGAGGGAGGATGCTGGGTTTACAGGAGTCCCCTATATTCTGTATGTAGCCTTACTGTGTCCTAAACCTTCTTTGAAGACAATATTTTAAAAAGTACGACACTGGGGAAGAAATGGAAGAAAATGCCACTGTACATACAGGATAACTGATATTACAGTGACAAAAGGCAAAATGTCAAAAAAGCATTTATTTTTTATTTCTTAATGTTTCTCAATTTTTAATACCCCCAATTTTTTACTTTATTTTAGTTTTAGTTTCTCTAAATTATTATGTATATTATTTCTTATGTTTAAACCTATCATTATTATATCATTTTCCCATTAATCAAATTTGGCAATATTCTTGGCATCATTTTTGTAGAGGTTATGGATCACAGAAGGGTTACAATTATGGCAGGGAAGGAACAATGGAGTGATGTGGGGTACATGGGAGGAAATCCACCTGGTCATATATATAAGGTATGTTCATGGAGTATTGCCACAGAAGGTAGAGATTCACACAACAACTGAAAGAATATTGAATCCCATCCTGGGGTGCTCTGCCACTCTAATAGAACAGCAATTATCCCCCAAGTACAGGAGCAATGACTAGTGAAGAAAAATGGTCCATTAAAGAACCCTTGATATTGACAACTATGTCTATGAGCCTTTTGCTCTTGAATTTACAATTTAGCCTAGTGTTGTAGAATGCCTAAGAATTACCTCCTGAAAGCCTCCTTCTTGCTCAAATGTGGCCTTTCCCTAAGTCAAACTCAGCATACAAATGCATTACCTTCCTTCCAGCGAGGGACATGACTCTGGGGGTGAGCCTCCCTAGCACTGAGGGATTACTACCATGCACCAGCTGGTGATACAACTGGAAAAAGACCTTGAATAACAGAGGGAAATATAAAGACAAATGAGTGTATATGGCTAAGAGACTTCAAAGTGAGTCAGGAGGTCATCAGAGAGGTAACACCTATGCATGTCTCAGCAGGACCTCATAGATGGCCAAGGTAGATACTTACCCAAATGGTGGGGAGCCTGAGGGCTCTGGAGACACCAGGTCCTATGAACATGGCAGATACCTATGGAGTTTGGTGCCTTACCAGTGGGTCCTACTTTGGAGTTTGTGCTCCAGAGTGTGACAGATTTGGACTCAGACATGACTTCTCTACACATACCTCTTCTGTCCCTTTTATTTGAACCTATAGTTGGTGCTGGAGTTGGTAGGTGTACATCCAAGACACTTTAATCTCTGGGCTGTCCATGTGCCAGCAGGGCATTGAGTTTCAGTGGAGTTGCTACACCTACTCTCCAGTTCATGGGACTCATCCAGGACAACTAACAAGGAGATGATGGACAATGACCATCCCAAGGAACCAAGAAAGTCTACAACTGCAAGCAAGAGAATCCCACCCATCTGCCCCACAGGATCGAAGGCTCTTCTCAACTAGAGGTGGAATGAGCATTACCATCCCAGAATCTTCAGGACTGGGGAATGAACTATGGACTAAAGCAGACTTATTGGTATTCTACTATAACTTATTGTGATTCTAGCAATGTTAGAAATTATATCATTCATGTGGAGGCAATGGTCACTAGAGGTTCTGAGGGCAGGGAGAAGGAAATACAGGTGAAATATGGGGGCATTTTGGGGACTTGGGAATTGTCCTGAATGACATTACAATGACAGATACAGGCCATTACATATTTTGTCATAACCTACAAAATTGTGTGGGATAGAGTGTAAACTACAATGTAAACTATAATCTATGCTTAGTGGCAATGCTCTAAAATGTTTTCATGAATTGTAACAAATGTACCACACTCATGAAAGATGTTGTTAATGTGGGAAAATGTGGGAGGTGTAGGAAGTGGGACATATGGGACTCCCCTATATTTTTAACATTTATGTAATCTAAATACCTTTTTTTTTTTAAATAAAAACATATTTAAAAGAAGAAGGAAGCAGAAGTGATTTTCAATCTTCCTTCTTTCCTAAAATGTTCCTTTGAGGTTTGCCTAAAGAACTGCTACAGCAAATACAGTAGAAAGTAGTCTATTCATCTATTTCTATGGCAAAAATTTCTGAGAATTGGGCACCACCAAGTAAAAGCAGGCATTCAAAAGTGTTCAGGGGGCATTGAGAAGTTATAGTAAAAACAAAAAGAAAAACAGTTGGGAGGGGTGGATGTAGTCAGGCGAGTTCTGGTCTTAGCAGCATATTGTAACATGGAAACAGAGGGAGTCTTACCTGAAACTGATGAACCAGGTGCTGTGTGAGAACTTCCTTCCCCCTCACTGTGATGAGATTGCACTTGGAGGCAGGTGTCCACATGCCCTGGAAAAGGAGACCAGCAGCTGAGGTAGATACATCAGCCTATCCCATTCTGTGCCCATTCCACATGCAGATTATTTACCTGCACAGACCAGGTAACACTTGGTCACCAGAATGGATTTGATATCCCACAGGCAGCTTCTGAGCTTGGATGGCAGTTTAGTGCAGATTTCAGAAGAGGCTTTAACCCTACTCTGGTAGTTTCTTGAGCACCAGATGCCTGGTTCACCACTGGAAATGGTATCTCCTGCCTTTGTCTCCAAATCCCCTAGCAGACTTTAATCACTACATCCAAAAACAGATATTCCAAAAGCTAGAAAAAGAAACAAATGCAATAGAAAATAAGATGTCATAGAAACATATCCTGCAAACTTAAAGCTTGTGAGGGAGCCTCAGACTTCTCTCTCCTAAAGGGCTTTCTCACCTACTCTATCACTTGGTTAGAAGTTTTTAGTTCTCTGTGACTAGCAGTCAGATGACTGTAAAATTAAGCAAACAAAGAGGTGAGGTTCCACAAAGCAAATTAATATGCTTTAATTAATTAATATTCTCAGCTCCAATTGATTCCATCTATTGTAGCTAAGGAAACACAAAAATAGAAGAGTCATTAAGGGATAAGGTGAGGGAGATAACTATACACTTTTATACCAGGTAAAAACTATACTATATAAAAAGTATCTCTAAAGAAAACATGATAAACAGGCACAGCAATAGACCAGCAGATCCATGGAAAGTAACAAAAAGTCTGGAAGTAATCCCAACTCTGTATGGAAATTTAGTATATGACAAAGATATCCCACATTTCTGGGGAAAATGGACTTTTAAATAAATGGTGTAGGGAAAACTAGATAGCAATTTTGAAAAAACAATAAAATCCAAGTTGATCAGAGATATAAATGTATAAACCAAAACTGTAAAAGAACTAGAAGAAAATGTGATTTCCATGATAACCTAAGGATGAAGTTTTTTACAACTGTCCTTTAAAAAATCTGTTGCATGAGGTAGGCAGTCCAGCTAGGAAGTGAGTGACAAAATGCTGGCCGGAGGCACTGCAGGCTTTCCACTGCAGTGGGGACCTAAGGAAAGGACAGCACCAAACTTCTCAAGTTTCTAGAGGTAAAGCAAAGCTCAGAGTAAGATATTACAGTTGGCTACATTGGGTGGGTTACATGGACTTTTATGGACAAGGCACATATAAAACATATGGAGACGTCTTACCATTTACAGGTCACAGGTACAGATGCTCCAAAAAACTTCCCTCTGTTTTGTTGTTTTAAGACACCTCTTACCCCTAATACCACAATTATTCCAGTCTTGTGAATACCAGCTTAGAAAGAGAGGTGTGGGGTGCTGCAACTTAGTCAGTGAACAGAAAGACACATTGTTCCTTTATAAAATTTTTTGATCTCTCAGAAGATTTAAACGCTCAATTCGGATAAACAATCAAGTGCTCAACCGATTTTCTGATGTATAGCAAAATGCACTAGCTTTAAAATGTGCATTCCTCAGCTTTCATTTATATATATTTCTCATATATATATATAAAATTTTGCCTCTATCTTTCAAAATGTAACACTGGGTATTTTTAGCATAAGTATTGTTACATGTACATCCATTTTAATTGCACATTTTAGGAAGACACAAAAATCAGGGTATTTCAATTTCAATAAGATGAAAATTGCATATTTATAAAATGAAAAGCCCTCATCAAAATATACTTTTCACTAGGAAAAATAAATGAGGCAGACAAATGGATCTACACAAATTTTAAAAAATTAACCTGGGTAGATTTCAGTGTGGTACATGAATCCATATCAAGCACATCTTCCCTTATCCTTCCAGAGATGTTCATCTTCTGAGTTGAGTATTTTTTACATAATTTAAATGGAGATTTTAGTATCTCTACATTTGCTTTTCATTTCACATCAACTTTGTTAAGCTCTGAGACTTATATTTCTCTGACAGATTGTTGGGAGCTTAGTCAGGAGCACCTGGAACAGTGGTGAATGAGTTCATGGTAAAACTTGCCTTCACAGCTGTGTCTGTTCACACAGGGCAGTGGCACTGGTCAAATGCTCCACAGCCTCCTGATATTCACCTTGGGTGACTAACTCCTTCACTGAGCTCTGTTTCTTCAAGGAAGAATTTCTGAACAGCTTTGGCACATTTCAGATCTGGTAACTTGGAAAGCCTGGCTCTCTGCTTGTCAAGTTTCTGTTTCGTTCTTGGCTTTTACAGCCTGATTTTGAAATTGGGGTCACTCCATCTCTTGTGGTTGACATAAATACAGTACCTAGTGCAGAGGGCCCCACGTACACCAGCAGTGAGGCTGCTTTTCTGGCCCAGCCTTTTCTCTTGGCTGCAGAGTACAGTATGCAGTGGCTGCCCACGAAGGAGACATTGGCTGCCAAACCTCTGATAATAATTTTTTAAACATTATTATTTTTTTAATCTTCTGTACCTGACGGCATTGGGGAGTCACCAAGGTATGTATCATCATGTCAAATGAAAACAGGTTAAAAACGAAGATATATATGCACTGTTCTTGCAGAATGCATAAGAGGTTCCAAAATGGGTGATTTAGGAAGCTCTTTTTTCTGTTTGTATCTATTTGCCTAGCAACTCAGATTGGTGGAGAAGTGGCAAGATGAGTTAAACAAAATTAGCAAGCAGGTAGTCATGAAAGCTGTTTGACACGGCTTTATATTCCTCTTTGAATATCTCCAAATAAAATGTGAAATGAAAATTATTTATCTTTCATTCTCTTAAAGAGATTAAAATGCAAAGCTATGTGGCTTCCTAACATTGACACTGGCCACTAAACATGTTTAATTCAACTGAGAGATACAGAACTATTGGGAACCACAAGATACAGCAGTCCTTGGGTCTGAAACAGGACAAGATCCCTGTTGATGACAGTACATACATCAGAAGGAAAATGTGGTGATCTGTGAGGTGGGAGGGGTAGGGGATGGGGGTTGGCCAGGATGAGGGCACAATGGGCTGGCACCAAGCCCTGGGTTACATCAGGCACACTGGACATGACCCGGTTCCCTCTCCTGACTTGGTTCCTTCTTCCTTTTTTGGAACCATCCCTCTTTATATCAGGTGATGGCTATAAATCATGCCACTGTGACCATGGGTGCAACTTGATACTTAGCTTCCTGAGGAACTGCCAAACTGTCTTCCGTAGTGGCAGCAGAAGTCTGTGCCATTTTACAATCCCACAAACAGTAAATGAGCATTCCTCTGCCTTTCTCCACATCCTCTCCAACACTTGTCAGTTTTTTTTAATTAATTTAAAAAAAATTTTTTGTACTGTTATTGACAAGCTATATTAAAAACAAAACACACACACACATCAGATGTTTTACCATATTGCACATACAGATGCTCCAAAAAAAGTTCTATTTACTTGTTGTTTTAGGATACCTCTTGCCCCTGGTAACAAAAATATTCCAGTCTGGGAAGTGGATGTGGCTCAACCACTTGGGCACCCACCTATGACATGGGAGGTCCCAGGTTCAGGTCCCAGAAGATGAGCAGACACCACCTCCTGAGACACAAAGCTAGATGCCACCCCCACCTCCACAAGCTAGCCTCTGCCCTACCACAATGAGCAGCCAGCAAACACAGCAGCCCATGGAGAGTGGAGTGGCTCAGCTTGTGGGGCACTCACCTCTCATGTGGGAGGTCCTGAGTGTGGTTCCTGGTGCCTCCTGTAGAAGGTGAACAAACAATGAGGAGATAGACTAGCAAACCATCTGGGGGAAGGGGGAATAAAAAAGTAAATTAAAAATAAATAAAAATTAAAATTAAAAAATAATTCCTGTCTTGTGGATACCATCAGCTTGAAAAAGAGGCATGGGGCATGACCTGCAGCCTGACCTGCAACATGGTTGATGTACAGAAAGACACACGGTGCAATGATAATTTTTAAAATATTCTGTACATTTTTGCATCAGATGATGTGATTTCAGGACAAGGAAAAGAGATTTAAAATGAAAAAGTTGATTACATAGACATACATGAGTTTGTTAGCTTCTCACTAAATGCATAAGAGGTGCTGACATGTGTGATTTAGTAAGATCTTTTTTCAGTTTTAAGATAGCTTGTTCAGCAACTCTCAGTGGTGAGGAAGCTGCAAGATGAGTTAAACAAAATTAGCAAGCAGGTAGTCATCGCTGTGTGATATGGTTTTCTATTTCTTTTCAATATCTCCAAGTAAAATGTGAAAGGAAGAAAATAATTTATCTTTTATTCTCTTAAAGAGAAAATGCAAAACTACATGGCTTCCTAACACTGCCATGGCCACCACAAATGTTTAATTCAGCCAAGAGAACAGATCTAATAGGATCCATCCTGGGGTCTGAAACAGCATA
This sequence comes from Tolypeutes matacus, assembly GCA_026826555.1. NCBI lineage: Eukaryota > Metazoa > Chordata > Mammalia > Cingulata > Chlamyphoridae > Tolypeutes > Tolypeutes matacus. The sequence continues at coordinate 17,929,917 of JAKSZT010054341.1, read as the reverse complement.
CAATCCCTGCCAATGACAGAAGATGGTATCCACCAGTAAGTGCTTGCACACATCTGTGTTCATTCCACACTAGAAAACATCCTAGTGAATTCCAGAGTTCTCTACAGATGTGTGAGGAAGACCACAGTTTTCAAGTCTGTCAGGAAAAGATCCCATCTTATTTCTATGCCCAATCACACCCCTGCCTAGAAAAATAATCAATGATTTCCCCTCAATTGATGCATTTTCAAGAAAACAAGTATCCCAGAAGCACAAATTGGATGTCTGTTGTGAGGATTGTATTTTAGCTTCAGTGATGGCCCTGCAACTTGATCCTTATGCTTTGGGCTAGAAATGTACTGCTTGAGTTGAATTTCTGAATTAAAGTGGACATCACAGATTTTATAATAAAATGTCTTGTTCTGCAGTCCTGGCCCCTTATGGCCATTCTCTATCTTTAATCTTGATCTGGGTCTAGGATAGTAGGATAGGACTTCATAGGACCAACCCCATAACTGAGCTTCAACCATAGTCTTGTTTTTAGATCCTGTGTTGTGTACCTCTAGTTGTGATGGGAAGTTCACAGCCAGTTTGCAAAGTGAATGAAAAAGTGATTTGGGGGGGTGGGGGTGGGAGTGGGGTGCTTTTTCATCTTCTGATTCACAAACAACACTGGGAGTTCCATTTGGGCTCATGGAAGGAGAAGTGGCTGCTACCAGTGGTGGCAGGGGTGTTGTGCTACATTTGAGGAGAAACTAGCTACTATCTGAGCTTGATGGCTAACTACTGGTGCTAATGGCTTTTAACTTCCCTTTATCCTCTGATTTGTGAGAATTATTGCCTGTGAATGAGGTGATGGTGCAGCTGGTATTAGCCATCTCACTCTTCTGGGAAGAAATCATTTTTGGCTTATTTTTTTGTTGCCTCTAGCTTAGTGTGTTTACTTCCTTTGTGGTGAGCCTTGGTCTGGCTATCTGAGTTAAAGCAAAACTGACAGACATGACAAGAAATGAATTGTTTCTTTTCTGGGTGATTGGACACTCCAGATGTGTGGCTGAGGACTGATTTTTGCACCGGATCCATCCCTTCATTCCTTAGCTCCAATAGATGGAATCAACAGAATTTTTCCATACATATTAATTTGCTTTGTGGAATCTCACCTCCCTGCTTAGTTTTCAATCATCTGACTACTAGTCACAGTGAACTAAAAACTTCTAACCAAATGATAGAGTAGGTGAGAAAGCCCTTTAGTAGAGAGAAGTCTGAAGCTCTCTCACAAGCTTTAACTTTGCAGGATATGATTCTATGATTTGCTTATTTTCTATTGCATTCATTTCTTTTTTTAGCTTTTGGAATATCTGTGTTTGGATGTAGTGATTAAAATCTGCTAGGGGATTTGGAGACAAAGGAAGGAGATACCATTTCCAGTGGTGGACAAGATTTCTGGTGCTCAAGAAACTACCAGAGCAGGGTTAAAGCCTGTTCTGGGGATCTGCACTAAACTGCCATCCAAACTCAGAAGTTGCCTGTGGAATATCAAATCCATTCTGGTGACCAAGTGTTTTTCTGATCTGTGCAGGTAAATAATCTGCATGTGGAATGGGCACAGGATGGGATAGGCTGATACTTGAAGTTGAAAACTGATGTTAAGGTGCTTACCTAATTGAATATCATTCTTTTGAGGAAAAGCTAGCCGAAGTATTAATTCCTCAAGGTCAAATATGTATGCATCCTGCACTTAAATGTTCACAAAATAAAATTGGTTAAGAGATAAATTGCCAAAATGGACAGATATTGCATGATTCAATTTCTGTCAGGTATTTAGATTATGCAAGTTGATATGGAATGGTGTTGAGAGCAGGTTACCAGGGTTAGGGGTCAGGGGAAATGGGGAATAGTGTATAAACTGTGTAAGGCTTCGGTTTGGTGTGAAAGCAACATTGTGGGAATGGATGGTGGTGAGTGTAGTGCAACTTTGTGAATGTAATTAATCTTACTGCACTGTAAGCTTGTGGGTGGCAAGCATGGGAATCTTTAGGTTTTAAAAGAAGTTGACAAGGATATTATTGGTACATCTGAAAAATTTTTAAATATATTTAAATTTATATATATTTTTAAAAAATTAAATATATATGCTTAAGATCAGTGCAGATTTCTTGATCTAGTTAGCTCTAATTAATTATTTGCATAAGTGAATATATTTGTTTCTGGGAAATCTACAGTGAAGCAAAGTTTTCAAGGGACATAAAGTATTCAACCTTCCTTCAATCATCAGAAGATAGATGAGAGATAGAATAGAATGATGGCACCCATCTATGAATGTCAAGCAAAATAAAGGCAAATAGATCTACATCAAGATTTTTTATGATTAACCTGTCCAGTGCCAAGGACAAAGTAGAATTTTGAGCATTTGCATCTAGCACAGGGTAAGCAGAGCCCAGTCCATAGTAAGTGTCTGTTCCTGCAAGGATACACTTCTTGACTCCAGGGTCTACTGGCATCAGTTTTACTTGTCAACAATGTGTGAAGTCTTCCCCCAAGGAACTTGCCCCATAGCCATCTTCAGTTTCTCTCTTGTTAGTAGATAGAACAGTTCTTCTTGGCACTGTGTGTTTCAGAAGGTACAAGAGAATTATGTCTAAACTCAGTCCATCTCTGCATGCTGTAGCCTCCAATGTCCATTCATTTCATCAGCCCAGGTAGACACTTGAAATGAGCACACAGGATATCTATTCATGGACTTCAATCACCTTCCTATCCTATAAGAAGTTTCTTCTGATGGGCATTGACATATCTGATTTTAATGCATGCCTCCAATTCCATGGTGATTCCCAAAGAGCAATGCCCCATATGGGCATGTTTAAAATTATAAGTTATTAGGTATGATTATAGCAATACAAAAACACTTGGAAGTCTGAAAAACAGAAATCCTTATTACATATAGCTCTAAACAATGGAAGGCTGCCCCACAGGGGACACAGAGCAGTTAAGGAGAGGATAACCACAAGCTGGAGCCATGGGAGGCAGTTAAGTATAGCAGGCAAGCTAGGGTTAGCTAGGATTTAAGGGCTCTCTCTATTGGCTAATCTTAATAAGTCTTTGGGCTGTGGGTCATAGGGGCTGTACTAAGTTATTTGGTAGCTTGTCCTGAGGAGATTAGGGTGGGCGCATAGAGGTGTCAGTGTATGAGAGCCTGATAAGACAGTTGTGATATGTGGCTTTAATTAGCTGCTCAAGAGGAGGAACTGATAGAGCTCTATCCAGGGCCTCAAAACTGAGTTGAAAGCATTTCAAAGAAACTATGTTAGAAGTAACCCCTGATTCTTTACCTCAGTTTTGAGCTTGATTACTTGGCCTAAATAAGAGACATACAAAGAGTATGTCATAAACTGATCTAAATGGCATAGAAGATATTTTATTATGATAGTCAAAGGAAGAAATGAAGTTGAAACATGAGAAGTCCCTCAAGGCTGGCTTGTAGAGCTCCCCAGTTGTTTGGCATTAACCAGGAGTTAAAAATCAGGTATAGCAGGGGCTTCTATTAATATTTTGGTTGAATTATGGGGTGTGCTAAATGTATGGTTTATGCTTTCTATGGTGATAATTTCATGGCGAAGGCTTTTAGTTAGAGTGGCCTCTTGTCCAATGCTATTAATCCACATACAAGTATTAACATTACAAACACGTCTTTGATTCTCCAATACTTAATTGATAGCCAATCTATTTTCAAAAGCCATTTGTGAAAGGGTTATCTGTCCTTGATTAAACAGATCTAGTATATGTTATCTTTTAGAAATATGAAATACTAAAGTTGTAGAATCCCTATTTAGATGCCAGTGATTTGTAATAGCTGGATTAGAGCAACGGTCCCTGCAGCCACTCCAGCAAGTCTTAAATGGATTGCAAATGCCAGTATTACAGGTATGGATGTGGGATCTGAGTAATGTTTGGCTGGGCTGGGGAAGGAAAAGTAATATTTACATAACTGAGAAGGCCAAAGAAGGCCAGAATACCTGTTTGTGATGGGGGTAGTGGAAGAGCAAAGCAGTACAGATTAGCTCCCTTGTTTTTTAGGTCACAATTATGTTTCTAGGGTATTATCTTTAGATTGGAAAATTGTACTTACCTTAGGTAACTGAGAATTACTAAAGAACAGAACTGGAGGAAGACAGTGACTTCTGTTGGGCATAGAGTGAGGGTGTGCTGTTGTCTATTAGGTCACTCATAGGTGTTACATATGGAAGAAATATGAGAACAATCACCAGTGGCCATGAGGGCAGGCAATGCAGATACAGTGGAAGCAGCAGTTTGGAAGAGGTTTTAACCTCCCAATATTTTCTATCTCTGTGCCAGATATGAGCTAGATAAAGGTTTGGAAGTGGGCAACTACAAATCCAGCAGTTATTGTTAGTCAACACATAAGAGACTTGTTTGGTTAATGTATGTATAGAGTGAACATCTGTTTAAATATCCAAGAGGCTGAGGTGTTGTGTTTGACTTTAATTTGCCATGTAATTCTTTTGGAAGTCTAGAGGGGCAGGCATTTTTAGGGAGGGGAGACTGAGGAGAGAATATGGATGATAAATAATGACAAAGGGGGAGGGAAAGAGATTGGAGGGGAACACATAGCACATTAGGAAGCCAGCAGAATTCTCCTGTTTTACCTAAGAGAAGACATAACATGGATACCCCAGCAAGGCCATCCTTTACATGAGAGGTGATATTAGTGGGAACCATAATTTTGGAGGCACTGCAGTTATTGGGCTGGATCCCACAGGCAGTTAACATGGTAAAAAAAATTAGTATTACATTCATGAGGGGCATAAATTAAATTACAATTTTACAAGTATCACCAAGGAAAGCTGGGTCACAGGGCAAGCAAACTGCACTGTCTAGAAAATCACTCACTTTTGTGGGTCTCACGCTTTAAAACAGGACTTACCACTGGGATTAGTCCCTGAAAAGTTGAGGGTGTCTGGGACTTTTATGGGTGGTGAGAGTTTCCCAGCCCAGGTGTAATTGGGACTCTTGGCAATTGTTTAGGGTGCAGGGGTGAGTGATCTCCAACTGTGAACTCTTGGGCTGGGAAACTGTTGACTGAGGTGATGTCATTTTTAGTAGTGAGCTCCTGAGCTGGGGTGATGTCATCTGGGATGTGAGGCAAGGGTATCCTTCCCAGATGGAGAACCTCTTGGATTGAAAAGGGTCATGTTTTTACAGCTCTATGGCATTAAATGTTTGTATGTATTGTGAGAATTTTGATTTTTACCCATAATAAAAAAAAAAAATTAAAAAAAAAAAAATGAGGCTGAGGTGCATGTAGAATTAGAAGGCAATGCTAGGTCTACAGACTGACTTGCAAATATCTTCTAAATCAAGGAGCTTTGTAGGTGCTCTGCTAGCAAGGATGATACTTCTGTAATTTGACCAAAGTGCCAGTACCTGATTAACACAATTAAAGCCCAATTAATGGTAGCTGAATCTAAAAGCTCCCAAGAGTCCAAGGTTTTGCTCAGATAGGTGATGATAGGAATTCTATTGCAAATAGGTTTTAAATCATATGGCCTGATTTGGGTGCATGTTGATTATAAAATATGAGATTGTTTGAGTAACTAAATATTTGTAACTGAGGTGGGACTCCAGCATTAGCCTGTTGTGAGCTCCTCCAATTTACCCAATTACTATGAATCATTTGCCTCAGTTGTTGGTTCTGTTGGTGGTAGATCTACTAGATCAGCTAGATCTTTGGCTGCAGGGCTTGTTTTTGGCCAAATTTGAACACATGTGGACCTCAGCATCTGCCATGTTTGATTGAAAGAATAGCTTATTTGGTGGATTTGAGCCTGTGGGTTGTAAACCAATGAAAGCAACTGTACCAATAACAACAAAACCAGGAGTCAACAGAATGGTGTGCACCTGCACTCAACAGGATGTTTTTGTTTTATGCTCTTCCCCCCAACCCTAGCATGAATTTTTACCAAGGAGGGTTTGTCTTATTTCATCATTGTGGGATAGGGGTTTTGCTCCCTCATTATTTTCTAATGTGATTATCATTTACCAAGTGGAGTTGCTTATTTTCCTTCTTGGTGTTACACACCTCAAAGGAAATGGCCCTCTAGAAATAATTTCAATTTACTAAAGGAAATTGGTGGGGGGAAATTAATCATCCATCCCTTATATCTGGAAAAAAAATGTGGAACATTTCTAGGAGGTAGAAATTTAGGTTTAAATGGGTCCCGTAACAAATGGTCCCACAACAGATACTGAGACTGTATGATAATCTGTCATTAATGGGCCCCAGGAGAGTATCTGCCCTCAATCTAGCCTCTAATCCTTATGAGTAGGGAAAAGAATAGAAAATCCATTTTCATGAGAAGAGATATTATTGAAGGATCTCATATATACAGAATCCTCATAAACATGATAATGAGTCATGTTCCCTTTATTTTTTAAATATATATTTTAGTTATTTTTAAAAGATAGTTACATTACATAAAATGTCACATAAAAAATATAAGGGATTCCCATATGCCCCATTCCCCACACCTCCCACTTTTTCCCACATTAACAACATCCTTCATTAGTGTGATACATTCATTGCAATTGATGAACACATTTTGGAGCATTGCCGCTAAGCGTGGATTATAGTTTACATTGTAGTTTACACTCTCTCCCACTCAATTCTGTAGGTTATGGCAAGATATATAATGGCTTGTATCTGTCATTGCAATGTCACTCAGGTCAATTCCAAGTCCTGAAAATGCCCCCATATTGCACATCTTTTTCCCTCTCCCTGACTACAACAACTCCAGTTGCCACTGTCTTCATATCAATGATATAATTTCTTCCATTGCTAGAATCACAAATCTATAGTAGAATGCTAGTAAGTATACTCTAGTCCATATTTTAGCCCCCAATCCTGAGGATTCTGGGATGGTGATGCCCACTCTGTCTCTAATTGAGAGAAGGCTTTGATCCCATATGGCTGATGGATGGGACTCTCTTGCTTGCAGTTGTAGGCTCTCTCAGTTCCTTGATATGGTGGTTTTCCATCTACACCTCCTTGTTAGTTGTCCTGGATAAATACAATGAACTGGAGAGTAGGTGTAGCAACTCCACTGAGGCTCAGGGCCAAGCTGACACATGGAGCGCCCAGAGATTAAAATCTCTTTGTCATACACCTACCAACTCCAACATTAACAATAGGTTCAAATAAAATAGAAGAAGCATGTGTAGAGAAGTCACATCTGAGTCCAGCTCTGTCACACTCAGGAGCACAAACTCCAAAGTAGGGCCCACTGGTAAGGCAACAAATCCACAGCTACATGTCATGACCATATCTACCCAGATATCTCCAGAACCCTAAGGAGCCCCAGTATTTGGGGTAGTATCTACCTTGGCCATCTATGAGATCCTGCTGAGACATGAATAGGCGTTACCTCTCTGATTACCTCCAACTCACTTTGAAGTCTCTTAGCCATATACACTCATTTGTCTTTATCGTTTTCCCCTTTTATTCAAGGTCTTTTACCAGTTGTGTCACCGGCCAGTGCTTGGTAGTAATCCCTCAGAGTCAGGGAGGCTCATCCCTGTGAGCCATGTCCCTTGCTCAGGGGAAGGTAGTGCTGAGTTTGGCTTAGAGAATTTTTATGCTGAGTTTGGCTTAGAGAAAGGCCACATTTGAACAAGAAAGAGGCTCTCAGGAGGTAATTCTTAGGTACTCTAGAGCACTAGGTTAAGTTGCAAATTCAATAGCAAAAGGCTCATAAGCATAGTTGTCAATATCAAGGGCCCATCAATTGACCATCTTTCTTCACTAGCCATTGCCCCTGTCCTTGGGGGATAATTGCTGTTCCATAAGAGAATGTGGCAGAGAACCCCAGAATGGGAATTCAATAATCTTTCAGTTGTTGTGTGAGGTGATTCTTTACCCATTGTGGCAATGCCCCATGAACATTTGAACATATTTATATACCTTATATGTAAGGCATATATGTGTATGCCCAGGTGAACTTCCTCCCATGTATCCCCCATCACTGACACCCCACCCCATTGATCCTCCCCTGCCATAGTTGTAAGCCTTCTGGGATCCAAAACTTCTTAAAAAATGATCATGCTCCCTTTAAATACAGAAAAGTGCAATGGGAAGGCATGCAAAAACTAGTATGTCATGCAAGTCTTCCCAAAGGTCTAGAACTAAGAGAAATTAGAACTTGGGCAAAAGTGAAACCTAAGCAACAAGAATCAATGTTAAAGGGGTGATGCCACCAATACAGTGAAAAGACATTGTATTAGTCAGCCAAAAGGGGTGCTGATGCAAAATACCAGAAACTGGTTGGTCTGTATAAAAGGTATTTATTTGGGATAGAAGTCCACAGTTACCAGGCCATAAAGCATAAGTTTCTTTCTTCACCAAAGACTGTTGCTACGTGTTGGAGCAAGGCAGCTTCTGACATTTGCCAGGGTTCAGGCTTCTTGGATTCCTCTTTTCCCATGGCTGCATTTCTCTCTGGGTTTAGCTCCTCTGTTTCCTCCACAAGGTCAACTGTAGACTATGAGGCTCTCTAAGCTTTGCTTCTCTCCACAAGGCCAGCTGTAGACCTGATAGGTGAATGGCTCATCTCTATCCTGGGGCCTTCTCTCCTTCCTCACCAGAACTCCAACATCAAAACTGCTCCAACACTGTCCTTTGCTGTGTCTTTTATCTTCGATTCCCCTACCCACCAAGGGGTGGGGCTCAACGCCCTATGATGTGGCCCAGTCAATGCCCTAATCATAACTTAATCATGCCCAGATTAACAGATCAGTTTACAAGCATGAGTCAATATCTATTTTTGGAATTCATAATTACATCAAACTGCCAAACCACTACAGACATCACCTGAAAAACTTCCACAGAGATTCAGCAAATTTAAGGGCAAATTTCACTTGCTTAGAACTCTGGAAGATGGTAGAGATTGGAGAAAGACTCCACAAATGCTGGATTGAAGATAGAGAAAAATATCAAGTAGGGCTCTTTTGTCCTGGACCACCTGGCCCTCTTCCCCTTCCTCTCACTGGGTCCCAAGCAAACCTTGGAAGTTCTCCAGAAGCAGCCAACAGCCTGGGTCCTCTCACAGTGGAAACAGACTTTAGACTTGGAATGCACAGCAGTGAGTTAGAACTCCATGCATATCCAGGCCCAAAGAGTGAAGTCCACAGAGATTCAGGGCAAAACAGGAGCTGCTGAGGAGTGCAGTAAACAAAAAGGCCCCTGGTTGGGGCAGAGAAAAACTGAGGCAGAATGGTGGTGGCCAAGTGCTGCACTCACTCAAAGCAGTTCTTGTTGGTGGGATTCCCTAAATGCAGAACACACTTTTCTGGAGGGACCCACATTTCTGGATTGACCCCAACTGTCTCCCTAGGGCAGGTTAATATAACAGGGATGATACATAAAACAAAAAAGCCTTACAAAGAATAAAAGAGGGTGGGTTAAACTGAATTTCTATAAGACTGGAGAGTCCCAGAACTGAAAAGTGTAAGGAAAATTGGACACTGAGTGAAGGAAAGAATTTAAACAAATCATAGTTGCTGGGGAGAAAATTCTGCACAAAATCCAACAGAACAGATCAAGGTTGCCTTTAGGAGGAATAGAGGAAAATAACTGGCAAGTTATGACAGGTTGTTCTCAGGTTTCAGATTCTGGGTGAATGAACACTTACAAGAAACAGGAATTTACCTAAGATTCAGTTTGGTGATGTAGGGCCTAGCATGAGTTGACTGCACATGGGGCCAACTTAATTTATTTAATAATTTCCTCCAATTTGATCTGGCTCTCAGCCATTGAGAGTTGTGATGAAAATTGAAGGTGTTGAGCACCTCTTTCAGTTCCTGCTTAAGGTCTTAGAATATAACTTGCAGATTGTTTCATGTTATGATGTTGTCAGTTTTTGCTTGGCCATCATCTTTATGTCATCCCAGACATAAAGAAATCATGTGTCACAAACAGCTGGGAACACACATTCAAAACTCTTGAGAGAAAACAGTGCACCAGGGAGACTATAATGAGTACTATGAGTGATAACTGCCCAAATGCCTATTTCATAGTATGCATATATGCTCCTAAATCCAAGCTAGATGATTTAAACCATCTGAAATCAAAGTGATCAAATCAGGAGCCTGAGGAAGGACTTCCATTTTTAAGCCATGTGGCTTGTTTAATTATTTCATACGATTGTGTCTCTGCTTCCCCAGAACAACAGTTGATGTGGCAAGGCAAAAATGCCTCTTTGTTCAGCTAAGTAATCAAGTATATAAATGCTATTGTCTAAAACAAGTTAAGCTAATAAATCTAATGACTTGATGTATAGATATAGCTCTTGCAGTAAATTCAGTAATTTCTTCTATTGTGATTGATAGATTTCTAATATAGTTTTCATTTGTGGTAACCACAAGCCAAGGTAGCAGATATCAGCCAAAAGAGGTGAACCCAGAATCATTAACTCCTTGGCTAATTCCAAGCCTGAGAATGTAGACTGAGGGAAGTAGTCCAGTGAGAAGTTTCAGATTGATTGTAAATTCCTAAGGTGCTGTGAGGAGGCCAAGTGCACATTTACCAGTTATAAAGGCAATTTGCTCCCCAGGCCAATATACTATCAAACCCTTCACAATAAAAATATAGCCTATATGAGAATGTCACTTTAAACAAGGTGATGTTTATAGATTCATTGCTAGGAATAATATCACTTATCCTTATTATTCAAGAGTTTGTTTAATTGACAGAACAAGTGAGGAGCTGGCCAAACTTTACTTGTGTGGTGAATCTTTTGCAGAGACAAGGACTTAAACATGAAAATGGACATGCATTTTTATGGTAACTTGTAGTTCATGGAGGCATGTGGAATTTTATAGTGAGGTATCTGAACTGTTCTATTACATCTGTAAAATTCTTTAGACCAGTTGTGGCCATAGTAAGATCACAGTTCCAAGAAAGCTTAAAGCAGAGTAAAAAGGATCTTGGGTCTAGTATACATATATGATATGGAAAAAATGGTGCAGTTGATCCAAAGAGACTGAAACATTTGGGATAAGAAAGAAATTTGTTATGGATAGGAAAATGGGGTCCATTGCAATGTGTATAGATAGGCGTTTATCTATACAAATCCAACAGTTTCTGAGGTTACCTCCCTTTGGAATGTCCTGGGAGAAGTGGATAGTGATGTTGTTTTTCCAGGCCAGTGCAAGGACAAAGCATAGTGATACATGAAGGGTTTTGTGCATTATAAGTGTTAGTAATGTAATGTCTGTTGATGACTTGATCTGTCACTTTGGGAACAAGTAGTCTACCATGTCACATAGTCTATTTTACTTAGTGGCTAGTTTGATTTTTAAGTGTCCAGAGTTAGAACAAGACTAGGGGTGTAATGGAGCTTTTTATGGTTAAGTGATGCCTACCCATGGCTTAAGACCCTGTAATTACATCACAGTGTCAGATGTTAGGAGTACTTGGCAGGGCTCCTTTTAATGAGGATCTAAGACTGTCTTTTGTCTGTGTCATTTCCAGTAAACCCATTATCCTGGTGTCAGCTTATGATTAATAGGGTATATGTCATGTGGGTCAGGAAGGGTGTCCTTTACATGTTGAAGTTCATCTTTGGCATATTGCATTAAAGATTTGCAAATTGGGTCCTGTCATAGTGTGACAATAAGTTATCAATTCTCAATTTTATTCCTAGAGATAGGCTTGCCAGTAATAATTTCATATGGGGATAGTTTGTGTTTTCCATAGAGAATGCTATGAATAAAGATCAGCACCAACTGTAACATTTTGGGCAAGGGAAGCCCAGGATTTTCAATTAATTTTGACAGTTTTAAGTTTATAATATCAGCTCTTTTAAAGATGGCTGTTTTTGCATGAAAATATGCAAGTGCTTTTTAAAAAAATATTCAGGCTCAGTCCTTTTTGTGTAAGGCTCTATCTAAATGATGGCAACCATTAATGATGGAAGTAAAATGGCAGAAAGGAGATAATTTACATGCCACCATTTTCAATTGGCATACCAGAAGAAGTACCCTCTTCATCTCCATACCATGCTGAAATCATGAATTGCACCAGAAGTATACCTGTTACCACTATAGATGTTAACAGAATTTCCTTCAGATAGAAAGCAGGCTTGAGTAAGAGCATATATGTCATCCTTTATGGCAGTAGAAAACTGTGGAAGGCCACCACATTCCATCACTTCATAGTGTATAGTAACCATATAGCCTGCTTGGAATTTACCACTGGAATTTCTAGCATAGGAAGTATCAACAAATAGGATGACATCTGGGTTGATCATTAGCACATGTATGGAGTCATTAACTTTGAAGTTATCAGTTTACAGTCTGGGGTATCCCCTCATTGAATAAAGGTAATAGAGTAGCAGGGTTAAAAACATTGTTGAACTTAAAGTGAATATTAGGAAGTGAAATAGAATGATCTCATAAGAAGTCAGTATTTTGGAAGAAAAATATTGGGTCTGCTCAGATTTACATGTGCTGAGGCTTTAACTAATTTTGGTAGTTTCTACTGTAGCTTTAAAACAATGTGGATTAGTCAGCCAAAAGGGGTGCTGATGCAAAAAAGCCAGCTGTAGACTATCAGGTGAATAGCTCATCTCTTTTCCTGGAGTCTTCTCTCCTTCCTCATGACCAAGCTCCTCTGTGTGCTTGCTTCCTCAGGCTTTAGTAGTAAAACTCCAACATCAAAACTCCTACTCGTTCTTTGCCATGTCTTTTATTTTTGATTCCCCACTTACCAAGGGGTGGGGATCAATGCCCTACTGATATGGCCCAATCAAAGTCCTAATCATAACTTAATCATGCCCAGATGAACAGACCAGTTTACAAGCATAATCCAATATCTATTTTTGTAATTCATAACTATATCAAACTGCCAAACTGCTACACTCCACCCTCTAAATTCCAAAAATACATTACAGTATTCAAAAATCCTTAAATCAGTAACAATGCAAGTACAAAATCATATCATAATCAGTTTAAAGAAATACAGTTCAACTTGGGGCAAAGTCCTGTCTGCTGTAGACCTCTGAAATTTCCATTTAACTGCTTCCAATACACAAATGGAAAGACAAAGGATAAATATTTTCATTACCATAAGAAGAAATTGGGAGGTTAAACATGAGTCATGGGTCCTCTACAGTTCAGTAAACCTGCAGGGCATCCTCCATTTGATTTCAAAGTCTTAGAGTCATTCTTAAGATGATGGTTTCTTCCTGGGGCCACATGTGGACCCACCCTTTCCACAGGTTTGCCAAGTGGCCATTTTCTTGCTTCCACTCTCATCAAGCATCTGGGTGTGGACCAAGCTCCAGACCTCACCCTCCAAGAGTGTTGGGGTGATTGCCATACCTTACTCAATCTTTGGGTTAGAGTCTTATTACCCCTTGTACAGTTAGGTGAAGACAACATTCCCCCTAACGTTTGGCATACAGGCTAAACCGTCTCAGAGTGAGTTGACCACCTGGCCTTCCCTAACCTTTGGCATATAGGCTTAACCCTCTCAGAGCAATAAATTGACCACCTGGCATTCCCTAACATTTGGCATACAGGCTCAACCCTCTCAGAGCAATGAGTTGATGACCTGGCCTTCCATAATCCATGGGGGACAGGCACACCTCTCCCAGATCTATGGGGTGGTAACCTTAACTACCCTAATCCTTGAGGAATGTTCTCCACCCTCTCTGTACCCTGGGGTGGCAAAACTCTCCCAGAACATTGGGTGGGAACATCCACCCTCTTCAACTGCCAGGGCAAACTCACCCTCCATGTACACATGGGTGGGGTTCCTCTCTTGGCCCAAGGTGATATCTTAATTCCAGATCTCAGCTTCCATGGTTTTCCTCTTTGAAGCAGTTTCTCCTTCAATCTCTCCTTTCCATGTCCTTTCTTGTCTAAGCTGACAGTGGTTTTGTTCATACAGGTCTCTCAAAAACTTTAGTTTAGCATGCAGGAAGCAGAGGTCCAGGCCATCAGATAGTAAGATTTTCCACAAGTCTTTATGAGATAACTGCATCTTCAATTCTGATTTACAAGTTCCAAGTTTAGTTAAGTCCTCATATGGGGCACTATTGTCTGGGAGCTTGATTTCCAGAGTCAGTTTCTGTTTTTCTTTGTGCCCAATAGTTCAGTCATCAGCATATTTCTCTCATCTAGCATTTTGCTATAAGCTGTATAGAGAAGCCAAGCTTCATTCTCTGGGTTTACTTTGGAAAGTTCTTCAGCTAAATGCCCAGGCTCACCATTTTCAGATTCTATCTTCCATAAAACACCAGGAGTTAATCTTGCTAAGTTCTCTGCAGCTTTAAAACATGGATTGCCTTTCCTCCAGCTTCCAATAATAGTTTCATCATTTACTTCTAAGCCATCATAAAAAGTCTCTTTAGTGATGTTGCTAGTCTCATATTAATAGCAACAGTCTCTTCAAAGCACTGTAGGTCTTTTCTACCAAGCATTTCACAATTCCTCCAAAAAATACCCCTTATCCATTTATAAAATCATTCCAACATTTTGGTAATTGCAAAAGCACTTCCCCATTCCTCCGTACCAAATTCTGTATTAATTAGCCTAAAGGGGAGCTGATGCAAAATACCAGAAATTGGTTGGTTTTTATAAAGGGCATTTATTTGGGGCAGAGGCTTACAGTTAACAGGCCATAAAACATGTTACTTCCCTCACAAAAGTTTGTTGCCATGTGTTGGAGCAAGATGGCTGCTGACATCTGCCAAGAGTTCAGGAATCTTGGGTTCCTCTCTTCCCAGGCTAGCTTCTCTCCACAAGTCTAGCTGTAGACTACCAGGCGAACAGCTCATCTCTTTTCCTGGGGTCTTCTCATTTTCCTCACAACCAAGCTCCTCTGTGTGCTTGTTTCCTCAGGCTCCAGCATTAAAACTCCAACATCAGAACTCCAACTCTGTCCTTTGCCATGTCTTTTATCTTTGATTCCCCACCCACCAAGGGCTGGGGCTCAATGCCCTACTGACATGGACCAATCAAAGTCCTAATCATAACTTAATCATGCCCAGATGAACAGACCAGTTTACAAGCATAAGCCAATATCTATTTTTGGAATTCATAACTATATCAAAATGTCAAACTGCTAGGCAATGCAACTGCATCAAGGTGAGGGCTACTATAAGCAAGAGATTTGGAATTTCCTCAGTGCTCTTGAGTTATGACTTTGTTATATAAGCATTGACTCTAATTATTTACTGTTAACAAGGAGGGCAGATCCTCATTGAACCTGTGCAAATAATTACATAACCACAAATATAGGAATATTCAGTAAGATTTTTCAAATTCTGAGGTGGTCATGAAGGAAGATAAAAGTTAATTAAGAATTATAGATAGCTTAATTTATTAGGGGATCTCTTCTATCTAGAAAATAGAATAAAATATTAGCAATAATCCAAACAAAACTAAAATCACACTTTTTCAGTTCATTTAGCCATAGGTAATTAATTTTAGTTCCATTAGCTCTTCTGTTCGCAATTTCCTGAATCTATCAGCTTCTTCACTGGAATTCTGGAGATCTTGACTCAGCCCAGTGGCGTGCTCTCAAAGTTATTTAACCAATGCCATTAGAAGCTGGTGCTTCAGAGAACTTCTCATAGTCCTTTCCATAGGTCTCTGAGATAGTCCTTTTTGTTGCAGATGAAGCACACTGGCCGGTTCCATTCCTGGCCATCGCAGCGGGTTGTCCTTTTGCGCGCGTTCCTGCCATCCTGCGGGGCAGAAGCTTTGGTTGTATGGATGAGTGGGAAGGAGGCGAGCAGTGTTTTGAGGGTGCTGCAAACAGAAAGAAAGGCAGGGCGCGGGGATTGCAAGTTGAAGGCTGGAGAAGCTGGGGCCTGGCGCCAAGATAGCGCCCTGGGCCGGGGTGGAGGAGCGGAGCCGAGTCCGGGAGGCGTCGGCTGGGGACGTGGCCCGATGCTCCCTGGTGGTCTAGTAGTTAGGATTCGCCGCGTTCGATTCCTGGTCAGGGAATCCTTTCTTCACCCCCTGCCCACGGGCCGCCCTGCCTTTTAGCTTCTTTGGCTCTTCCCTAGGCCCCCAACCCTCGCCTCTCTCCAGCTCTTCCTTAGCCCCCAAGTGGCCAGGGCGGCCTTTCGCCTCCCTTGACTATCAGCACAGCCCAGCGACCTTGCTCGGACCAGCCCAGGTGTTTGCACTTTGCAGCCACAAGGCTTCCGCGGGGCCAAAGCCTCCCTGTGTGGCACCACCTCTTCGCCCCCGGGGTTGGGGAGATGGGATGGGGAGTGGCGGTGTGGTGGTGTTGCGGGATGGGGGGGAGGGGCCCGTGGGGCAGGGTGAGAGTATCTGCATCCAGAACACCGCCTACCTGTCAGGCACCGTGGTTCCCCGCATCGCATCACTCATGCCAGCCACCGGTCTGGCGCGGGAAACGAACTGGAAGGTTTTGCTCCTGGAGACTGAGACGCGGGCCCCGGTTGCCTGGAGCCATTGATGTGAAAATCAGTGTAGACGACCGAGAAGCTACGTGCAGCGGTGCAGGGTAGAAGTAGGATGTAGCAGATCAGCGAGCCAGTGGGGAAGACGGCTCAGTCAACCTGCCGGCTAGGAGCCGGGCTGGGGTTGGGAGGGCGCAAGGACATGCCCTCTGGCACGTCTCTAAGTGGAAAGAAGTTGACCCCCAACCCCCCAGTTCCCACCGCCCACTCTTGACTTCTAATATTTCCCATTCCTGCCTTACCACCTATCCGTCGGAGCCTCCTTCCCTGCTTCCACTCCTGCACCCCGCTCAGCCTAGCGATGCTTCTCAAAGGCAGTCTCAGACAGCAGCCTACTTGCCGCCCAAACCGCCACAGTCGCGGGCTTCACTAAACTCACTGGAATATCAGCTCACGGAAGGTTTTCTTTCAGAGGCCAGGGGGACACACAGTGAGGGGCACACAGCTCCCCAGGCCCGTTGCCCGGATTTCGACAAATGCGAGCCCTTGTTGAAACGAGCCTCTCTCTCAGAAGTAGAAGCTTTCCATCAACACTGGCAGGTTCTCTGTGCGGGCGGTTGAGGATGTGGGTGTCAGGTGACCGCTAGGGAGGAAACTGGTCCGTGGAGAGCATTCCACGCGGAGCTGGGCAGAGGGCAGGAAAGTGAAAAGAGGAGTCCCGAGTGTGCCGAGGGCTGAGAGGTGGCAGAAGGAGTAGATGGTGGCCACGTGGTCAGCAGGCTGGAGGGGCCCAGCTAGCTCGCAGTGAGTGGGAGTGCGTCTGGCGGGTCAGGCAGCGGCTGTGGAGGGGGTCAGGATGATGGGTCGCCCATGTCTGGGACGGATGCTCGGGACCAGGTGTGGTGGCCGGAAGACGGTTCGTCTCTGAGGATAGATGGAGTGGTCAGGTCCGGTGAATGTGCCTTGTCAGAGCAAAGCGTCTCAGAGAAGGCATGGTAGCAGGTGGGAACCTGGAGGATGGGGGGCCTTACAAGCAGGGGGAGAGGGCTCCGGTGATTGTAAGACCAAGGACCCTGTCATCAGACAGGACCCCCACCAGGCGGGCTAGAGATGGTGCTTTGGAAGGTCCTCAGGTCAAGGAGTGTGAGTTGGGAAATAGGCAATGGGGCCCTAGAGGCAGAGCGCGAGCGCGAGCAAGAGAGTGAGAGAGAGGAGGGGTTAGGGGGAAGGGGGAAGGGGTTAGGGGGAAGGGGGAAGGGGTTAGGGGGAAGGGGGAAGGCGGAAGAGGGAGGAAGGTATTGTGGGGTGTCTGGGCAAGGTCTGAAAGGGGTCATGAATTGCACTGGCCAAGATGCTTAAAGATCACTTCCCTGGCCAGAACAGAGGTAAAGACTGATGTGAGTGAGTGTGGCAGGTGCGAGGCTGGGCTGGAAGAATAAAAAATAAAAAAATAAAAAAATAAAAAAAAAAAGGGAAAAAACTAAAGAAAGGTCTGATCACATCTATTGTTTGGAGAACTCACCAGAACCCCAAAATTGGAAAACATGGTGAGGTCCAC
Source organism: Tolypeutes matacus (assembly GCA_026826555.1). Classification (NCBI taxonomy): domain Eukaryota; kingdom Metazoa; phylum Chordata; class Mammalia; order Cingulata; family Chlamyphoridae; genus Tolypeutes; species Tolypeutes matacus. Next base: position 17,911,929 of record JAKSZT010054341.1, on the reverse strand, counting down.
TAGGTTCTGGGACTAGAGCTTTGCCTTTTTGCAAAGTTCTGCCCTGTTCAGTTTCTTCCTCTCAAGGTGAATATAATCTCTATTTTTGCATACCCTTTTAAAACAGCCAATAAAGCACATAAGGACTATATTACAGGGGTTGCTCCCTGTTACATGCACACAAAATACACCTAGTGAATGCTTAATTCTGTGGGAGACTCATTGTTCATCTTGATTGGATTTACCAGGTAATTTCAAAATTATAACCCACAGATGATGTTGGATATGTAAGCCTATTGCAAAGAGTAATTATAAAGACTCATTCATTCCATTCTTCATTCATAAGTCCGTTTGATTGCATTATGTGTACTAAGAAATATACTATGTTCAGGAGATTCATCAGGGATCCTAACATACTGGTTCACTATAGATAAAAGGAGGGAATTATCTGAAATAAATTTGGAAATAAAAATAAATAGAAGATTAATAAATATGAACATTTTCAACATTCCTAACATGACAAAAATAAAATGGCTTATGCATGAAAAAGAAATATGAGGATAAATATTCATTAAAATTTAGAACTATTAATGTTTGTATTCATATTTATACATTAAAATGTACATTTATATTCTAGAGAAAGTTGGATTTCTGTGAGTAAAATCTCATGCAATTTCTGTGCTTGATATTAGCTGTGTATTATTTATTGAGGTGAAATTCATATAACATAAATTTAACCATTTTAAAAGTACCATCAGTGGCATTTAGTATATCCACAATGTTGTGCATCAGCTTTATCTAATTCAGAACATTTTTATCTCCTCCAAAGTAGACCTCATACCTGCAAAAGGAGTTACTTCACATTTCTCACTACCCTAAATCCCTGTCAGTCAAGCTTCTTTCTGTCTTTATGAATTTACCTATTCTGGATATTGTATATAAATGAATTTTTTAAAATGTGAACTTTTGTATCTGACTTCTTTTACTTAGCATGTTTTCAAGATTTTTCTGTTATAGGTTGTACCATTACTTCATTCCTTTTTATTGCTAAACCAAATTCCAATGTATGGGTAAAATACATTTTGGTTATCACTCACTAGGTGATAGATATTTGTTTTTTTCCCAGCTGTTTATAATATTAAATTATGCTAGTATGAATATCTGTGCACAATTACTTGAATATTTCTCTTCAATTTTTGAAGTTATATGTCAAGGTAGAGAATTTCTGGATCATCATATAATTCTGTGTATAACTTATTGAGGAATTGACCAAATATTTTCCACAGTGGTTGCGCCATTGTACATACCAATGAGCAATGTACAAAGATATCAATTTCTCCACATCGTCACCAACAATTATTTTAGATTTTCAAAAGTAATATAACACTGCTGGGAGTGTGAAGTGGTGTCTCTTTTGTGGTGTTGATTTATATATCTCTAAAGATCAAAGATATTGAGCAACACTCTATGTGATTGTTGGTCAACTGCATGTACTCCTTAAAGAAATGTCTATTCAAATACTTTGCCCATTTTTAGATTATTGGACTTTCGTATCTTATATTTTGCTCTCTAATGACATTATTTTGTAAATGTTTTAAGGCAAGGATCAAAATGCATGCTTTGTATGTGCATATACGGTTGATCTGCCACCATTTTGTGAAGACAAAATTCTTTCCTGAGTGCAAGACTCTGTTGCCATGTCTGATGAAAATTAATTGTATGGGTTTACTTATGGAGTATCAATTCTACTTCATAGTTTTATTGTTGTTATTTTTTTCCACTGTGTTATATATTTACCTTTATGCCAGTATTGCACTATTTTAATTACTGTAGATTTGTATTATATTTTGAAATAGAGAATTTGTTTTCCCCCTGTTATTTTCTTCTTTATCAATATAATTTTAACTATTCAGGGTCTCTTATAATTCTAAGATTATAAGGTTCAACTTTTACATTTATTTTTAAAAGATGGCCTTAGGTTTTTGGAAGGCATTTCACTGTATATCTAAATCAATTGGAGAGTATTGCCACCTTAGCTATATTAAATCTCCTTTCATATTAAATGGGATGTCTTTCCATTTATTTAGGTACTCTTTAATTTCTTTCAGCAACATTTTCTTCATATCACTATACATATCTTTGGTAGCTTGGTTAAATTTATTCCTAGCAACTTTATATTTTTGATGCCACAGTAAATTAATTTTTCTTAATTTTCTTATTGGAGTCTCACAACTTGTATGCATAAATACTACTGATTTATGCATGTTGATCTTTCACCCTGCAACTTTACTGCATTTATTTATTAGCTCTAATATTTAGGGTGTGTGTGTGTGTGTGTGTGCATGAGTGTCAGTGGGGATATGTGTGGATTCAATAGGATTTTCTATATATAAGATCATATCATCTCAGAATAGAGATAATTTTACTTCTTCTTTTTCAATTTGCATGCCTTTTATTTACTTTTATAGCCAAACTGCTCTGGCAAGAATATCAGCACAATGTTTAATAGCAGTAAGTGAAAGCAAGCATCCTTCAATTCCTGGTTTGTTGATTGTTTTTATCATGAAATGATGGGTTTCATCAAATGCTTTTTCTGCATCATATTAGATGACCTTGTTTTTTTCAGTCAACTAATGTAGAGTATTATATTGGTTGATTTCTATATGTTGACACATCCCTTGAATTCTTAAGTCATATTTCTGTTTAGGACACTACCATTATTTGTCCAAGAAATGTAAGTCATTATTAATGATATTTTAGAGTTGCATTTATACTATACACATACATTCACATACATTTCATATGTACATAATGAAATGCAGGGATGTTGGAGTTATGGTGATTAATACAGGGCAAGATTTCAGCTACCACCTCACTAAGATATCAGATTGTTTAAATAGATTTTCTTCCAAATCCCTTCATTCTCTATTTACTGAGCCTCCTAATCCTATGAGGATTGTGGGAAATGACAATGATGTGAATATGCATGTACTTCTGATATTTTTTCCCTTTATTTTTAAAGAAGTTTTAGATTATATAAAAGTTACATAGAAAATATAAGGAATTCCCATTTACCCCACTCCCTCCCTCTCCCACACTTTCCCACATTAGCAACATCTTTCATTAGTGTGGTGCATTTGTTACAATTAATGAACGCATATTGAAGCATTGCTACTAACCATGTCTAGAGTTTACATTATAGTTTACATTTTGTACCGCACAATATTATACTTTTTTTATATATTTTAAAAGATGCTTAGATTACATAAATGTTACACAAAAATTACAGGGATTCCCAAGTTCCCCACCTCCCACACCTCCCACAACATCCCACATAAACATCCTTCATTAGTGTGGCATATTTATTGCAATTGATAAACACATCCTGGGGCTTTGCCACTAAGCATGGACCATAGTTCACATTGTAGACCACACTCTCTCCCACACAGTTCTGCATGTTATATGCGGATGTAAAATGGCCTACATCCGTCCCCACAACGGCACTCAGGACAACCCCCAAGTCCCGAAAAAGCCCCTGTATTTCAACTGCACATCCCCTCCGTGCCCCGAAAGTGTCCAGTGGCCACCGGCTCCACCTCACTGTTATAATTTCTTCCATTGCTAGAATCACCATATGTGTACAACAGAATACCATTAAGTCCACTCTAGTCCATAGTTCTTCCCCCAATCCTGAGGGGGCTGGAATGGTGTTGTCCACTCCACCTCCAAGTGAGAGAGGGCTTATATCCCATGGATATGGTGGGTGGGATTACCCTGCCTGCAGCTGCAGGCCGTCTCCATTCCCTGGGATGGCCGTTACCCATCGTCGTCTCCTCACCCGGTGACTTGGATGAGTCCGTTGAGCTGTAGGGTAGAAGTTGCAGCTCCACCGAGATTCCACGCACACCTGGCACATAGGTAGGCCAGAGGCTCCAGTCTCTGGAAATACACCTACAAACTGCAGCATCACATATAGGTTTGAATAGAAGGGGCTGATGGACCATGTGCAGGGAGGACTTATTTGAGTCCAACTCTGTCACTCTCAGGAGCACAGATTCCAAAGTAGAGTCCACTGATAAGGCATCAATCTCTGGAGCTATCCCCCCTTATATAGGACCTAGTGTCTTCAGAGCCCTTAGGAGCCCCTCTGAGTGGGGTGATATCCACTTTGGTGTTCTATGAGATCCTACTGAGGTGTGTGTCAGTGTTACTTCTGGGATGACCTCCGACTCTCTTTGAAGACTCTTAACCACATGAACTCATTTGTCTTTACCTTTTCCCCCTTTTATTCAAGGTCTTTTTCCAGTCATATTGCCAGTTGTCACTTGGTAGCAATCCCACGTTGCCAGGGAGGCTTATCCCCTGGAGTCATGTCCCACACTGGGGAGAGGGTAATGCATTCATACGCTGAGTTTGGCTTAGAGAGAGGCCACATTTGAACAACAAGGAGGCTCTCAGGTGGCAACCCTTAGGCAACCCATAACAGTAGGCTAAGTTTCAATTACAAGGGCAAAGACTCATAAGGTTAGTCATCAATAACAAGAACCCATCAGTGGACCATCCTTTTTGCCAGACACTGCCCCTGCACTCGGGGGACTGTTGCTGCTCCCTTGCAGAATGTGGCAGAGCTCTTCAGGCTGGATATTCAGTATTCCCTCATTTATTGATTGATTGTCTACCCACCGTGACCATGCCCCATCCCTTGATCATTTGAACAATTTTATAAATCTTTCATGTGTATTCAGGTGAACTTCCTGCCATGAAACCCCCATCCCAGACACCCCCCACCAATGATCCTCTGCTGCCCCCGCTGTAACCCGTCTGTGATCTAAACTTTCCTTGAAGGTTAAGCCCATATAATAGTCAAATACAATTAAGGGGAAAATGAAATAATAATGATAAGTTTAAATGTAAGAGATAAAATACATGAAAACTCAGGAAAAAAATCTAAAAATAAAATAAAGTTAAAATATTGGGACATTCAAAAATGGGAAAAAAATAAAAATAAAATTAATTAATTAATTAATTAAAATTTTTCTTATTGTTATTTTTTCCTTTTATCACTGCATTATCAGGTGTCCAGTCTGTACCATGGCACCTTCCCCCTCTCACTCCCTAGTGACTCCCAAATTTTCGTTTAATTTTCAAGGAAGTTTTAGGTCACAGCAAAGTCACACACAGAATACTAGAGACTCTCATATACCCAACCTCCTTCCCCTTTTCTCACCCCATATTAAAACCTTTTTATTTTTGTGGATGGTAGCATTGTTATAACTGTTATACAGATAGTGAAACATAGCTACTAAACATTCTCAATGGTTTACAGTATAGTTTACAATTTAGATGGTACAGTTTAATAATTTTTTATATTTACCATGTCCTGTGTCCATTACTGTAAGGTAATGAAAAACATTTCCCATGCCCACTAAATACCCCCTCTTTGATCTTTTCTGTTCCTTCCTCCCCATCCCCCTGGGGCACATGACACCCCCTGTCTTGACTTATTGGATGACAAGATTCATAGTTACATGCCCTGGGTATTCTAACCTGCCCTTCCTAATCTCCCCACCTGTCAACCCTGCACCACCAAACCCAGTAATATCACAACCCAACTGTCCTATCCTTCAATATGCAACTATACTCTCTATCACTTTACCATAAATTTATGTCCATATGGGTGATGGCTCAAAGCCTGCTCTTCTCTTTCTCTCCCTTGTTAACCTATCTTTCAGACAATGATTCTCAGAGACTGCTCACTTTCCTCAGTTCAAATCAGTGAGGTCATATGTTGTTCATCCTTCAATGCCTGGCTTGTGTCACTCAACATAAGGTCTTCAAGATTCAACCACGTTATTCCGTGTGTCAGCACTTTATTCCTTCTTACAGCTGAGTAATATTCCATTGTATGTATGTACCACATTTTGCTTATCCATTCATCTGTTGATGGGCACCGGGGCTGATTCCAACTTTTGGCAATGGTGAACAATGCCGCTATGAACATTGGTGTGCATATATCTTTTCGTGTCTTTGCTTTCAGTTTTTCTGAGTATATACCCAGCAGTTGAATCACTGGATCATATGGAAGATCTATTGTTAATTTTCCGAGGAACCACCAAATTTTCCTCCACAGTGCCTGGACCATTCCACAATCCCACCAGTAGTGGATGAGGGTTCCTATTATTCCACATCCTCTCCAACACTTAGCTGCCATTCTGATGGGTGTAAGATGGTATCTCTTTGTAGTTTTGGTTTGCATTTCCCTAATAGCTAGCAATGTTCAGCATTTTTTCATGTGTTTTTTCACCACTTGTATTTCTTCCTTGGACAAGTGTCTTTTCAGGTCACTTGCCCATTTTTCAAATGGGTTGTTTATCTTTTTATTTTTGAGGTGTAGGGTTTCTTTATATATGCAGGATATTAGGCTCCTATCAGATATATGATTGCCAAATATTTTCTCCCATTGGGTAGGTTGCCTTTTCATTTTCTTAATAACATCCTTTGAGGTGCAGAAGTTTTTAATTTTAAGGAGATCCTATTTATCTATTTTTTCTCTTACTGCTTGTGCTTTGGCTATGAAGTTCATGAAACCATTTCCTATTACAAGATCCTGTAGATGCTTTCCTACATTATCTTTCAAGGTCTTTATGGTTTTGGCTCTTATATTTAGATCTTTGATCCATCTTGAGTTGATTTTTGTATAAGGTGTGAGATGGTATTCTTCTCTCATTCTTTTGGATATAGATATCCAGTTCTCCAAGCACCACTTGTTAAAGAGGCCATTCTCTCCCAAATGAGTGGGTTTGGTGGCCTTGTCAAATATCAGATAACTGTATATGCGAGGATCTATATCAGAACTCTCAATTCGATTCCATTGGTCAGTATTTCTATCCTTGTGCCAATACCATGCAGTTTTGAGCACTGTAGCTTTGTAGTATGTTTTAAAGTCTGATAATGTGATACCTCCAACTTCATTTTTCTTTTTCAATATGTCTTTGGCAATTCAGGGCCTCTTACCTTTCCAAATATATTTTGTAGTTAGTTTTTCCAGTTCCTTAAAAAGCACAGTGTTGATTTTTATTGGGATTGCATTAAATCTGTATGTTAGTTTGGGTAGGATAGACATCTTGATCATGTTTAGTCTTCCTATCCATGAATAAGGAATATTTTTCCATTTATTTAAGTCTTCTTTGATTTCCTTTAACAGTGTTGTGTAGTTTTCTGTATATAAGTCCTTTACATCTTTAGTTAAATTTATTCCTAGGTATTTGATTCTTTTAGTTACTATTGTAAATGGTATTTTTTTAAAATTTCCTCCTCAGATTGCCCATTATTGGTGTACAGAAATGCTGCTGATTTTTTAACATTGATCTTATATCCTGCTACATTACTGAACTCCTTTAAAAGTTCTAGAAGCTGTCTTGTAGATTTCTCAGGGATTTTTATGTATAGGATCATGTCGTCTGCAAATAATGAAATTTTTACTTCCTTTCCAATTTGGATGCCTTTTATAACTTTTTCTTGCCTCAGAGCTCAAGCAAGTACTTCTAAGACAATGTTAAATAGGAGTAGTGATAGTGGGCATCTTTGTCTTGTTCCTGAACTCAGAGGGAAAGCCTTTAGGATTTTACCATTGAAGATGATGTTAGCTTCGTGTTTTGCATATATACCCTTTATCATATTCAGAAAGTTTTCTTCTATTCCTATTTTTTGCAGTGTTTTTATCAGGAAAGAGTGCTGTATTTTGTCGAATCCTTTTTCTGCATCTATAGAGATGATCATGTGATTTTTTTCTTTCAATCTGCTTATGTGGTGTATTACATTGACTGATTTTCTTATATTGAACCATCCTTGCATAATGGGGATGAAACCCACTTGGTCATGGTGTATAATTCTCTTAATATGTTGTTGAATGTGATTGGCAACTATTTTGTTGACGATTTTAGCATCTTGGTTCATTAGAGAAATTGGTCTGTAATTTTCCTTTATTGTGGTATCTTTGGCTTTGGTATTAGGGTAATGCTGGCATCATAGAATGAGTTAGGGAATATTCCTTCTACTTCTAATTTTTTGGAAGAGCTTAAGGAGGATTGGTGTTATCTCTTTCTGGAATGTTTGGTAGAATTCAGCTGTGAAGCCATGTGGACCTGGGCTCTTCCTAGTTGTGAGGTTTTTGATGACTGAGTCTATATCTTTACTTGTATTTGAACTGTTGAGTTCATCAATTTCTTCTTTCATCAATGTAGGCTGTTTGTGCGTTTCTAGAAACTTGTCCATTTCCTCTAAATTATCATTCTTGTTGGCATATAATTTTTCAAAGTATCCTCTTTTGATAATCTTTATTTCTGTGGGGTCAGTAGTGATATCCCTACTTATTTTGTGTATTTGCATCTGTTCTCTCTTTTTCTTTGTTAGTCTGGCTAAGGGTTTGTCAATTTTATTGATATTCTCGAAGAACCAGCTTTTGGTTTTGTTTTATTTTTTCTAGTGCTTTCTTATTCTCTATTTCACTTAGTTCTGCTCTAATCTTTGTTATTTCCTTCTTTCTACATCTTTAAGATTTAGTGTGTTGTTTTTCCAATTTCTCCAAGTATGCAGTTAGGTTTTCAATTTTAGCTCTTTCTTCTTTTTTAATATATGAATTTATGGCTTTGAACTTCCCTCTCAGGACTGCTTTCGCTGCATCCCATAGGTTTTGATATGTTGTGTTGTCTTTTTCATTAGTTTCAAGGTAGTTAGTGGTTTCTTTTGAGATTTCCTCCTTGACCCACTGTTTGTCTAAGAGTGTGTTGTTTAACTTCCATATCTTTGTGCCTAACCTGTTTCTCTGGCCCTTAGTGATTTCTAATTTCATTCCATTGTGGTCAGAGAAATTACTTTGTATAATCTCAATCTTTCTGAATTCATTGAGAGTTGTTCTGTGGCCTAGTATGTGGTCTGTCTTGGAGTATGATCCATGTGCACTCAAGAAGAATGTAAATCCTGCTGTATTTGGGTGTAGTGTTCTGTATATGTCCATTAAGTCCAGGTCCTCTTATGTATTGTTCAGTGCCTTTGTTTCTTTATTGATTCTCTCTCTAGATGTTCTGTCTAATGATGATAATGTTGTATTAAAGTCCCCCACTATAATTGTAGAGGCATTTATTTCTCCACTTAGTTTTTCCAGAGTTTGCCTCATGTATTTTGAGGCACCCCAATTAGGTGCATAAATGTTGATGATTGTTCTCTCTTCTTGAGAGATTATCTCTTTTGATAATATATAGTGTCCATCTTTGTCTGTTACAATAGTTTTGCATTTAAAGTCTATTTTGTCTGATATTAGAATACCTACTCCTGCCCTTTATTGGCTGTTAGCTTGGAAAATTGTTTTCCAGCCATTCACTTTCAGCCTCCTTGAATCCCTGGGTCGAAGGCTGGTTTCTTGTAGACAGCATATAGATGGAACATATTTCCTTATCCATTCTGCCAATCTGTGTCTCTTGAGTGGTGAATTTAATCCATTAACATTCAGTGTTATTACTCACAACGAATTTCTTACTTCAGCCATATTTTCTTTGGGTTAATATGTCATATGTTGTTTTGTTTCTCTTTTTGTCTTTTTAGTTATTTTTAAACTCTCCTCCAACTCTCTCTCCCTTGTTTTTTCCTTTCAACTTGTAGAACATCCTTTAGTATTTCTTGAAGTGCAGGTTTCTTATTGACATACTCTCTTTTTTTTTTTTTTCCCCACCTCATTGTTATAATTTCTTGCATTGCAAGAATCACCATATGTGAGCAAGAGAATACCATCAAGTCCACTCTAGTCCATAGTTCTTCCCCAATCCAGAGGCGACTGGGATGGTGATGTCCACTCCAACTCCAAGTGAGAGAGGGCTTATATCCCATGGATATGGTGGGTGGGATGATCCTACCTGCAGATGCAGGCCCTCTCCATTCCCTGGGATGGCCATTTCCCATCGTTGTCTCCTCACCAGGTGACTTGGATGAGTCCATTGAGCTGTAGGGTAGGAGTTGCAGCTCCACCTAGATTTCATGCACACCTGGCACATAGGTAGGCCGGAGGTTCCAGTCTCTGGAAGTATACCTAAGAAACTCCAGCATCACATGTAGGTTTGAATAGAAGGAACTGTGAACCATGTGCAGGGAGGACTTATTTGAGTCTAATTCTGTCACTCTCAGGAGCACAGATTCTCTCTAAGAATCTTTGTCTCTCTAAGCCAAATTCAGCATATGATTGCATTACCTTCCCCCCAACGTGGGACATGACTCTCGGGGATGAGCCTCCCTGGCAACGAGGGATTAATACCAAGTGCCAACTGGCAGCTTTGTGCAGTGGCAGTATCGTAGCCAATGAGGTTTATCCGAGGCACGATTATTGCTAATTGAAAACTTTTCCCAAGTGCCAACTGGCAACACAACTGGAAAAAGACATTGAATAAAAGGGGGAAATGGTAAAGACAAATGAGTTCAAGTGGCTAAGAGACTTCAAAGAGAGTCGGGAGGTCATCCCAGAGGTAACTCTTACGCACACCTCAGTAGGAGCTCATAGAACATCTAAGTGCCTATCACCCCACTCAGTAGGGTTCCTGAGAGCTCCGGAGACACCCTGGTCCTATATAAGGGGGGATAGCCCCAGAGACTGATGCCTTATCAGTGGGTTCTATTTTGGAAACATACTCTCTTAATTGCTGTTTATCTTGAATATTTTGAACTCTGCATCATTTTTGAATGCCAGTTTGCTGGATAGAGAATTCGTGGCTGGAATTTTTTTTTTTTTTCTTTTAGTACTTTGACTATGTCATACCACTGTCTTCTTGCCTCCATGGTTTCAGCTGAGAAATCAGCACTTAATCTTATTGTGATTCCCTTGTATGTGTTGGTTCTCTTTTCTGTTGCTGCCTTGAGTATTTTCTCTTTGTCTTGAGCATTGGACATTTTGACAAGTATATGTCTTGGAGTAGGTCTGTTGGGATTTATACTGTTTGGGGTGTGCTGTGCTTCCTGGATCTGCATATGCATCTCTCTTAATAGGGTTGGGAAGTTTTCAGCCATTATTTCCTTCAATACTCCTTCTGTTCCCTTTCCTTCTCTTCTTCTTCTGGGATGCCCATCCCGTAATGCATATGTTTGTGCATTTTGTGTTGTTGGTTAATTCCCTGAGTCCCTGCTGGGTTTTTTCTATCTTTTTATCTATCTGTTCTACTATCTGTTTTATTTCAGCTGTATTGTCTTCCACATCACTAATTCTTTCTTCTGCCTGTTCAAATCTGCTGTTATGTGAATCCAGTGTCTTTTTGATATCTTGGATTGTGCCACTGATCACCATCATGTCCATTATCTTTTTATGTATGTTTAAAATTTCTTCAGTATGTTCTCCCAGTGTCTTCTTTATATCCTTAATCTCTTTCTTCACTTCATTAAGTTGGTCCATGATATTTGTTTGGAAAGCTTTGATTAGTTGTTCAAAGTTCTGCATCTCTTCCTGGTTTTTAGTTAGTTCATTGGACTGGTCCTTGTCTCTCTGTTTCTCAGTGTGGCATGTAATTTTTTATTGCCCTCTAGCCATCATTTTATCTTGATGGGTTTATTCAGTTGATAAGCTTCTCTCTCTGCTCTAGAGTTTTACTTAGGTGGTGGTTCTGTGTGTGTGTTAAGTTTTCTCTTTGGCACTTTTTCTTCTTATTTTATTTCCTTGCTTCTTTCTATGTTCCTTTGAAGACAAAAGATTAAGGCCAGAGGAATGGAAAGAAGTAAGAAAGGAAGAAGGATAATAGTGATATTCATAAAAGTTAGAAGAGGGGCCAAATAAGACTTAATGAAACAGATATTTAACTCATGTAGGCAGTGTAGAGTAATAGGAAAAAAAGTGGAACACATACATTGGACTGGGAACCCAAATAGAGGGATATATATATAATGATTTAGAAGGCTAGAATGATGAGGAGGGAGAGAAAGAGTGAAGAAAGGGCTGAAAGGGAAACGTTAATATTAATTTTAAAAAAGAAGAAAACAGAATAGATTGAATAGAAATTGATACTCTTAAGTTGTGGGATAATGGAAAAACGTGGTGTGTAAGAACTACAACAGAGAGCATAAGGCAGAAAGATGAAGGAAGGGGAATAGATAGCTTGGGAGGCAAAATCAATATAGACAGAGAATGGGAAATCACTGAAGAAGAAGCACAGTAAAGAAGAGACAAGCTAGCAGCACATAATTAAAAAGAAAAAAAAAAGAAGGAAAAACGAAGGGGGGGGGAGGAAAGAGGAAAGAGAAGCAAGAGACAACAAATAAACAGAGAAAAACCTAAAAACCACACAAGCAAGCAGTCAAACAAAGGTAAGGAGGAATAGTGTTCCTTCTTGGGCCCTTATGAAACCTCTCAGCCTGCTTGTGTTTATCAACCAATTTCAGTGCATGGTTCTATCTGCAGGTTTTGAGGCAGATTTTAACTATTAAACTAAATTAAAAAGAAGAATTCATTTTTCATTTTTTAAAGTGGCTGTCTTTTTTGTGTGTGTGAAATAAGGGACCCAAATGAAGGTCTCTTCTGGGGCACCCCCTTCACTGAGGGGACCCTACCTAGGCTCGTGGAAACTAATCAACCACTTCCCACTCCTGGCCTCCCCAGGGGAACTGAAGCTCTGATGCTTATCAGTGCAGAATGATAAAATTGGCTGACTCTGCCCCCTCTGGAACCAAGCCTCAATGTCACCGGGCTACTGGGTAAATCAGGCTTCCTCAGTAGATTCACCTTTCCCCTCAGCCTGGCGCTGCTACAAGCCAGCTTATCTGCTCCCCAAAGCTATGAGGGGGTCCAGGCAGCCAAATCCACAAAAGGGAAACCCCTCTCCACCTTCTGTTAGAATCCTCCCACTCTCAGAGAATGCTCCCTCTCACCGGGTTGGCGAGGGTTGGGGCGTATCCCTGGGCAGCTAGGTAAATCAACTTCCTCAGCAGATTTGCCCCTCCCCTCTGCCTGGTGTTGATTCAATCCAGCTATTTTGTTCTTCCAAGCTGCAAGGGGTTCCAGTCAGCCAAATCCACAGAAAGGAAACCCCTCTCAACCCTTTGCCAGAACCCTTCCACTCTTGGAGAACGTTCCCTCTCACTGGGTTGCCAGATGGGATTCACAGCTCAAACCAGCCTTTTTCCCTGAGGGTGGGGCTCAGCCATCTGTGTTAACCACCACAGGTAGGCTTAAAACTCACGAATCTCTACTGAGCAATCCACACCATCGAGCTGCCTCCAGATAGATGTCCCAAGCTTCTCACTCCATGTGCCCACAGCACAGACCGCCGGGCAGGAACCTTTCCACAATCGGCCGTCCTCAGAAAGCAAGTCAGCGAGTGCTCTCCTAAACTGACACCATCTTGCCTTCCCTGATATTTTTTGATGAAGGGGATTTTCATGACTATAATTGTATAATTGGAGACATTGATCCCTTCCACCTGAACAAAACCATGATTTGATCAATCCCATAATAAAATGTATTCTTACATTTTATTACAAATCTTTTGATATGCAAATCCTTTGGGGGAGAAATCCAGAAATCAGTGTTGAGGGAGTTACATGGTTAGACACCACGTGGAAGAACCAGAATGATTTAGGACAAGTGTATCCAGGTCAGGTTCACAGTACGTCAGAAAGTGAGTGGGAGTCCAGAAAAAAGTAATGGATGTTGGAGAACCAGTGGTAGAGCAAAAACCAAGAATAATTATATCTGAGAAATTCCAGACTGCTTTCTCTAGTATTGGAGGCCTAATCCCAGATATGACATGAGTTGGGGTCCCTATGTTTTGGAATAAAGGACAGAATTGAAAGACTTTGAACAACATGGGCTAATTAATAAATAAAATTCAGTGAGTTATATAATCTTATCTGTGCAATGAGGGTATTCATATCATCTTTTGAGCCAGAGAAGCCAATATCTTAGAACTTTGACGCTGGGAGATGAGAGCCCTCTCCCTATTTTTCTTAGAGCACAACTTATGTCCCAAGAGCTATTCCCAGGTGAAGGGTGTGGCATTCCTGACTGGTGGGTCTGGAAATTGTGTTCAAGACTTGAGTGTGAAGGCTTCTTTCTCCATTTGCATCACTGCTTACCACTGCTTGGCTGGTTGTGATAGAAAATCCAGAGGAAGACAGTTGTCAGCTGAGCTATTGACAATGCAACCAGGGATAAGTGGGAAATTCTTCTTTAACTGAAATTGAACCTCTGTTATGAGTTGATGGTAAGCTTTTTCCGATTGGCATAGACATTCCAAGTACATTCAGGAGGGATTCAAAAATCTGGTCTTCAATTAAGTTTGTACAGGACTTGAGAATAGTAATAAGTTAGGGACTCATTGATAAGTAATCTCTTTCCAACCATTACAATAGATTTTTCCAGTCTCCATTAAGGCTGTGTATTCTCTTGAGATGATTTACTTTTCTCACCAAACCTATGGTCACATTGGGGAACTAATTGCATGCATGGATCATGTTAGTGCCTGAAATTTGCTTAAACATGTAGTGAACAGAGGTAGAGGGATGAGTAAGAATAGAAGTTTACTGTCAGTAGGGAGGCTGGGGTTTCAGCAGGTGCATTCAATCAATACATTTTTTAAACAAATTAATTGATTGATACATATTAATGAAACATAAAATCATCCAAAGTGTACAATCAATGGTATTTAGTATAATCACATAGTTGTCCATTTATCACTTCAATCATTAGAGCATTTTCATTATTCCAATAATAATAAACAAAAACAAACAAAAAACTCATAACCTCTCAATCTCTCTATACTTCCTGTGTCATACATAACTGCTAATCTGTTTCCATCTCTCTAATTTATTTGTATTTATATTTTGTAAAAACAATCTTATGTATACCATATTACTCATATTCATATTTTACATGAGGTTTCACTATGTAATACAGTCCCATGCTACATTTTAACTTTCCTTCTAGTAATATACATGTCCTTAGACTTTCCCTTTCAACCACTATTATACCCACATAATAGCTGTGCTAGTTCCAAACACTATGATGTATTTCACCATTTCTATTCATTTCCAAAGATTTACAAACAACTGTTATACCAATTCTGTACATAATAACCCTCAACTTTTCATTCTCTATTCTCATTCTATTTTCTGGTGACCTATATTCTAATTATTAACTCCATATGTTTATGCAATATTAGTTCATAATAGCACAATGATACAGGATTTGTTCTTTTATGTCTGGCTTGCTTCACTCTACATTATGTTCTCCAGGTTCATCCATGTTGTCATATGCTTCACAATTTCATTTCTTCTTGCTGCTATATAATATCCCATCATGTTTATACACCACAATTTGTTTATCCATTCATTGATTAATAGATACCTTGATTGTTTGCATCTTTTGGCAATTGTGAATAACGCTGCTATGAACATAGATGTGGAGATGTCTGTTCATGTTACTGCACTCAGTTCTTCTGGGTGTATACCTAGTAGGGCTACTGAAAGTCATATCACTAGTCTATGTTCAGCTTCCTTAGGATCTGCCAAAGAGTCCTCCACAGTGGCTATATCATTCTACATTGCCAGCAACAATAAATAAGTGTTTCTGTCTCTCCATATCTTCACCAACACCTGTAGGGTTTTCCACCTTTTTAATAGTGTCAATTCTAATAGGTGTGAAATAATAAGTCATTGTACTTTTGATTTGCATTTCCCTAATGAACATTTTTTTTTTCATGTGTCTTTTCATCATTTGTATTTCTTCTATGGACAAATGTCTATTCGAGTCTTTTGCCCATTTGTTAATTGGGTAGTTTGTCTTTTTATTGTTGGGTTGTAGTATCTCATTTCATATCATGGATATTAAACTCTTTTTGGATATGTGATTTCCAAATATTTTCTCCAATTGAGTCAGCTGCCTTTTCACTCTTTTGACAAAGTCCTTTGAGGTACAAAAGGGTTTAATTCTGAGGAGGTCCTATTTATATATTTTTTAATTTTTTCATGCATTGGGAGTAAGATTTAAGAAACTACAATCAACTACAAGGTCTTGAAAGCATTTTCCTATATTTTCTTCAGGGAGTTTTATAGTTGTCCTTCATCCATTTTGAGTTAATTTTTGTACAAGGTGTTAGATAGTGGTAATATTTCTTTCATTTGGATATGGATATCCAGTTCTCCCAGCATTATTTGTTGAATAGACTGTTTTGGCCCAACTGGGAAGTCTTGACAGCCTTGTAAAAGATCACTTGATTGTAGATGTGAGGGTCTATTTCTGAGGTCTCAGTTTGGTTACATTGGTCAATCTGTCTTTATGTCAGAACCATGCTGGATTTTTTTTGTTTTGTTTTGTTTTGCTTTGACCACTGTGGCTAAGTTATATGCTTTAAACCCTGGAAGTGAGATTCCTTCAACTTTGCTTTTTTTTTTTTTTTTTTTTTTTTTTTAAAGACATTTTCAGTTATTCAGGGCACCTTACCTTTCTAAATAAATTTGATAATAGACTTCTCCATTTCTGTGGGGAAAAAAAGGCTGTTGGGATTTTGGGGGGGATTATGTTGAATCTCTAAATCAGTTTGGGTAGAATTGACATCTTAAAAATATTTAGTATTCCAGTCCATGAACAGAGAATGTCCTTCCATTTGTTTATATTCACTTTCTTTAAGCAATGTTTTATAGTTTTCTGAATACAGGTCCTTTCTGTTCTTGGTTAAGTTTATCCCTAATATTTGATCTTTTAGTTGCTATTATACATGGAATTTTAAAATTTCCTCCTCAGGTTGCTCATTAGTAGTGTATAGAAATGCTTTTGATTTTTGCATATTAATTTTGTATTCTGTCACTTTGCTGAATTCATCTATTCATTCTAGTAGCTTTGTTGTGGCTTTTTCAGGATTTTCTAGGTATAGGATCTGATCATCAGGAATAGCAAAAGTTTTACTTCTTCCTTTCTTATTTGGGTGCCTTTTATTTCTTTAGTCTAATTGTGATAGCTAGAACTTCTAGCTCAATATTGAATAACAGGGGGTGGATGTGGCTCAAATGGTTGGGCATCCATCTCACATATGGAAGGACCTGGGTTCAATACCTGGGACCTCCTGGGAGAAATATAGAAGCCATGTGGGCTACCAGGCCCTGCACATGGGTGTGCTGCCAGGCCCCACAAGAGGGTCAGACCCCAGGCCCCATGAACAGGTGAACCCCCCAGGCCTCACAAGTGGGTGCATTGTCAGGCCCCACATGTGGGCACACTGTCAAGCCCCATGAGCAGGTTTGCCACCAGGCCCCTTGAGTGTGTGCACAACCGGGCCCTGCAAGCAGGTGCACTCCCAGACCCCATGATTGAGAGCACTGTCAGGCCCCACCAAGCCATGCAACAAGATGATGATGTAACAGCAGAATGACACAAGGGAGAGCCAAGATGAGACATGCCAAAAAACCAGGAACTAAGGTGGTGCAGGTGGTAGGATGCCTCTCTCCCACATCAGAGTTTCCCAGGATTGAATCCCGGTGAAAACAGGAGGAGAAGGATGAGAAGAGAAGGCAGGAAACAGACACAGAGAATTGCCCAGCGAATGGACACAAAAACAGCAAAAATGGGGGGGGGGGGTGAGGTGGGGTAAAAATGGATAAAAGTAAATAAATAAACAAACCTTTAAAAAAATATATTGAATATCAGTGGTGAAAGTGGGCATCCTTGTTTTGATCCTGATCTCAGTGGGAAATCATTCAGTCTTTCACCATTGAGTACAATGCTAATTGTAGGTTTTTCATATATGTACTTTACCATATAGAGAAAACTTCCTTTTATTCCTATCTTTTGGAGTGTTTTCATGAAAAAAGGCTGCTGCGTTTTTTCAAATGCTTTTCTGCATCCATTGAGAGGATCATGTGATTTTTCTTCAATTTATCAATGTGGTTTATTACTCTAATTGATTTTCCTGTGTTGAAGCACTGTTACATTACTGGGATAAATCCCACTTGATTATGGTGTATAGTTCTCTTAATGTGCTTTTGGATTCAGTTTGTAAGATTTTGTTGAGGATTTTTGCATCTATATTCATTAGGGATATTGGTCAGTAATTTTATTTTTTCAAAGTATCTTTATCTGGTTTTGGTATTAGGGTGATGTTGGCTTCATAGAATGAGTTTGGTAGCATTCTTTCCTGTTCAATTTTTTTTAAAGAGCTTGAGCAAGATTGGTATTAGATCATCTTTGAATGATTGGTAGAATTCACCTGTGAAGCCATCTCGTCCCAGGCTTTTCATGTTTGGGATGGTTTTAATGACTGTTTCAATCTCTTCATGTGTGATTGGTTTGTTGAAGTCTTCTATTTCTTCTAGGACAGTGAAGGAGGTTCTTGTGTTTCTAGGAATTTGTCCATTTCATCTATATTATCTAGATTTTTGGTGTACAGTTTTTCATAGTATCCTCTTATGATCTCTCTTATTTCTGCAGGGTCAGTGGTAATGGCCCTTCCTTATTTCTGATTTTATTTGTTTGCATCTTCTATTTTTCCTTTGTCAATCTAGCTAAGTGTTTGTTGATTTTGTTGATCTCAAAAAACAAACTTTTCATTTGGTTGGTTTTCTCTATTGTTTTTTGCTCTTGATTTCAATTATTTCTCCTCTGACCTTTACTATTTCTTTCCTTCGACCTAGTTTGGGATTAGTTTCCTATTCTTTTTCTAGTTCCTCCATGTGTGCAGTTTTTTCTTTTTTAATGTAAGCATTGAAGGCTATAAATTTTCCTCTCAGCACTGCCTTTTTGATATCCCATAGGTTTTGATATGCTGTGTTCTCATTTTCATCCATCTCTAGCTATTTACTGAATTCTCTTGCAATTTCTGCTTTGACCCACTGATTATTTAAGTGTGTTGTTTAATCTCTATATATTTATGAATTTCTTTTTTTCCATCCATTATTGTTTTTCATTCCATTATGACAAGATAAAAAAAAAATGAACATTCAGCCAAGTATCACTATATAATTCTTGAAAACATCCAATATGAAAGAAATCCAAAACAAACAAATAAAATGAAAGCAACTTGGAGAGTATGCAGGGAGAAAAAAACTTCAAAAGAAACAACTAACATTGATATCAAGGAGATATAAGGCCCGAAATATTGTTTCTTCAGTCTTGGCTACATGACAAAGAAACTGATCCAGGACAGGACAAACTTCCTTTTTACCCCTCTTCTCAAAATCTTTCAGCGCCTCCTGCAGCCTCTTGACATCCATGGCATCCCATTCTGAAGTCCCTCTCAGTCTCTGCCTCCCTCCACAGACGGAACGCCTCCCCCGACCCCCCAACACCCTCCCCCTCCCTCGCACACACTCCAGCACACAGGCGACCAGTGGCGGGTAGGGAAGGGAGGAAGGGAGCTGGGGGAAGTGAGCGAGAGAGCCAGACCGAGAGAGTGAGCACCTCCCTGATCCACTACCCTCTTGACTAGTGTTTTATTTTCACAGCTCTTCTTTGATTCTTGGTTCAACTTACTCTGAGTTTTTAAAATAGTTCACCTTAAGTTATCAAAATCAGGCCAGGTACTCACTAATGGGGCACAGATTTTCTCCCAGGATTTGGGGCTAAAGAAAGACCTAAAAACAGGTTTTCTCCTTGCAGATTCCTGTCCAGCAAGCAGATGGCACTTGATAGCATGTGTTTCCATAGAGGTGTTTGTTTCAACCTCCTATTTCCTATGTTTCTGGTCTGGCCAGAGCTGAGATCCAAAGTGAGCTCTTGTGGCTGAATTCACTGAAGATAAGCCATTCTCTCCCTCCAACACACCCTCCTTCCTCCCTTAGAACAGCTGGCAGGGAGGAAGATGTCTGTTCCTCTCTCATTTCGCTGCAGTGAGCCAGATGTTTTGTCCAGACTTAATGCTTGAGTATGGGGTAGGTGCCATTCCTGTCCACTGTAAGGGTTTAGTGACTCGTGTTTGTTGTTTCAGGTTCTTTTTCTTAGTGCCCCTCACCTCCTGGTGTTTGCACAGCACCGCCCTTGTCTGCTGACCCCCAAAGTAGGTCTATTGGACACATTTAGGCCCTTTCTCCATTATTTTTGTGAGAGTTGATTCCTGCCTGTCTACTCTGATCCCATCTTCCCAGAACTCTCAGTCTCAATCCAATTTTAAAGCTAATGGTGTCAAGGTCTGTGCATTGTTGCCAGAAGCGCAAAAGAAGATTCATAAATGAAAGGAAATGAGGAATCATTTATTTCCCTAATTTTAATTTTCTTAAAGTTTTGATGGAATGTATTTGCACATTTTGAAATATTAAAAAATGAATCAGATATTCTCCTTACCACTATTGGTCCCAATTGCCCAACTTTAATTTTTATAAATCAAACTTTTAAAAATTTTGTTAGTAGATGCAAGGTACAGGAAGTATTTTGCCTTAATGGCAGTGTGCATTCAGGAGATGTATAATAGTAGAACAAAAATTATGTTTATGTGAAAAATTTTGAAGATAGGGAGAGATCAAAAACAATGAAGGGGCTTCTTTTAATCTTTAACAGACAGATGAATTGAAGATACAAGAGAGACAATGGAAACTGGTGTTCATAGAACTTAGAAAAATTTGTGAATGAGAGGTTTTCTACCACAGGAATGGTCAGGCTAGGACCATTTTTCAGTACAACCATCTCACAAGTCCCTAGCTTGTGATCCTGAACAATATGCACCTATATATGATATTGAACACCCAGTTATGTAGAGTTGAGGGAGGCAGCACCTGAGTTCTGTATGAAATCTCTTCAGTTCTGCAGAATTCTGGATATTTACTTCAAAGTCCCCTCTCAATTTAATGAACATTATTCCTGTGAATTGAATTTAGATAGAAAATACTTGACACATTAACTGATTGGATTTGTCAAAATGCATAACATATTGTTAAACAATTTTATCAACAAGAGAAAAAATGAGATCATCTATAAAGCTAAATAACCATTCTCATTGTTTAAAAGTGAAATACCATGGATATTTCTTGCTTTATGTTGAGTCTGTAGATTTACTTGAAATTAGTGTAAATGAGGTTTTAGTTATGAATTCCCAAGAGAAAATGTTATAATCAGCAGCAAGAAGTCATAATTACAATTTTATTGGGAAATATCTAGGTGTATATCACACTGCATGTCATGTGCTGTTTTTTTACAATGGAATTGTATGTATTCAGAGTATGTATGTATCTGTGAGTGTATTTGAAAGTTGAGCACTGAGAATGATCTGACTAGAACCCCAAACATATTTTGAACTTTATATACACAGTCTCTGCTTCCTAAATGCTGTCAGTTTGAGATCATATTCATGACATTGGAAAAATTGGCCCTGAGTGAACTCAAATCTGTGATTTTAAAGGAGTTAATCACCTTCAATGATGTGGCTGTAGACTTAATTCAGGAACAATTGGTCCAGCTAGACACATCTGAGAGAAAGCTGTTCAGAGAAGTGATGCTGGAGAATATCAATCACCTAGCCTCATTGGGTGAGGTACTCAAAATGTATCTATCTCTCTTTATCTATCTATCTATCTATCTATCTATCTATCTATCTATCTATCTATCTATCTATATCTATCATCTATCTACCATCTATCTAACATATCTATCTACCTATATATCTATATTTTTCAATTTTACATATGAAAACAATTTATTGAAGTATTTCATTCATACACCTACATACAAAAGCACTAAGTTTATAGTAAAAGCTGTGAACTTACAAAACAAACATGCATAGCATCATACATCATCCCACAACAAATTACTTGCATTATTGTGTAACATTTATGACAAGTTATGAAAGAGCATCATCAAAGAATTACTACAAATCAAAATCTATATCTTAATTTTGGTGTACTTTCCCCCCAACTCACCCTGTATTATTTTGTTCATAAACCATATAAATTATCTAAAGTGTACAGACAATGGCATTTGGAATAATCACTGAATTGTGCATTCATCACTTCATTCAATGTGAGCATTTTCATTACTCTGAATTTAAAAAAAAAAACAAAACAAAAAAACAACCACTATCTTTCCTATATGTTAGTGCTGCTAATTACAAATCCTATAATGTTGTTTCACCATTTGTAGTCATTTCCAAACATTTACAAACAACTTTCTACCAATTCTGCACAGATTATACCTCAACTTTCCATTCTTTAACCACATTATTTTCTCTGGTGGCATTCTAGCTATTAATCCATGAGTTTGCTCATTATATTTAGTCATAAGAGTGAAATCATACAATATTAGTCTCTTTGTGCCTGGCTTGCTTCCCTCAACAAAATGTCCTCCAGGCTCATCCATGTTGTCACATGCTTCATGACTTCATTTCTTCTTACAGCTGAATATTCCATCATGTTTATATACCAATGTTTATCCATTTGCATGTTCATGGACACCTCAGTTGTTTCCATTTTTTGACAATTGTGAATAATGTCACTATAAACATCAGTGTGGAGATCTCTGTTCATGTCACTGTTCTTAGTTTTTTGGAGTATATACCTAGTAGTGGTATTGCTGAGTCACATGGTAGGTCTACATCTAACTTCCTTAGGAACCACTAAACTGAATTCCACAGTGATTGTACCATTCTACATTCCCTACATTCCCACCAATGATGAATAAGCATTCCTATCACTCCAGATCCTCTCCAACACGTAGTTTTCTGTTTTGTTAATAGTGACCATTCTAGTAGGTGTGAAATGGTATCTCATTGTAGCTTTGATTTGCATTTCCCTAATAGCCAGTAATGTAAATTTTTTTCATGTTTTTTCATCATTTGTATTTCTTCTTTATAAAAATGTCTATTCAGGCCTTTTGCCCATTTTTTAATCAGATATTTGTCTTTTAATTATTGAGTTGAAGGATCTCTTTATATATCATGGATATTAGACCCTTGTCAGATGTGTGATTGCCAAATATTTTCTCCCATTGTGTAGGATGCCTTTTTACCCTCTTCACAAAGTGCTTTGTAGTGCAGAGGTGTTTTATTTTGAGGACGTCCCATTTATCTATGTTTTCTTTTGTTGTTCATACTTTGGGTATAATGTTTAAGAGACCCCCATCAACTACAAGGTCTTGTAGAGATTTTCCTATGTTATCTTCTATCAATTTTATGGTCCTGACTTTTATGTTTATATTGCTGATCCATTTTGAGTTGATTCTTGTATAGGAACTGGATACCCAGTTCTTCCAGCACTGTTTATTGAAGAGACTGTTCTGTCACAGAAAAGTAGACTTGGTAGACTTATCAAAAATCGGTTCACCATAGAAGTGGGGGCCTATTTCTGAACTCTCAGTTCAATTCTATTGATGAATGCTTTTATCTTTATGCCAATGCCATGCTGTGTTGACCACTGTAGCTTTATATTACACTTCAAGGTGAGGAGGCATGAGTGCTTTGACTTTGCTCTTCTTTTTTTAGGATATTTTTGGCTCTTCAGGATGCCTTTCCCTTAAAATAAATTTAGTAATTGACTTTTTAATTTCTGTAGAATAGATTGTTGGAATTTTGACTGACATTGCATTGAATCTATAAATCAATTTGTTAGAATTGACATATTCATGATTTTTAGTCTTCCAATACATGAACACAGAATGTTTATCCATTTGTTTAGGTCTTCTTTGATTTCTTCTGGCAGTGTTTTGTAGTTTTCTGAATACAAATCCTTTACATTCCTGTTTAAATTAATCCCTAGATATTTGAGTCTTTTTGTTGCTATTGTAAATGGAATTTTTGTTTTGATTTCCTCCTTAGCTTGATCATCACTAGAGGGTAGAAATGCTACTATTTGCATGTTGATCTTGTATCATGCCACTTTGCAACAAATTTATTAGCTCAAGTAGCTTTGTTGCAGATATTTCAGGATTTTCTAAATATAAAATCATGTTATCTGCAACTAGTGAGGCTTACTTCCTCTTTTCCAATTTGGATGCCTTTTATTTTTTGTTCTGCCTAATTGCTCTATCTAGAATGTCTAGCATAATGATGAATAACAGAGCTGGCAGTGGGCATCCTTGTCTTGTTCCTGATCTTAGAGGGAAAGATTTCCACCTCTCCCCATTGAGTATGATGTTGGCTGTGGGATTTTCATATATGCCTTTTATTATATTGACAGACTTTCTTTCCATATCTATCTTTTGGAGTATTTTTATGAATAAAGGATGCTGGATTTTGTCAAATACCTTTTCTGCTTGAATTGAGATAATCATGATTTTTTTCCCTTCAGTTTGTTAATGTGATATATTACATAAATTGATTTTCTTAAGTTGTGCCACACTTGCACATACCAGGAATAAAACCCACATGATCATGATGTATAATTGTTTTTGTATGCTGTTGGATTTCATTTGCAAGTATTTTGTTGAAAAGTTTTGCGTCTATGTTCATTAGAGGGATTGTTTTGTAATTTTCTTGTAGTATATTTATCTGGCTTTGGTATTAAGGTGATGTTGGGTTCAGAAAATGTCTTGGGTAATTTTCCCTCCTCTTCAATTATTTGGAAGAGATTACACAGGATGGGTATTAATTATTCTCAAAATGTTTAGTTCAATTCACTTGTGAACCCATATTGTCCTAGACTATTGCTGTTGGAAGATTTTTGATGACTGATTCAATCTCATTGCTTGTGATTGGTTTTGGTGGTCTTCTATTTCTTCTATGATCAGTGTACCTTGTTTGAGTGTTTCTAGGAATCCACCTACTTCATCTACAGAACTTTCTCATCTAAAATCCGGGAGAATGTATGTTCCTCAAGTGTTTGAGCACCCACTTCCCACATGGGAGGTCCCCAGTTCAATTCCCACTGCCTCTTAAAAAAACAAAACAAGCAAACAAATGAAAAAACCAACTCAGGGGAGCTGAGTACCAGCTACCCACATATGAGGTCCCAGTTTCAATCCTTGGTCCCCAGTATTTTAAAAAAATTCCTATGGCTCTTCTTTCAGCTTGACCCAATATGACCCGATATAGAGGTGCCAGGTAGATACCAAGATACCAAGATGTAGAATATGTTGGCACCAATACAAAAAGAGCCTAAAAACTGCTGGGCTTCCTTTTAGGAGGTGGGTGACTTTAGAGGCAGTAATTTGTCCTATACCAGGTTAGGAATCCAGTGCTAGACTCTGGCCCATATATTACCTAAGAATATGACTTACTAGGCAGGGCCTTGTATTTTGGAATTTATGGTCCAACTGGATTATTGAAACCAAGATAGCAATACATGCAATCCCTGGGCAGCTTGTTCCCTGCACTGGCCCAATAACATGATGTCAACAATATAATGGACCTTTCTCTGTCTTTTGGGCAGGGGTAGCTTATTCAAACATTGTCTGGCCCATTGGGTGTCTGGCCCATTGTCTGGCCCATAGTGTATGAGTTCATATACTCATGTGGCAGTTCAGTGAAGGTTTGTTGTAGACCTTACCATTGTAAAGCAACTTGATCCTGGTCCTCTTCTCAGAGTGGGATGGCAAAAAAAAGGCATTCCCCAGCTCAACAATTGCAGACCAAACATCAGGGAAGGTCATAATAATTTCCAAGTGCTCCATAAAGTCTGGGAGCACAGGTGCCAAAGGGTGCATTTCTGCATTCAAGTGACAGTAGTCTATGTTTAACCCCATACTGAACATGCCTTTTCCCAACCAAACCATTATAGGCAAAAATCTTGGAGCTGAGAACAGCCACAGACAGCTCTTTTAAGAGGCCTTTAAGGTGATTTTCTCCTGAAAGGCAGTATTGCTGCTATTGGACAAATCAAGGAGATGGAAGCACTGGTGGTGCATGGTCCATCACTCCCCCAACCTTGATGGCCAAAATTTGTTGGGATGGGTTGCACACATATTTATTTATTACCAGGAGGAGCAGTGGTGCAGGTTGTATGTGCACTGAAATTCCACCCATTTTAAAGTATTAATTTCTTATTCTCTATCACCACCCAATACCCTGGTAACCTGTATTATAGATTCTGACTCTGAGTATTATCTTTAGAAGGTACCAGGGATTGGGCCCAGGAACTTGTATTTGGGAAGTGGGTGCTCAACCACTGAGCTACATTTGCTCCCCAAAGAAAGTTTGTGGAGTTTTTTTTTGTTTGTTTGTTTTTAGAAGGTACTGAAGATTGAACCCCGCACCTTGTATATGGGAAGCATGCACTCAATCACTTGAGCTACAACTCTCCCCTCTATAAGTTTTTTATTATAATTATTTTATATCAGTGAGATCACACAATATTTGTTCTTTGGGTATAGCTTATTTAACACAATATGATATCTTTGTATCATCCCTGTTTTGCATATCAGAACTTCATTCCTTTTTTAATGTTGTAAAACATTCTGTTGTGTGTTTATAACCATATTTTATTTGTCCATTCATTTGTTGATGGACATGGGTTGCTTCCATCTTTTGGCAACTGTGATTCACGCCCCTCTGAATATCAGTGTGCAAATATTTGAGCCACTGCTTTAATTCTTTAGGGTATATGCCTTGTAGTTGGATTGCCAGGCCACATGATAGTTCTATAATTACCTTTCTGAGGTATGGCCAAACTGTCTTCCTCATTGGCTGCACAATTTTACATTGCCAGCAGCAATGAATGAAAATTACTCTTTCTGAGCATCCTCTCAAAACTTGTTATTTTCTGTTTTACATGTATATGGAGTATAGTTAACCCTATAATAATAACAAGCTTGGTTTATCAATTTTAACAAAGTTACCACACTAAAATAAAATATTGATGATATGGAAAACTATGTGTGTGAGGGGGTTATACAGGAACTCTGTTCATTCTACATGATTTTTCTGTAAACAACAAAAGATATAATAAAAATAAAACTGCTGCCTAGGACAAAGAAAAATAATATATACTGATAAGTGGGTCAATTAAAGACAAAGTCAACAATTAAATATATATATAATTGAGCAATTCTCTCTCTATATATATATACAGCAAATCTCCAAAATATATGAAGCAAATGTTGAAAAATTGAAAGGAGAAATAGATAGTGGTACATTACTAAAATAATTCAATATACCACATTCAATAATGGATTGACCCTTAAGACAGAATATCAAGAGGGAAAGAGAAGAATATAAAAGGTTAATGATAAGGAAAACAAGTGGGGGATATACAGAAATTCTCTATTTTCTGCAAGAATTTTTTGGTAAACCAACTGCTCTAAAAGTAATATGAATAAAATGAAAACAACTATTAAATTCATGGTGAAATTTGTTTCAAGAGAAAAATAAACTTTAGAAAAATTATCTCCTACACATATGCTTGAGAACTTCCCAAAAACTTAAAGATCACTCTGAGAGGATTGGAGAGATTAATAAATGTGTTTTATTTTACGATTGTAAATCATTGTGTGACCAAATATTTTTCGGTTGAGCACTACTTGATGATACATACGTAATAGAATAAAAATGTATTACAAAAAAAAAAAGAGAGAGATAGTTTAAGGTCAGGTTAGATTTAATATAGTCCTTGATAAGAAATACCCCATAGAGGAAGAATATTTAAATATTACTAATAATTCTGACATCATTGAAATGAATGGTGATGTAATTCTTATTTGTATATTACATCCCTAACAATTGGACATGATAATCTGCAAGAATGACACAAATTACTGGTTTAGTGATTTTATTTTTATTTATGCCATATTTAGTTCTGGATTATCGAATTCCTGTTTGGGAATTTTTCACATCTTATTGGAATGAATTACCACAGATAACAAAAGGCAAACCCTTACTTTTAGTGGCAAGAAAAATCAAAATCTTTTTCAACAGTCATCCTGAGAAGATATTATGGACCTAGATGGACTATAATTAATGATTATGCATCAGTATGTGAAAAGAAAAATGATGTACCAGTCCTGCAGTCCTGGGTCAATTAAAAACAGGTGTTTATTTTCTATGAAGAAACTTACAGAATCCTGATCATCACACCACTCTTTCCATAGGAATCAGAGCATGCAAAGAGCAAGTGGGGGAGTGGAGAGGGTGACAGAGAGAGAAGGAAAATGGAGAAAAATGTCCAGAAGGACATCACAGATCATGTAAAAAGTCATTAGAGCCTTCACTGCTCAATCCAAAGAATGGATTCCTGCTGTTTTTCAGTCTACCCAGAACATGGTTACCATGGCACTTATGCTAGGTCATAACCACTCAAGGAATTGCAAATAACTACAACCAGTCAGAAGCAGAGTCAGAATAGAGGGGAATTAAACTAGTATTCAATCCTAATGAGATTACTAGGAAAACCCCTTTGTTTGCAGAAGGTCCTTCTCAGACCTCAGTCAGCCAAGGTTTGAAGAAGAAATGGCCATAAAAATGAGAAACACTTTACACCACAATGATGAGACAGTCTAACCAATCCCACATGACACCAGATATATCCATATTTACCAAGGGATAAAAATCCTATTCAAGGAGTGCTAAATTATCCTGCAGGTCCTTGGTTCCAAATGGCTCCCGGCGGGGGAAGCTGAAACCAGAAGAAGCGGGCTCCACAAGGTCTATGTGTGTCCAGGAAAATGCAATTGCCTGATGATGCTAGTTGTCCAGCATTGCAATATGGCTCATCCCTCCTCCACCATGGGGATCCCAAGGGGGTGTGGCTTGAACACATCCACTGCCCATTGTTTTGGGGTGGAGGGGACAGGGAGACAGGTGGGAGGGAATCTTTGGAATAGAATTCTCCTAAATTGATGACGAGTCTGAATATAACACACAAGAATAAAAAAAAAAAAAAAAAAAAAAAGATCTCTTCCTAGTAACAGGGTTATGAATCTCTAATTCTGCTTAGAGGTAGTGGTCCAAATATAGATGTATTATGAATAAACCAGGAGTCAAATTGATGTTTAAGGGGGAAAAGTAGTAAACACATGAGAAGTCATGAAATACAGGCAACATCCACACCAAGCATTACATGTCGATAATGGGAGACAATGGAAAATGTGTGCCAAATATGCACTCTGGACCATGCTTAGTGGTCCATAGTCTGATGATAATATCTCATAATCTGTAACAAAGTCCCATCACGGTGTGGTGTGTTGGTGGAAAGCTGTTGTATGTGCAGTCTTACAATATTCATGATGTTTTTTTAAAGTTCACCTTCTATAATAAAAATATACTTTGTAAACTGTATCATCTAAATTGTAAACTATACTGTAAATCACTGACAATGTTTAGTTGCTATATTTTGCTATCTGCATAACAGTTATAACAATGCTAACAACCAAAAAAAAAAAA
>JAKSZT010054341.1:17865320-17875738 GCA_026826555.1 Tolypeutes matacus | reverse complement strand
TACAAGCTCAAGATGTTTCCCCACCTAGCTCCTATTAGCATGAGACCGCAGGGCTTGTTTCCTACATTCCAGGGTGACCTTCTATTCTTTCAGTTGCCATGGCCTTTAATTGAAACTCCATCAAGCTAAAAGCATTTTTTTTTTGCATTGATTGTAAGTCACTTCAAGAACATAGAAGTGAGTAATGTACATAAATTGTGTAGTTTTCAAAACTAAAATCATACAGTTTTGGCAGAGCTCTGGCTAAAACTGTTGTTTTCCACATCAATTGAAAGTCAAATAAAGTGCAAAGAAGTGAATGACACACACATCTTGTTTAGTTTTCAAAATTAAAGAACAGACTGTTAGGCAGAGCACTAGCCAAAATCAGTGTTTACACATTGATTGTAAGTAAAATCAAATACATCAAAGTCAATGTAGCACACATTTGCTCAGTTTTCAAAACTAAAGAACATTTTTTTTTCAACAGAGCACTAG
The DNA here is from genome assembly GCA_026826555.1 of Tolypeutes matacus. Lineage (NCBI taxonomy): Eukaryota > Metazoa > Chordata > Mammalia > Cingulata > Chlamyphoridae > Tolypeutes > Tolypeutes matacus. Next base: position 17,875,261 of record JAKSZT010054341.1, on the reverse strand, counting down.
CTAAAACCAGTGTTTTCGATTTGATTGTAAGTCAAATCAAGTACATAGAAGTGAATGAAGCACATATCTTCTTTAGCTTTCGTATCTTGCTTAGTTTTCAAAATGAAAAAGCATACTGTTTTGGCAAAGCCCTACCAAAAATCAGTTTTTTTCACATTGATTCTAAGTCAAATCATGTACATAGAAGTTAATGAACCCAAATGTTGCTTAGTTTTCAAAACTAAAGAACATTCTCTTTTGGCAGACCACTAGCCAAAACCAGTGTTTTCACATTGGTTGAACTCAAATTTAGTACATGGAAAAGAAAGAGGCACATATCTTCTTTAGTTTTCAAAACTAAAGAACATACTCTTTAGGGAGATCACTAGCTAAAACTAGTGTTTTTACACTGATTGTACATCAAATCAAGTATATACACATGAATAAATCACACATTTTGCTTCATTTTCAAAACTAAAGAACATACTGTTTTGGCAGAGGACTAGCAAAAACCAGTGCTGTCATATTAGTTGAAATTCCTAAAGTTCATAAAAGATAAGTACATATCATAGTTTTCAAAACTAAAAAACATACACTTTTGTCAAAGCACTAGATAACAGCAGAGTTTTCACATTGTAAGTCAAATCAATTACATAGAAGAAAAGAAGCACCTATCTTGCTTAGTTTTGAAAAAAAAAAAACTTACTTTTTTTTTTCAGAGCACTAGCTAAAAGAAATGTTTTCACATTGATTGTTAGTCAAATCAAGTACATAGAAGTGAATGAAGCACATATCTTGGTTACATTTCAAAACAAAACAACATACTCTTTGGCAGAGCCATAGCTAAAACCAGTGCTTTCACGTTGATTGTAAGTCAAATTAAGTACATAGAAGTGAATGAAGGACATATCTTGGTTATTTTTCAAAACTAAAGATAATACTATTTTGACAGAGCACTCTCTAAAACCAGTGTTTTCATATTGGTTGCATATCAAGTCAAGTACATAGAAGAGAATGAAGTACATAACTTGCTTAGTTTTCAAAACTAAATAACATAATATTTTGGCAGAGAGCTATTTAAACCACTGTTTTCTCATTGATTGTAAGTCATAAAAAGTACATAGAATTGAATGCAGCACATAACCTGCTCATTTTAAAAACTGAAAACATAGTCTTTGGAAAGACCACTAACTATAAGAAGTCTATCACATTGATAGTAAATGAAATCAAGTACATGGAAGTGAAATAGGCACATATCTTCTTTTGATTTCAAAACAAAAGAACATACTGTTTTGGTGGAACACTAGCTAAAACCATTGTTTTCACATTGATTTGTAAGTCAAATCAAGTATATAGACATGAATAAAGCACACACTTTGCTTAGTTTTCAAAACTAAATAACATATTGTTTTGATAGAGCACTAGTAAAAGCCAGTGTTGTCACATTGATGGAAATTCTAATAAAGTGTATAGAAGTGAATGAAGTACATATGTTGCTTATTTCTAAAAAATAAGAACATCCTTTTTTCACAGAGCGCTAACTAAAAACATTGTTTTCACAAAGATTATGAGTCAAATCATGCACATACAAGTGAATGAAGCACATATATTGGTTAGTTTTCAAAACTAAAGAAAACACCTTTTTGACAGAACACTAACTTAAAAAAGTACTTCACATTGTAAGAAAACTCAGTACATAGAAGTAAGTGAAGCACATATATTGGTTATTTTTGAAAACTAAGAACATACTCTTCTGACAGAGCTCTATCTAAAACCAGTGTTTTCACGTTGATTGTAAGTCAAATCAAGTACATAGAAGTAAATGAAACACATAACTTGCTTAGTTTAAAACTAAGAGCATACCCTTTTGGCAGTGCGTTAGTTAAAAGCAGTGTTTTTTTTTTTTTTATTATGGGTAAAAATCAAAATTCTCACAATACATACAAACACTTGCATAATGATATATAAATATATGTGCATATATGTGTATTTGCTTATAAAAATGTTATTTATATATATATATATATATTTTAAGAGGTGCTTAGATTACCCAAAATATTACACGGAACCCACTGGGATTCCCATGTTGCCCACCTCCCACACCTCCCACCACATCCCACACAAACATCTCCCACAAGTGTGGCCCACCAACCCCAATGAACCTACACATTCTGGAGCCTTGCCACCAACCATAGACCACAGCTCACACTGTAGACCACACTCTCTCCCACTCAGTTCTGAGTGGTGTGTGCTGATTTAAAATGGCCTACATCCATTGCCACAACAGTACTCAGGACAACCTCCAACTCCCAAAGAAGCCCCTGTATTTCAACTGCTCATCTCCTCCCTACCCAAAAACTGTCAAGTGGCCACTGGCTCCACCTCATTGTTATAATTTCTTGCATTGCAAGAATCACCATATGTGAGCAAGAGAATACCATCAAGTCCACTCTAGTCCATAGTTCTTCCCCCAATCCAGAGGCGACTGGGATGGTGATGTCCACTCCAACTCCAAGTGAGAGAGGGCTTATATCCCATGGATATGGTGGGTGGGATGATCCTGCCTGCAGATGCAGGCCCTCTCCATTCCATGGGATGGCCATTTCCCATCGTTGTCTCCTCACCAGGTGACTTGGATGAGTCCATTGAGCTGTAGGATAGGAGTTGCAGTTCCACCTAGATTTCCTGCACACCTGGCACATAGGTAGATGGGAGGCTCCAGTCTCTGGAAGTATACCTAAGAAACTCCAGCATCACATGTGGGTTTGAATAGAAGGGACTGGTGAACCATGTGCAGGGAGGACTTATTTGAGTCTAATTCTGTCACTCTCAGGAGCACAGATTCCAAAATAGAACCCACTGATAAGGCATCAGTCTCTGGGGCTATCCCCCCTTATATAGGACCAGGGTGTCTCCAGAGCTCTCAGGAACCCCACTGAGTGGGGTGATAGGCACTTAGATGTTCTATGAGCTCCTACTGAGGTGTGCGTAAGAGTTACCTCTGGGATGACTTCCCAACTCTCTTTGAAGTCTCTTAGCCACTTGAACTCATTTGTCTTTCCCATTTCCCCCTTTTATTCAAGGTCTTTTTCCAGTTGTGTTGCCAGTTGGCACTTGGGAAAAGTTTTCAATTAGCAATAATCGTGCCTCGGATAAACCTCATTGGCTACGATACTGCCACTGAACAAAGCTGCCAGTTGGCACTTGGTATTAATCCCTCGTTGCCAGGGAGGCTCATCCCCGGGAGTCATGTCCCACGCTGGGGGGAAGGTAATGCAATCATATGCTGAGTTTGGCTTAGAGAGAGGCCACATTTGAGCAACAAGGAGGCTCTCAGGTGGCAACCCTTAGGCACCCCACAACTGCAGGCTAAGTCTCATTTACAAGAGCAAAGACTCACAAGGGTAGTCATCAATAAAAAAAATAAAATAAAAAATAAAAAAAAAAAAAAAAAACATCAGTGGGTCATCCTATTTTGACAGGCACTGTCCCTACACTCAGAGGACTATTGCTGCTCCTCACATTAATTGTAAGTCATATCAAATACACAGAACAGAATGTAGCACATATTTGCTTAGTTTTCAAAACTAAAGAGAGTACTATTTTGGCAGAGGACTGGCTAATAACAATGTTTTCATACTGATTGTAATGCAAATCAAGTACATGGAAGTGAATGAAGCTCCTATCTTGCTTAGTGTTCATAATTAGGAACATACTATTTTGGCAGAGCACTAGGCAAAACCAGTGTTTTCACATAGAGTTGAAGTCAAATCAAGTATAGAACTGAATGAAGCATATATCTTGGTTAGATTTCAAATCTAAAGAACATACCCTTTTGACGGAGCACTAGCTAAACCCATCATTTCACATTGATTGTAAGTCAAATCAAGTACATAGGAGTGAATGAAAAACAATTTTGCTTAGTGTTCAAAATTAAGAATATTGTGTTGTTTTTTTTTTATTTTTAATATAACAAACTTTATTTTAAAAAGGGTTTTAGATTAAAGAAAAGTTACATGGAAAATATAAGGGATTCTCACATTTGCCACCCCCTCCCCATCTCACATCTTCCCCTATTAATAACATCTTACAATTGTGTGGCACATTTGTTACATTGATGAATAAATATTGAAGCATTGCTACTAACCAAGATCTATAATTTACATTGTGGTTTACGCTTATTCCCAATGCCCTAAAAATGTCCTATGTTCCACTCTTATTCCCTCCCTTCCCCTCAGAACCTCTGGTAACCTCTATCTTTTATATCAATGTGATATGTTCTTCCATTACTACAATATTAATAACTTTGCTTTGCCCATGATTGCATTCCCCCCCTTATGTTTATTCATTCCTCAACCTTGAGGATTTGGAGATTGTGATGTCCGCTCTGCCTCAGATTGAGAGGAGGTTTAGATCTTATGGGACATATTAAAGGAGCTCTTTTGATTACAGTTCTACAACTACTCTCTGGTTTTTGGGATGGGAGGTGTCCATCACCATCATTTGTACTGCATGAGTCCGATGAACTAGAGAGTAGGTGTTGACCACAACTTTTCTGAGACTCAGAGCTCAATCAGCATATGAACAGATCAAAGATTTAAGTCTCTGAGACAAATATTTAATGGATATAGTACTAATTACATGTAGAAGACTCATGTGTAGGGAAATATTTAATGGGTATAGTATTAATTACATGTGGAAGAATCATGCGTAAGGAAATTATAAATGGGTCTCTGTTACATTGGGAAAATAAGTTATCATATATTCCAAAGTAAGGCCCACGAACAATGTGCTGATTTCAAGGGATTGTGTGCCTTGCCTATAGTGTCCAGATTGCTCTAGAGCCCTCAGGAGCACCCCTATTTGAGTTTTTTTTTTTTTTTTTTTTTATTATGGGTAAAAATCAAAATTCTCACAATACATACAAACATATGCAAAATGATATATAAATATATATGCATATATGTGTATTTGCTTACACAAATGTTATATATATATATATATATATATATATACACATATATTTTACGAGGTGCTTAGATTACCAAAATATTACACGGAACCCACTGGGATTCCCATGTTGCCCACCTCCCACACCTCCCACCACATCCCACTCAAACATCTCCCACAGTGTGGCCCACCACCCTCAATGAACTTACACATCCTGGAGCCTTGCCACCAACCATAGACCACAGTTCACACTGTACACCACACTCTCTCCCACTCAGTTCTGACTGGTGTGTGCTGATTTAAAATGGCCTTCATCCGTTGCCACAACAGTACTCAGGATAACCTCCAACTCCCAAAGAAGCCCCTGTATTTCAACTGCTCATCCCCTCCCTACCCCAAAAGTGTCAAGTGGCCACTGGCTCCACCTCATTGTTATAATTTCTTGCATTGCTAGAATCACCATATGTGAACAAGAGAATACCATCAAGTCCACTCTAGTCCATAGTTCTTCCCCCAATCCTGAGGGGACTGGGATGGTGATGTCCACTCCAACTCCAAGTGAGAAAGGGCTTATATCCCATGGAAATGGTGGGTGGGATGATCCTGCCTGCAAATGCAGGCCCTCTCCATTCCCTGGGATGGCCATTGCCCATCGTTTTCTCGTCACCAGGTGACTTGGATGAGTCAATTGAGCTGTAGGGTAGGAGTTGCAGCTCCACCTAGATTTCATGCACACCTGGCACATAGGTAGGCGGGAGGCTCCAGTCTCTGGAAGTATACCTAAAAACTCCAGCATCATATATAGGTTTGAATAGAAGGGACTGGTGAACCATGTGCAGGGAGGACTTATTTGAATCTAATTCTGTCACTCTCAGGAGCACAGATTCCAAAATAGAACCCACTGATAAGGCATCAGTCTCTGGGGCTATCCCCCCTTATATAGGACCAGGGTGTCTCCGGAGCTCTCAGGAACCCCAATGAGTGGGGTGATAGGCACTTAGATGTTCTATGAGCTCCTACTGAGGTGTGCGTAAGAGTTACCTCTGGGATGACCTCCCGACTCTCTTTGAGGTCTCTTAGCCACTTGAACTCATTTGTCTTTACCATTTCCCCCTTTTATTCAAGGTCTTTTTCCAGTTGTGTTGCCAGTTGGCACTTGGTATTAATCCCTCATTGCCAGGGAGGCTCATCCCCAGGAGTCATGTCCCATGTTGGGGGGAAGGTAATGCAATCATATGCTGAGTTTGGCTTAGAGAGAGGCCACATGTGAGCAACAAGGAGGCTCTCAGGTGGCAACCCTTAGGCACCCCACAACTGCAGGCTAAGTCTCATTTACAAGATCAGACTCACAATGGTAGTCATCAATAAAGAAAACACATCAGTGTGTTATCCTATTTTGACAGGCACTGTCCCTACACTCAGAGGACTATTGCTGATCCCTTGGAGACTGTGGCAGAGCTCTAAAGGCTAGGAATTCAGATTCCCTCATTTATTGTGTGATTATCCAGCCATCGTGACCATGTCCCATCCCCTGATCCTTTGAATGATTTTGTATATCTTTCATGTATATTCGGATGAACTAATCCCCACGAACCACCCCCCCCAGACAGCCCCCCCAATAATCCCCCGCTGTACCCATTGTAACCCTTCTGTGATCCAAATCCTCCATGAACATTTAGTCCATAAAATAATCAAATACACTTACTAGGAAAAAGAAACAAGTGTGATATGCAAGAGACAGACATAAGGAAACTCAGGGGAACAAAAAAAGAGAGAGAAGGAAAAATAACAAATAATGAAACAACGAAACAAAATAAAATATAATTAGTGGATTGGGACATTCAAAAAATGGGCAAAAAAGCAAAAGAAATGCCTTTAAAAAAATATATATATGTGTATATATATATTCATTTTTTTTCCTTTCTCTTTTCTTTTTTCCCTTTTTTCCTTCCCTTTATCACTGTGTTCTCCGATGTCTGGTGTGCCATGACACCTTCCTCCTCTCAATCCCCATTGTCTCCCAATTTTTCATTTAATTTTCAAAGAACTTTTAGGTCACAGCAAAGTCACACACGGAGTGCCGGAGACTCCCAGATACCAAACCACCACCCTTCCCCACCCTATATTAACTCCCCACCCTTTTATTTTTTTCGTTGTTAGCATTGTTATAACTGTTATGCAGATAGCAAAATATAGCAACTAAACATTGTCAGTGATTTTCAGTATAGTTTACAATTTAGATGATACAGTTTAATAATTTTGATGATATTTACCATGTCCTGTGTCCATTACTGTAAGGTAATGAAAAACCTTCCCCATGACCACCAACAGCCCATTACATCTTGACTGTTCCCTTCTCCCCAGCCCCCCAGGGCCCGTGATACCCCCCTCTACCAACCCATGGAATGTCAAGATTCACAGTTATATGCCCTGGGGATTTGAACCAGCCCTTCCTAATGCACCCACCCCCCAGTGCTGCACCACCAAACCCAGGAACACCACCACTCATTTGTCCCATCCCCCAAAATGCAACCACACTCTATCCCTTTACCATATATTATGTCCATATGGGTGATGGTTCAAAGCCTGCTCTTCTCTTACTCTCCTTTGTTAACCTATCTTTCAGACAATGGTCCTCAGAGACTGCTCACTCTCCTCAGTTCAGATCAGTGAGGTCATATAATGTTCAGCCTTCAGTGCCTGGCTTGCTTCATTCAATATAAGGTCTTCAAGTTTCATCCACGTTATTCCATGTGTTAGCACGTTGTTCCTTCTTACAGCTGAGTAATATTCCATTGTATGTATATACCACATTTTGCTTATCCATTCGTCTGTTGATGGGCACCGGGACTGATTCCAACTTTTGCCAATGGTGAACAATGCCGCGATGAACATTGGTGTGCATATATCTGTTTGTATTTTTCTTTTAAGTTCTTCTGGGTATATACCCAGCAGTGGAATTGCTGGATCATACGGAAGATCTATTGCTAGTTTTCTGAGGAACCGCCAAACTGTCCTCCACAGTGGCTGGACCATACCGCAGTACCACCAGCAGGGGATGATGTTTCCTATTCCTCGACATCCTCTCCAACATTTAGTGTCTCCTGTTTTTTTAATAGCTGCCATTCTGATGGGTGTAAGATGGTATCTCATTGTAGTTTTGATTTGCATTTCCCTGATAGCAAGTGATGTTGAGCATTTTTTCATGTGCTTTTTAGCCATTTGTATTTCTTCCTTGGAGAAGTGTCTTTTCAGGTCACTTGCCCATTTTTTAAATGGGTTGTTTGTCCTTTTATTTTCGAGGTGAAGGATTTCTTTATATATGCAGGATATTAGGCTCCTATGAGATTTATGGTTGCTGAATATTTTTTCCTATTGGGTAGGTTGCCTTTTTATTTTCTTAATAACATCCTTAGAGGTGCAGAAGTTTTTAATTTTGAGGAGATCCCATTTATCAATTTTTTCTCTTGCTGATCATGCTTTGGCTGTGAAGTTCATGAAACCATTTCCTATTACAAAGTCCTGTAGATGCTTCCCTACATTATCTTCCAAGGTTTTTATGGTTTTGGCTCTTATATTTAGATCTTTGATCCATCTTGAGTTGATTTTTTTATAAGGTGTGAGATGGTATTCTTCTCTCAATCTTTTGGATATGGATATCCAGTTCTCCAAGCACCACTTGTTAAAGAGGCCACTCTCTCCCAACTGAGTGGGTTTCGTGGCCTTGTCAAATATCAGATGACTGTATATGCGAGGATATATATCAGAACTCTCAATCCGGTTCCACTGGTCAGTAGGTCTATCCTTGTGCCAATACCTCACAGTTTTGATCACTGTAGCTTTGTAGTATGTTTTAAAGCCGGGTAATGTGATACCTCAAACTTCATTGTTCTTTTTCAATATATCTTTGGCAATTCGGGGCCTCTTGCCTCTCCAAATATATTTTGTGGTTAGTTTTTCCAGTTCCTTAAAAAATATATTGTGGACTTTTATTGGGATTGCATTAAATCTGTAGATTAGTTTGGGTAGGATAGACATCTTGATGATGTTTAGTCTTCCCATCCATGAACAGGGAATATTTTTCCATTTATTTAAGTCTTCTTTGATTTCCTTTACCAGTGTTGTGTAGTTTTCTGTATATAAGTCCTTTACATCTTTAGTTAAATTTATTCCTAGGTATTTGATTCTTTTGTTTACTCTTGTAAATGATATTTTTTCCTGATTTCCTACTCAGTTTGCTGGTTATTGGTGTTCAGAAATGCTACTGATTTTTGAGCGTTGATCTTATAGCCTGCAACATTACTGAACTCCTTTATAAACTCTAGAATCCTTGTTGTCGATTTCTCAGGGCTTTCTATGTATAGGATCATGTCATCTGCAAATAATGATATTTTTACTTCTTCTTTTCCAATCTGGATGCCTTTTATGTCCTTTTCTTGTCTCAGTGCTCGTGCAAGTACTTCTAAGACAATGTTAAATAGGAGTGGTGATAGTGGGCATCCTTGTCTTGTTCCCGATCTCAGAGGGAAGACTTTTAGGATTTCCCCGTTGAAAATGATGTTAGCTTTGGGTTTTTCATATATACCCTTTATCATTTTCAGAAAGTTTCCATCTATTCCTATCTTTTGTATTGTTTTTATGAGGAAAGAGTGCTGTATTTTGTCGAATGCTTTTTCTGCATCTACAGAGATGATCATGTGGTTTTTTTCTTTCAGTTTGTTTATGTGGTGTATTAAATTGATTGATTTTCTTATACTGAACCATCCTTGCATACCTGGGATGAAACCCACTTGGTCATGTTGTATAATCCTTTTGATATGTTGTTGAATGCGATTAGCAAGTATTTTGTTAAGGATTTTAGCATCTAGGTTCATTAGAAAAATTGGTCTGTAATTTTCCTTTCTTGTGGTATCTTTATTTGGTTTTGGTATTAGGGTAATCTTGGCATCATAGAATGAGTTAGGTAATATTCCTTCTACTTCTATTTTTTGGAAGAGCTTAAGTAGAATTGG
>JAKSZT010054341.1:17839135-17865220 GCA_026826555.1 Tolypeutes matacus | reverse complement strand
TGGTTTCAGCTGAGAAATCAGCACTTAATCTTATTGTGCTTCCCTTGAATGTGATGCTTCTCTTTTCTCTTGCTGCCTTGAGTATTTTCTCTTTGTCTTGAGCATTGGACAATTTGACAAGTATATGTCTTGGAGATGGCCTATTGGGTTTTATACTATTTGGGGTGTGCTGTGCTTCCTGGATCTGCACATCCATCTCTCTCAATAGAGTTGGGAAGTTTTCAGCCATAACTTCCTTCAACACTCCTTCTGTTCCCTTTCCCTTCTCTTCTCCTTCTGGGATGCCCATAATGCGTATGTTTGTACGTCTTGCATTATCGGTTAATTCCCTGAGACCATGCTGGATTTTTTCTATCTTTTTGTCTATCTTTTCTACATCTCTTTGATTTCAACTGTATTGTCTTCCATATCACTAATTCTTTCCTCTGCCTGTTCAAATCTGCTGCCATGTGAGTCCAGCGTCTTTTTCATTTCTTGACTTGTCTCTTTGTTCGCCATCATATCCATTACCTTTTTAGGTGTGTTAGCTATTTCTTCAGTATGTTCTCCCAGTGTCTTCTTTATATCCTTAATCTCTTCCTTCAGTTCTTTAAGTTGGTCCATGATATTTGTTTGGATAGCTTTGATTAGTTGTTCAATGTACTGCTTTGCTTCCTGGTTTTTATTTTGTGCACTGGACTGGTCCATGTTTTCCAGTTTCTCAGAGTCATTTGCATTTTTCTGTTGCCCACTGGTCATCATATTATCTTGATGGGTTTGTTCAGTTGATTAGCTTTTCTCTATGCTCTAGAATTTTATTTAGCTGTTGGTTCTGCTTGTGAGTTAAATTTTCTCTTTGGCAGTTTTTCTTCTTATTTTATTTCCTTGCTTCTTTCTATGTTCCCTTGAAGGCAAAAGGTTAGGGCCAGAGGAATAAAAAGATGTAAGGAAGGCAGAAGGTTTATAGAAATATTGATAAAAGTTAGAAGAGGGGCAAAATGAGACTTAATGAGATGAATATTTAACTTGTGTAGGCAGTGTAGAGTACTAGGAAAAAATATGGAGTTCCTACAATGGACTGGGAAACAAATGGAGGAATATATATATATATATATATATATATAGTGATTTGAAGGCTAGAATTATGAGGAGGGAGAGAAATAGTAGAGAAAGTTCTTAAAGAAAAAAGTTAATACTAATAAAAAAAAAAGAAGAAGAAAACAAAATAGATGGGATAGAAATTGACACCCTTAAGTTGTGGGCCTATGAAAAAATGTTGTCTCTAAGAGCCACAACAGAAAACAGAAGGCAGAAACATGCAGGAAGGATAAGCGATAGTTTGTAATACAGAATCAATATATACAGCAAGTGGGAAATTCCTGAATAAGAAGCCCAGCAAAGAAGCGACCAGTTGGCAGCACCTATTTAAAAAAAAAATAGAACGAAAAAGGAAGGGGGGAGGAAAACGGGAATAATAGCCATAGACCAGAAAGTAACACAGGGAAACCAAAGATCCACACAGGCAAGCAGTCAAACAGAGCTATGGGTGGTCAATGATTCCCCTAGGGTCCACGTGGATCCTTCCTCCCTACTTGTGTTTATCAATGAATTTCCCCACAGGGTTCTATATGCAGTTCCTGAAGCAGCTTTTAGCTATTAAACTAAATTAAAAAGAATTTATTTTTCATTTGTTGAGGTGACCTCACTTTTTTTTTTTTTTTTTTTAGCCAAATGCAGGACCCAAAATAATTCCTCCTCTAGACCAACCCCCTTACGGAAGGGACCCTAGCTGGGCCCGTGGAAATTAATCAATCACGTCCCACTTTCTGGACTCCCAGGTTAGCTGAAGCTCTGATGTTAGTCAGTGAGGAGTGCTAAAGATGGTGGATTCCGCCCCTTCTGGCGCCGAGCTCCAGCGTCACCGGGCTGCTCAGTAAATCAGTTTGAGTGCAGATTCACGTCTGCTCTCAGCCTGGTGCTGCTTCAGTTTGGCTTATCTGCTCCCCAAAGCTATGGGGCGGTGCAGGCAGCCAGATCGATGTCTAAAAATATAAAATACCCTTCCCTGTCTTCCAACCGAACCCTCCCTTTTTTGGGAAGTGTCCCTTCCTCCTGGCTCCGCAGCGGCCCGGGTCTTATCCCTGGGCGGCTAGTGAAATCAGCTCCGTTCCCTGACCTAAATCCCCCCTCCGGTTCTGATTAACTCGTTTGCTCTGTTCACACAAGGTCCAAGGAGAGCCAGGCAGCCAGATCCCCAGAAAATAAAACTTTTTCGCCCCGCCCGTGGCTCCAAATGGCCGTTTTATTTTTTTTTTCCCTAACCGCAGGGCTCAGCCACCTGTGCCAACCTCCACCGGCAGCCTCAAAACTCACGAATCTCCACCATTCGGTCCACGCCGCCGATCCACGCAGATTGATGTCCCAAGCCTCTCACTCCACGCATTCACAGCACAGACCCCCGGCAGGACCCCGTCCCCAATCCACCTTGCTCTGGGAGCTTGCAGTGTGCGCCCTCCTACACTAACGCCATCTTGCCCCGACTCCCAAGAACATTGTGTTTTTTAGAGCACTAGTTAAAACGGTATTTTCACATTGAATGAAGCAAATCAAAGTCATAGAAAGGAATGAAGCACATACTTGGCTAGCTTTCAAAATTAAAGAACATACCGTTTTGACAGAGGAACAGTTAAAAACAGTATTTTCACATTGGTTGGATGTCACATCAAGTACATAGATGTGAAAGAAGCAATATCTTGCTTAGTTTTCAAAATTATAGAGCATACTGTTTTGGCAGAGAAGTAGGTAAAATCAGTGTTCACATAATGACTATAAGTGAAATAATGCAAATAGAAGTGAATGATGCATATATCTTGTCTAGTTTTCAAAACTTAGTAGCATACTGTTTTCATAGAGCACTAGCTGAAAACAGTAATTCACATTGATTGTATTCAAACCAAATACATAGACATGAATGAAGCACATATCTTGCTTAGTTTTAAATATTTAAAAACATACTGTTTTGTCAGAGTGCTAGCTAAAAACAGTGTTTTCAAACGGATTGTCAACTCAGATCAAGTATATGAGAGTGAAGAAGTCCATATCTAGCTTAGTTTTCAAAACTAAAGAGCATACCATTTTAGTGGAGCAAGAGATAAAACCAGTGTTTTCACATTGCATGCCAGGCAATTCAAATACATAGAAGAAAATGAAATACACATCTTGCTAAATATTAAAAAATTAAGAGCATACTGTTTTGGCAGCTAAAGCCACTGTTTACACATTGATTTTATGTCAAATCCAGTACATAAAATTGAATGAAGCACAAATCCTGCAGAATTTTCAAAATTGAAGAACATACTGTTTTGGCAGAGCGCTAGTTAAAACCAGAGTTCTCACATTGATTGTAAATGAAATCAAGTACATAGTCAAATCAAGTAAATATAAATGAATGAAAGACATATATTGGTTTGTTTTCAAAAATAAAGAACATACCATTTTGGCAAAGCACTAGCTAAAACGAGGGTTCTCATATTGATTATAAGTGAAATCAAGTACATACAAGTGAATGAATCACATATCTTGCCTAGATTTCAAATTTAAAGAATATGTTGTTCTGATAGAACACTAGGTAAAACCAGAGTTTCCATATTGATTGTAAGTCAAATCAAGTACATAGAAGGGAATGAAGCACATATTTTACTCAGCTTTCAAAACTAAAGAACATACTTTTTGGCAGAATACTAGCTAAAAGCAGTGTTTTCACAAAGATTGTAAGTCAAATCAACTGCATAGAAGTGAATGAAGCACATATCTTGCTTAGTTTTCAAAACTAAAGAACTTACATTTTGCCAAGAACTAAGTAAAACCAGTGTATGTACATTGATTGTAAGTGAAATCAAGTACTTAGAATTGAATGAAGCATGCATCTTGCTTAGTTTTCAATACTAAAGAACATATCATTTTCACAGAGCACTATCAAAAACCAGTGTTTTCACATTGATTGTAATTCTAATCAACTACATAGAAGTGAATGAAGCACATATTTTGCTCAGTTTTCAAAACTATAGAATATATTCTTTTGGAAGAGTGCTAGCTAAAATCAATGTTTCACACTGATTGTACTCCATATCAAGTGCATAGAATGAAATGAAGCACATATTTGGTTTATTTTCAAGCCCAAAGAATATAGTCTATTTGCCAAATGTTAGGTAAACCAGGATTTTCACATTGACTGTAAGTCTAATCAACTACATAGTGAATGAAGCACATATTTTACTCAGTTTTCAAAACTAAAGAACATACACTTATGGCACAGTACTAGCTAAAAGCTGTGTTTTCACATTGATTGTATTCAAATCAACAGCATAGAAGTGAAGGAAGCACATATCTTGCTTAGTGTTGAAAACTAAAGAACATACCATTTCAGCAGAGCAGTAGTTAAACCAGTGTTTACAATTTGAATGTAAGTCAAATCAAGTACATGTAATTGAATGTAACACATACCTTGGTTAGTTTTTAATATTAAAGTCATACTCTTTTGGCAGAGCACTAGATAAAAGCAGTGCTTTCACATTGATTGTAAGTCAAACCAAGTACATATAATTGAATGAAGCAGATATCTTGATTTGATTACAAGACATAAGAATATAGTCTTTTGTGGATTTCAAACTAAAACCAGTGTTTTCACATTAATTGTAAGTCAAATCATATACATAGAAGAGAATGAAGCACATATCTTGCTTAGTTTCCTAACTAAAGAACATACTGTTTTGACAGAGCACTAGCTAAACATAATGTTTTTCATGGATTGTAAGTCAAATCAAGTAAATAGAAGTGAATGAACCACATATATTGTTGAGTTTTAAAAACTAAGAACATAATATTTGGCTGTGCACTAGGTAAAACCAATGTTTTCACATTGATTGTAAGTCAAATCAAGAACTTAGAATTATGAATGAAAAAAGAAGAATCTTACTTAGATTTCAAATCTAAAAAACATATTTTTTGTAGACCACTAGTTAAAACCAGTGTTTTCACATTGATTTTAGTTCCCATCAAGTACATAGAGGTGAATGAAGAACATATTGTGCTTAGTTGTCAGAACCAAAGAACATAAAGTTAGGCAGATCACTAACTAAAACCAATGTTTTCATTTATAATGTAAGTCAAATCAAGTACATAGAAGTGAATGAAGCACATATCTTGCTTACTTTTCAAAACTAAAGAAAATCAGTGCTTCACATTGATTGTAAGTCCAATCAACTACATAGGAGTGTATGAATGCCAAATCGTACAAACCTTGTTTGTAAGTCAATTCATGTACATAGATGTGAATAAAGCACATATCTTGCTTAGATTTCAAAATTAAATGATATATTGTTTTGACAGCCCACTATTTAAAACCAGTGTTTTCACATTGACTGTAAGTCAAATCAAGTACATAGTAGTGAATGAAGCACATACCATGGTTTGTTTTTAAAACTAAAGAACATACCCTTTTTGTGAAGCTCTAGGCTAACATGGTGTTTTCACATTGATTGTAAGACAAATCAAGTACTTAGAAGTGAATGAAGCACATGCCTTCTTTAGATTACAAAACTAAAGAACATATTGTTTTGATAGACACAGTTAAAACCAGTTTTTTCACATTGATTGTAAGTCAAAGCAACTGCATAAAGTGAATGAAGGACATATCTTGCTTAGCTTTCAAAGCTAGAACACACTGTTTTGGCAGAGGATTAGCTAAAAACAGTGTTTTCACATTGATTGCAACAGAAATCAAGTACCTAGAAGTAAATGAAGCACATATATTCATTAGTTTTCAAACCCAAAGAACATTCTCTTTTACAGAGCCCTAGCTAACCCCGGTTTTTCACATTGTTTGTTAGTCAAATCAGTATATAAAGTGAAAGAAGCACATATCTTGCTTAGTTTCCAAACTAAAGAACATGCTGTTTAGGCAGTGCTATATATAAAAGGTTTTCACATTGATTATCAGTCAAATCAAGTACAAAAATTGAATGAAGCACATATCTTGTTTAGTTTTCAAAACTAAAAAACATACTGTTTTCGCAAGGCAGTAGCTAAAACTGCTGTTATCACATTGATTATATTCAAATCAAGTATATAGAATTGAATGAAGCACATATCTTCCTTGGGTTTGAAATCAAAAGAACATACCGTTTTTTCAGAGTACTAGGTAAAAGCAGTGTTTTCACATTTAATTTAAGACAAATCAAGTACATAGAAGTGAATTAAGCAAATATCTTGCTTCTTTTCAAAACTAAAGGACATACTGTTTCAGCAGAGCATTAGCTGAAGAAGTGTTTTCACATTGTTAATCAAATCAAATACATAACAGTGAATGAAGCACATATCTTTCTTAGTTTTAAAAACTAAAGAACATACCCTTTTGGCAGAGCACTAGCTAAAACCAAGGTTTTCACAGTGATTGTAAGTCAAATCAGGTACACAGAATTGAATGAAGAACATATCTTCCTTAGGAGTCAAAACTAAATAACAAATTATTTAGCCACAGGACTAGGTAAAAGCAGTGTTTTCACACTGATTTTAAGAAAAATCAAGTACATAGAAGAGATAAAGCACATATCTTACTTAGATTTCAAAACGACAGAACATATTGTTTTGACAGAGCACTAGCAAAAACCCATGTTTTCACATTGATTGTAACTCAAATCAAGTACGTAAAAGTGAATGAAGCACATATCTTGCTTAGTTACAAAACTAAAGCACACATATTTTGGCAGAACACTAGGTAAACCAGTGGTTTCACATTGATTGTAGTCAAATCAAGTTCATGGAAGTGAATGAAGCACATATCTTTCTTAGTTTTCAAATCTAAAGAACATACTGTTTGGACACAGAACCATCTAAAACTAGTGTTTTCACATTGATTGTAAGTCAAATCAAATACACTGAAGTGAATTAGTCACATAACTTGCTTAGATTACAAAACTAAATAACATACTCTTTTTGCAGATCTCTAGCTAATCCAGTGTTTTCACATTGATTGAAAGTCAAATCAAGTACATAGAAGTGAATGATACACATATATTGATTAGTTTTCAGAACTAAGGAATATACTCTTTTGGCAGAGCACTACCTAAACCAGTGTTTTCACATTGTTTGTAAGTCAAAGCAGTTACCTAGAAGTTATGGGTGAACATGTCTTTCTTAAGTTTCAAAACTAAAGAACACACCATTTTTGGCAGAGCAGTAGCTGAAATCAGTGTTTTTACATTGATTGTCAGTGAAATCATGTACATAGAAAAGAATGAAGGATATATCTTGCTTAGTTTCCTAACTAAAGAGCATACTCTTTTGGCAGAGTACTAATGAAAAGAGATGTATTTGCATGGGTTGTAAGTCAAATCTAGTACATAGAAGTGAAGGAACCACATATATTGTTTAGTTTCAAAACTAAGGCCATACTGTTTGGCCTTGCACTGGATAAAATCAGTGTGTTCACATTAATTGTAGGTAAAATCAAGACATAGAAGTGAATGAATCATGTCTTCATTAGTTTTCAAAACTAAAGAACATACTCTTTAGGCAGGTGAAACCAGTGTTTTTACATTGATTGTAGGTTAAATCAAGCATAGAAGTGAATGAAGCACACACCTTGGTTTGTTTTCAAAACTAAAAAACATGGTATTTTGGCAGAGCACTAGTAAAACCAGGGTTTTTGCATTGATTGTAAGTCAAATCAAGTAACAGGTATTAAATTAAGCACATATCTTACTTATTTTTCAAAACTAAAGTACATAGAGGTTTGGCAGAGTCCCAGCTAAAACTTTTGTTATCAAATTGATTGTATTCAAATCAAGTATATAAAATTTAATGAAGCACTTATCTTCCTTGTGTTTGAAATCTAAAGAACATACTGTTTTGTCAGAGCACTAGGTAAAAGCAGTGTTTTTACATTTAATGTAAGACAAATCAAGTACATAGAAGTGAATGAGTCACATATCTTGCTTAAATTTCAAACCTGAAGAACATATTGTTTTGACAGAGCACTTGCTAAAACCAGTGTTTTCACATTGATTGTTAGTCAAACCAAGCACATAGAAGTGAATGAAGCACATATCTTGGTTTTTTTTCAAGACTAAAGAACATACTCTTTTGGGGGAGTTTTAACTAAAATCAGTTTTATCACATTGCTTGTAAGACAAATCAAGTACATAGAAGTGAATGAATCACATATTTTGCTTACTTTTCAAAACTTAAGAACTTACCATTTTCACAGAGCACTTGCTAAAATCAATATTTTCACATAGCTTGTGAGTCTAATCAACTACATAGAACTGAACAAAGAACATATTTTACTCAGTTTTCAAAAACAAAGAACATACAGTTTTGGCAACATACCACCTAAAAGGAGTATTTTCATATTGATTGTGAGTCAAACCAACTGCATAGAAGTAAAAGAAGCATATATATTGCTTTATTTTCTAAACTAAATAACATACTCTTTTGGCAGAACACCAACTAAAACCAGAGTTTTCACATCTATAGTGTCAAATCAAGTTATATAGCAGTGAGTGAAGCACATAATTTGCTTAGGTTTTCAATCCAAATTAATATCCAGTTGTGGCAGAGCAGTAGCTAAAAGCAGTATTCTTCACATCAATTGTAAGTGAAATAAAGTACATAGAAGTGAATGAAACACATATCTTGCCTAGTTTTCAAAAATAAGAACACACTATTTTGGCAGAATACCAGCTAAAAGCTGTGTTCTCACATTGTTTGCAATTCAATTAAGTACTTAGAAGTGAATGAAGCACATATATTGCTTAGTTTTCAAAAATAAAGGACATGCCATTTTCGTAGATGCTAGCTAAAACCACTGTTTTTAAATTGATTGTAAATGTAATCAAATACATAGAGGTGAATGAAGCACACATTTTGTTCATTTTTCAAAACTAAAGAACATACTCTTTTGGCAGACTACTAGATAAATTATTGTTTACAAATTGATTGTAACTCCAATCAACTACATAGTAGTGAATGAAGCATATATTTTGCTTAGTTTTCAAAACCAAAGAATATACTGTTTTGGCTGAACACTATCTAAAAGCAGTCTGTCACATTGATTTTAAGTGAAATCAAGTACATAGAGGTGAATGAAGTACAAATATTGAAGTACAAACATACTTTTTAGCATAGCACTAGATAAAAGCAGTGTTTTCTCATTGATTGAAAGTCAAATCATGTACATAAAGTGAATGAAGCACAAATCTTGCTTACATTTAAAAACCAAAGACCTTATTCTTTTGGCAGAGCACTAGATAATACCAGTCTTTTCACATTTGTAGTAAATTCAAGAACAAAGATATGAATGAAGTACATATCTTGTTTATTTTTCAAATTAAAGAACATACCATTTTGGCAGAGCACTACTAAAACCAGCATTTTCACATTGACTGTAATTCAAATTAAGTACATAGAATTGAATAAAGGACATATCTTGCTTAGTTTTCCAAACTAAAGAACATGCCCTTTCAGCAGAGTACTTGCTAAAACCAGTATTTTCACATTGATTGTAAGTTTAATCACCTACGTAAAAATGCATGAGGTACCTATTTTACTCAGCTTTCAAAACTAAAGAGCATACTGTTTCAGCAGAGCACTAACTAAAAGAAATGTTTTCTCATTGATTGTAAGTGAAATCAAGTACATAAGGAGTGAAAGAAGCACATATCTTGCCTAGTTTCAAAACTACAGAACATAGCCTTTTGGCAGAGCACTAACTAAAGCCAGTGTTTTCACATTGATTGTTAGTCAAATCATTCCATAGAAGTGCAGGAAGAACAGATCATGCTTAGTATTCAAAACTAAAGAAGATACTGTTTTTCAGGGATCTAGCTAAAAGCAGTGTTTTCACATTTATTGTAAGTCTCACCATGTACATAGAAGGGAAAGAAGCTCATATCTTCCTTATTTTTAAAAACTAAAGAGCATACCATTTTGGCAGGACATAAGCTAAAGCAGTTTTTTCATATTGATTGAAGTCAAATCAAGTACATAGAATAGACTGATGCACATATCTTGCTTAGTTTTCAAAGCTAAATAACAGACTGGCAGATCACTAGCTAAAACCAGTGTTTCTCACTGATATTAAGTCAAATCAAGTACATAGAAGTGTATAAAGGACATGACTTGCTTAGTTTTCAAAACTAAAGAGCACACTCTTTGGCAGAGCAGTAGCTAAAATCACTTTTGTGTCATTGATGGTAAGTCAAATTAAGTACATAGAAGGGAAGGAAGCACATATCTTTGTTAGTTTTCAAAACTAAAGAACATACTGTTTTTACAGAGCACTGGCTAAAACCAGTGTTTTCATGTTCATTGTAAGTCTAATCAAATACATAGAAGTGAAACAAATACATATCTTGCTTAGTTTTCAAAACTAAAGAACAATCTGATTTGGCAGAGGGTATCTAAAAGCAGTGTTGTAACATTGATTTTAATTCAAATGAAGTACATAGAAAGGGAAGGAAACATATATCTTGGTTCATTTTCAAAATGAAAAAACATAGTCTTTTGACAGAGCTCCGGCTAAAACCAGTGGTTTGTAAGTGTAATCAATTACATAGAAGTGAAAGAAGCACATATCTTGATTAGTTTTCAAAACTAAAAAACATACTGTTTTGGAAGAGCACTAGCTAAAACAAATGTTTTCACATTGACTGTAAGTCAAATCAAGTATATACAAGTGAATGAAGCACATATCTTGCTTAGTTTTCAGAACTAAAGACCATACTGTCTTGGCAGTGCATAAGCTAAAAGCACTCTTTTCACATGGATTGTAAGTCAAATCAAGTACAGAGAAGTGAATGAAGCACATAGATTGCTTAGTTTCAAAACAAAAGTACATACCATTTTGACAGAACTAGCAAAAGCAGTGTTTTCACATTGATTCTTGTCAAATCTAGTACTTGGAAGTGAATGAAGCACAGATCTTTCTTGGTTTTCAAAATTAAAGAATATACTATTTTGTCAGAGCACTAGCAAAAACCAGTGTTTTCACATTGGTTGTAATTCAAATTGTGTACATAGAAATCAATGGTGCACATATTTTACTTAGTTTTCAAATCTAAAGAAAATACTCTTTGGCACAACATTAGTTAAAAGCAGTGTTTTCATTTCGATTGTAAGTCAAATCATGTACATAGAAGGGAAAGAAGCACATATCTTGCTTAGTTTTCAAAACTAAAGAACATATCCTTTTGGAAGAGTTGTACCTACATGCATAGTTTTCACAGTGATTGTAAGTCAAATCAAGTACATAGAAGTGAATGAAGGACTTATCATGCTTAGATGTCAAAACTAAAGAACATATCCTTTAGGAGGAGCACTAGCTAAAAGCAGTGTTTTCACAGTTTTTGTAATCAAATCAAGTACAAAGTGAATGAAGCACATGTCTTGCTTAGTTTGCTAAACTAAAGGCCATATTGCTTTGACAGAGCACTAACTAAACCCAGTGCTTTCACTTGGATTGTAAGTCAAATCAAGTACATACAAGTGAATGTAGCACATATCTTGTTTAGTTTTCAAAACCAAAGAACATACTCTTTTGGCAGAGTGCCAGGTTAAACTAGTGTTCTCATATTGATTTTGTCACAACAAATATATAGAAATGAATGAAGCACGTCTTGTTTAGTTTTCAAAACTACAGAACAGGCTGTTTTAGCAGACCATTAGCTAATACAAGTGTTTTCTCCTTGACTGTAAGTCAAATAAAGTAAATCAAAGTGAATGAAATACAAAGCTTGCTTACTTTTCAAAACTAAAGGACATACTGTTTAAGCACAACACTAGCTAAAAGAAGTGTTTTCACATAGATTGTAAGTCAAATCAAGTACATAAAAATGAATAAAGCACATATATTGCTTTTTTTCAAAACTAAAGAACATACACTTTGGGCAGAACAGTAGCTAAAACCAATGTTTTCATATTGATTGTAAGTCTAATCCAGTACATAGAATTGAATGAAATACATATCTTCCTTAGTTTCAGAATTAAAAACATACCCTTTTGGCAGAGCAGTCATTAAAACAAGTGTTATCACATTGACTGTAATTCAATTCAAGTATATAGAATTGAATGAAGAACATATCTTTCTTAGGCTTCAAAACTAAAGAACATTCTGTTTTGTTATGGCATTAGGTAAAAGCAGTGTTTTCATACTGATTGTAAGACAAGTACTTGGAAGTGAATGAAGCTCATGTCTGTCTTAGTTTTCAAAATAAAGAATATACTGTTTTGGCAAAGCACTAGCTAAAACCAGTCTTTTCATATTTGTAATCAATTCAAGTACAAAGAGGGGAATGAAGCACATATCTTGCTTATTTTTCAAAACTAAAGAGCAAACCTTTTTGGCAGACCACTATCTGCAACCAGTGTTTTCACACTGATTGTAAATCAAATAGAGTACATAGAAGTGAATGAAGCACATACCTTGGTCATTTTTAAAACCAAAGAAAATACACTTTGACAAAGCACTAGCTAAAAACAGTGTTTTCATATTAATTTTAAGTGTAATCAACTACATAGAAGAGACTTAAGCACATATATGGCTTAGTTTTCAAAACTAAAGAACAAACTATTTTGGCACAGCACTAGCTGAAACCAGTGTTTTCACATCATTGTAAGTCAAATCAAATACATAGAAGTGAATGAAGCACTTATCTTTCTTAGATTTCAATAATAAAGAACATACTCTTTTTGCAGTCTCTAGCTAAAAAACCAGGATTTTTACATTGATTGAAAGTCAAATCATGTACATAGAAGTGAGTCAAGCACATATCTTGATTAGTTTTCAAAACAAATGACATATTCTATTGGCAGAGTACCAGATAAAACCAGTTTTTTCACATTGATTTCAATTCACAAATATATAGAAGTGAGTGAAGCACTTATCTTGTTTAGTTTTCAAAACTAAAGAACAGGCTGTTTTGTCAGGGCACTAGCTAAAACTAGTGTTTTCTCATTGACTGTAAGTCAAATCAAATACATAGAAGTGAATGAAACACAATTCTTGCTTACTTTTCAAAATTAAAGGACATGCTGTTTCAGCAGAGCCCTAGCTAAAAGAGTTTTCACATCGATTGTAAGACAAATCAAGTACATAACAATGAATGAAGCACATATATTGCTTAGTTTTCAAAACTAAAGAACGCACACTTTTATCTGAGGACTAGCTAAATCCAATGTTTTCATACTGATTGTAAGTCAAATCCAGTACATAGAATTGAATGAAGCACATATCTTACTTAGTTTTCAAACAAAAAACATACCCTTTTGGTAGAGCAGTAGGTAAAACCAGTGTTATCACATTGATTCTAATTCAAATCAAGTATATAGAATTAAATGAAGAACATATCTTCCTTTGGTTTCAAAACTAAAGAACGTTCTGTTTTGTTATAGCACTAGGTAAAGACAGTGTTATCATACTGACTGTAAGACAAATCAAGTTCATAGAAGAGAATGAAGCACATATCTTGCTTAGATTTCAAAACTAAAGAACATATTGTTTTTACAATGCTCTAGAGAAAAATATTGTTTTTGATTGTAACTCAAATCAAATACATAAAAGTGAATGAAGCCATAAAATTCGGATCAATGGATCCTATGCAGATGGGCCATTCAAGAGAAAGCAAGGTTAATTTTTCAATAAATTTCCCTTCCTCCTCAGGTTTTAAAGGAAGGCAAGAATTAACAGGAAAATGAACAGGGTAGGTTTTGCCTCCCCCACCCCCCAGGTCAATAATAACAAAAGGGGTGGATTAGTAATATAAGCTCAAATGTATAATTGTATGATGGTGCACTACTTACTGCTGTTGTGGTCAAGGTAAGCATAGCAAGGAATAACTGTGTTAGAGTGACATTTTGCCTTTTAGAAATTACCATCTTTTCTGCTTCTTGTTTCAGCTTCTTCAGCTGACCCCAGGTGGGAGTAGAGGACTGCTGGGGTAACTCAGCCAAATGCTGCTCCTTATCATTTCAACTTCTCTTGTTATTCATGTCTAGGTTTCAGACATCTGGATGGGACCCAAAGCTGATCTCTTTTATCTGTAATGATAACAGCAAAACCTCGACCCCATATCCTAACTTCTGCCTTTTCCCATTGATTATTATCTTCATTCTTCCAATAAACTGGTTGTCTAATATTTGTTTCTGTATTTTTGCCTGATTTTTTGCCAGAAATGTTCTGCTGCTGATGTATCTGATTCTGACGTTTGCTTTAGAAAAGTTATCATAAATAGTGCTTGATATAATTGTTCTTGTACCTCACCATTTCCCCCTTTTTGTTTTTTATAACATTAATTTTAGGATGTAATTACTTTTCTTAACAATAGCTTGACCCTTGGGGTTATAAGGAATACAAATAACATGCTTAATGTTCCATTGTTGACAAAATTCATGAAAGGTATGGCTAAGGTAGGCAGGGCCATTGTCAGTTTTGATAGTATGTGGGAGGACCATGACTGCAAAAGAAGCCAGAAGATGTGATCAGACATGAACGGCTTTTTCTCCAGTATGGGTAGTAGCCCAGATAAAATTGGAATAGGTATCTACTGTTACATGAACATATTATAAATGACCAAAAGATGGTACATGAGTAACATACATTTGCCACACATCATTAGGAGCTAGGCCACGAGGATTTACTCCAGAGGAGAAGGGAGGAGTATGTAAAGGTCCACACATGGAACATTTCTGAACAATGTCTTTGCTTTCCGTAATAGCTAATGTGGGATATTTATGGTGTAAGCCAGCTGCATTAGTATGTGTCAAGTGGTGAAACTCAATAGCATCTGTCAATGAGGCTATTAACTTGTCAACTCTTGCATTTTGAGCTGACATATCTCCTGGAAGATTAATATGAGATCGAATATGAGTAATATAAAGTGGATGCATGTGATTATGCATGACTTCTTGAAGTTGTAGGAAAAGAGATCTAATTCAGTTTCTTGAGATAATTGTACAATTTCAATAACCTGAACAGAATGGCAAACATAACAAGAGTCTGTAACTATATTTAAAGGGGCTATAATATCTTGTTGAAGTTGTATTACTGAGCTCAACTCTCTAAGCAGAAGAAAATGGGGTTTGCCATGTTTTTACAGTGGGTCCCACATATCCAGCCTTCCCATTGCTGCCACCATCAATATAATAAGTAACAGCTTGAGGTAATGGTTCGAACATATCACCCGCAGTAATATCCAAGAGCAACGTTTAAGGAATTGTAGGAGTTTAGAGTTAGGGAAATGGTTGTCAATGGTGCCAAGATAATTAGCTAAGGAAATTTGCCATTGGTCACTAAGTTGCCACAACTGAGAAATTTGTTGTTTGGTGAGGTCAAAGATAATAAAATCAGAGTCTGCAGCCATGAGTTGGCGGAGATGAAACTGAACCTTAAAAATCATCTGTCCAATCTTATCTAGGTATGTAAGCAATCACTTATTAGCTTTATTAGGTAAGAATATCCATTCAATAATTCCATCCTTTTGCCACAGAATACCTGTAGGAGAATGGTCAGTGGAAAACACTAACAGATAGATAGGTAAAGAAGGAGAAACTCAAGTTAAATGACTGTCATGTATTTGTTGTTCAATCCATTTCAGTTCTGCCATGGCTGCAGGTGAAAGCAATTGAGGGCTATTTAAATCTGGATCACCTGTAAGAATCTCAAAAAGATTTGTTAAGGCATATGTAGGGATTACAAGTGTGGGATGAATTCAATTAATATCTCCCAATAGCTTTTTGAAGAACCAGCTTTTGGTTTTGTTTATTTTTTCTAGTGCTTTCTTATTCTCTATTTCATTTAGTTTTGCTCTAATCTTTGTTATTTCCTTCTTTCTACTTCCTTTAGGTTTAGTTTGCTGTTGTTTTTCCAATTCCTCCAAATGTGCAGTTAGGTCTTCAATTTTAGCTCTTTCTTCTTTTTAAATATATGTATTTATGGCTATGAACTTCCCTCTCAGGACTGCTTTTGCTACATCCCATAAGTTTTGATATGTTGTGTTGTCGTTTTCATTGGTTTCAAGGTAGTTACTGATTTCTTTTGAGATTTCCTCCTTGACCTACTGTTTGTCTAAGAGTGTGTTGTTTAACTACCATACCCTTTTGCCTAACCTGTATCTCTGGCCCTTAGTGATTTCCAATTTCATTCCATTGTGGTCAGAGAAATTACTTTGTATAATCTCAATCTTGCTGAATTCATTGAGAGTTTTTCTGTGGCCTAACATGTGGTCTATTTGGAGTATGATCCATGTGCACTCGAGAAGAATGTAAATCCTACTGTATTTGGGTGTAGTGTTCTGTATATGTCTATTAAGTCCAGGTCCTCTTATGTATTGTTGAGAGTCTTTGTTTCTTTGTTGATTCTCTGTCTAGATGTTCTGTCTAATGATGATAATGGTGTATTAAAGTCCCCTGCTATAATTGTAGAGACATTTATTTCTCCACTTAGTTTTTCCAGAGTTTGCCTCATATATTTTGAGGCACCCTGATTCAGTGCATAAATGTTTATAATTGATCTCTCTTCTTGAGAGATTACCCCTTTTACTAATATATAATGTCCATCTTTGTCTCTTACAATAGTTTTGCATTTAAAGTCTATTTTGTCTGATATTAGAACAGCTACTCCTGTGCTTTTTTGGCTATTGTTAGCTTGTAAAATTGTTTTCCAGCCATTTACTTTCAGCCATCTTGAGTCCCTGGGTTGAAGGTGGGTTTCTTGTAGACAGCATATAGATGGATCATATTTCTTTACCCATTCTGCCAATTTGTGTCTCTTGAGTGGTGAATTTAATCCATTAACATTCAGTATTATTACTCGCAATGAATTTCTTACTTCAGCCATGTTTTCTTTGAGTTAATGTATGTCATATGTTGTTTTGTTTCTGTTTTTGTCTTTTTAGTTGTTTTTAAACTCTCCTCCAACTCTCTCTCCCTTGATTTTTCCTTTCAACTTGTAGAACTTCCTTTAGTATTTCTTGAAGTGCCAGTTTCTTATTGACATACTCTCTTCATTTCTGTTCATCTGTGACTATTTTGAACTCTCCATCATTTTTGAATGCCTGTTTTACTGGGTAGAGAATTCGTGGCTGGAAGTTGTTTTCTTTTAGTACTTTGACAGTGTCATACCACTGTCTTCTTTCCTCCATGGTTTCAGATAAGAAATCAGCACTTAATCTTATTGTGCTTCCATTGTATGTGATGTTTTTCTTTTCTCTTGCTGCCTTGAGTATTTTCTCTTTGTCTTGAGCATTGGACATTTTGACAAGTATATGTCTTGGTGTTGGCCTGTTGGGATTTATACTGTTTGGGGTGCACTTTGCTTCCTGGATCTGCACATCCATCTCTCTCAATAGGGTTGGGAAGTTTTCAGCCATTATTTCCCTCAACACTCCTTCTGTTCCCTTTCCCTTCTCCTCTCCATCTGGGATGCCCATAATGCATATGTTTGTGCGTTTTGTGTTGTTGGTTAATTCCCTGAGTCCCTGCTTGATTTTTCCTTTTTTTTTTTTTTTTGGTCTATCTGTTCTACTATCTGTTTTATTTCAGCTGTATTGTCTTCCACATCACTAATTCTTTCTTCTGCCTGTTCAAATCTGCTGTTATGTGAATCCAGCGTCTTTTTGATTTCTTAGATTGTGCCATTGATCACCAGCATATCAGTTATCTTTTTGCGTATATTTGCAATTTCTTCAGTGTGTTCTCCCAGTATCTTCTATATATCCTTAATCTCTTAATTCACTTCATTAAGTTGGTTCATGATATTTGTTTGGGAATCTTTGATTAGTTGTTCAATGTTCTGCATATGCTCCTGGTTTTTAGTTTGTTCTTTGGAGTGGCCCTTGTTTTCCTGTTTCTCGGTGTGGTTTGTAATTTTTTGTTGCCCTCTACTCATAATTTTATCTTGCTGGGTTAATTCAGTTGATTAACTTCTCTCTCTCCTCTAGAGTTTTATTTAACTGGTGGTTCTGTGTGTGTGTTAAGTTTTCTCTTTGACACTTTTTTTCTTATTTTGTTTCCTTGCTTCTTTCTATGTTACCTTGAAGACAAAAAAATTAGTGCCAGAGGAATTGAAAGATGTGAGAAAGAAGGATTATAGTAATATTGATAAAAGTTATGAGGGGTCAAATAAGACTTAGTGAAATGGATATTTAATTTGTGTAGGCAGTGTACAGTAATAGGAAAAAAAGTGGAGTACCTACAATGGACTGGGAAACCAAATAGAGGAATATATATATAATGATTTAGAAGGCTAGAATTATGAGGAGGGAGAGAAAGAGTAAAGAGAGGGCTAAAAGGAAAAAGCTAATATTAATTTAAAAAAGAAGAAAACAAAATAGATAGAATAGAAATTGACTCCCTTAAGTTGTGGGCTAGTGAAAAAGCATGGTGTCTAAGAACCACAACAGAAAGCAGTAGGCAGAGAGATAAAGGAAGGATAAGAGATAGCTTGTAATACAATATCAATATAGACAGAGAATGTGAAATCACTGAAGAAGAAGCACAGCAAAGAAGAGGCAAGCTTACCACACCTAATTTTTTAAAAATGAAGGAAAAAGAAAGGAGGGAGGAAAGAGGAAAGAAAAGCAAGAGACAACAAATAAACAGAGAAAAAACAAACAACCACACAAGCAAGCAGTCAAACAAAGCTAAGGGGGAAGTGTTCCTTCTAGGGTCCTTGTGAATCCTCTCAGCCTGCTTCTGTTTATCAATTTCCTTGCAGGGTTCTATCTGCAGGTTTTGTGGCAGATTTTAGGAATTAAACTAAATTTAAAAGGAGAATTCACTTTTTAAAGTGACTGTCTTCTTTTTATTTTTATTATTATTATTATTTTTGTGTGTGTGTGTGATATAAGGGACCCAAAAGAAGTCCTCTGCTAGACCATCCCCTTCACTGAGGGAACCCTAAATAGGCTCGTTGAAACTGATCAAGACCTTCCCACTTCCTGGCCTCCCCAGAGGAGCTGAAGCTCTGATGCTTGTCAGTGCAGAGCAATAAAATTGGCTGACTCTGTCCCCTCTGGGTCCAAGCCTTAGTGTCAGTGGGCTGCTGGGTAGATCAGGTTTCCTGAGCAGATTCGCCTCTGCCCTCAGCCAGGTGCTGTTTCAAGCCATCTTATCTGCTCCCCAAAGCTATGAGGGAGTCCAGGCAGCCAAATCTCCAGAAGATAAAACCCTCTCCACCCTCTGTCAGACCCCTTCCTCCCCAGAGTATGCTCCTCCACACCAGGAGCGGGAACCACGGGTGCAGGATTTGCGGCTGAAACCAGCCATTTTCCCTGTGGGTGGGGCTCAGCCGTCTGTGTTAACCACCAAAGGCAGGCTCAAAACTCACAAATCTCCACCAATCACTCCACGCCGTCGATCTGCCCGCTTCTAGGTGATCCAAGCTTCTCTCTCCGTGTGCCCACAACACAGATCCTCGAACAGGACCCCGTCCACAATCGGCTGTCCCCAGAGGGCCAGTCAATGTGTAGCCTCCTAAACCGACGCCATCTTGACTCTACATTCAATGTTAAAACACAGATTTCACCTAATGCACTGTGAATACACTATCTTGATTAGTATTGAAATCCAACAAAAATACATGCTTTATTCACTGATATGTAGTTATATTGACTTACAATTAATGTTAAAACACAAGACAAATATAGTGTACATTGAAAAACCTACCTTAGTTTGGTAAACTAAGTAAAATACATGCTTTATTCAATGATGTGTACTTACATTGATTTATAATGTTAAAACACAGGATTCAACTAGTACACTGTGAAAACACTATCTTGATTAGTTTAAAAACCAATTAAAACACGTGCTTTATTCACTCCTATGTACTTATATTGACTTACAATCAATGTTAAAACGTAAGAATTACTATTGCTCTCTAGAAAGACTACCTTGATTAATTTTAAACACAAATTAAAAACATGCTTTATTCTCAGCCAGGTACTAATATTGACTTAAATCAATGTTATAACTGAGAACTAACATAGTGAACTCTGTAAACACTACCCTGACTGATTTTGAAAAAAAGTAAAATACATGCTTTATTCACTGCTCTGTACTTTTGACTTAAAAATCAATGTTAATTATTAATGTTCACTTAGTGGTTTGTGAAAACACTCTCCTGTCTAGTTTTGAAAACTAAGTAAACTATGATTTATGAACTGATATGTACTGATAATGACATACAATCAATGTTTAAATGCAGTGATCTAAGAGTGAAATGTTAAAACTATCTTAATTAATTTCAAAAAACTAATAAAAACCATGCTTCTTTCAAGGCTATGTCTTTATATTGAATTACAAGCATTGAAGAAGGATGTTAATGTGGGAAAATGTTGAAGATGTGGGCAATCAGGCATATGGGAATCCCCTATATTTTTATGTGACATTTGTATAATCTAAGTATCTTTTTAAAAAATAGAAAGCAAACAAACAAAAAAAAAAAAAAGAAAGAAAAAGGAAAACAATGTTTGTAAGTCAATACCAGTAGTTAGTTAGCTGTGAATAAAGCATGTAGTTTATTTTGGTTTTGAAACTAATCAAGAGAGAGTTTCCAGACTTACCTATGTAAATCCTGTTTTTTAACATTGATTATAAGTCTATATCAGTACAGAACAGTGACTAAAGCACATATTTTACTTAGTTTTGCAAACTAATCAAGATAGTTTTTCACAGATCACTATGAAAATCATGTGTTCTAATATTGATTTAAGACAATATCAGTACATGGCAGTGAGTATAGCATGAATTTCTTAGATTTTGAAAGAATGAAGATAGTGTTTACACAGTTCTCTATATAAATCCTTCATTTTAAAATTATTTGTAATTGAATATCAAAATATAGCAATGAATAAAACACATACATTTCTTAGTTTTCAAATACACTAAGATAGTGTTTTCACTGTCTGCTGTGTTTCAGCATTTTTTGTAAGAAAATATCAGTACATAATATTGAATAAAGCACGTATTTTAGTTAGTTTCAAAACTTATCAAGATAGTGTAACATATTTCACTATGTAAATCCTGTGTTTTAAAAAGATTGTAAGTCAATATCAGTACAAAGAAGTGAATAAAGTATGTATTTTAATTAATTTGGCAACTAATCAAGTTAGTGTTTTCACAGTTCACTATGTGAATCCTATGTTTTAACATTATTTGTAATTCAATGTCAGTAAACATTAGTGAATAAAGCATATATTTTGTTAGTTTTGGAATCTTATCAAGATAGAATTTGCACAGTTCAGTGAATCTTATTTTTTAACACTGTTTTTAAGTCATTATAAGTACATAGCAATGATTAAAGCATGGTTTTAGTTAGTTTGAAACTAATAAGATAATGTTTTCCAGTTCACTATGCTAATCTTGCAGTTTAACATTGTAAGTCAATATCAGCATATAATAGTGAATAAAGACAGTATTTAATAAGTTTTGTAACTAATAAAGATAATTATTTCACAGTTGACTATGTGAATCCTCTATTTTAACATTGTTTGTAAGTCAATATCAGTATATATCAGTGAATAAGTCATGTATTTTAGTTAGATTTTGAAACAAATCAAAATCGTGTTTTCCATGTTCTCTATGTGAATAACAGGTTTTAACATTGTTGTTAAGTCAATATTCAGTACATACCAGTGAATAAAGCATGTATTTTACTTCATTTTGGGAACAAAACAAGATAGTGTTTTAGTAATTCACTATGTGAATCATGTGTTTTAACATTGCTTGTAAGTCAAGATGAATACATATTTAGTGAATGAAGCATGTTTTTTACTTAGTTTTTGAAATGAATCAAGATATTGTCTTAACAGCTCACTATATGAATCCTGCCTTTAAAAAACTTAAGTCAATGCATTGCATAGCTGTGAATAAAGCATGTACATTTCTTAGTATTCAAAAGTAAGCAAGAGGGTGTTTACACAGTTCACTATATGAAACATGTGTTTTGACATGATTTTAAGTCAATGTCAGTATATTTAAGTGAATAAGGAATGTATTTTTGTTAGTTTGCAAAATAATCAGAATTTTGTTTTTGCAGTTCACCATAAGAATCATATGTTTTAACTATGTTTATAAGTCAATATCAATACATAGCAGTGTATGAAGCATGTATTTTATTTAGTTTTGGAAACTAATCAAGATAGTATTTTCACAATTCACTGTGTAAATCCTGTATTTTAAAATTGTTTGTTTATCCATTCATCTGTTGATGGACATTGGGTTGTTTCCAACTTTTGGCAAGAGTGAAAAATGCTGCTATGAGCATTGATTTGCCCATGTCTGTTCATGTCCCTGCTTTCAAGTCTTCTGGATATATACCCAGTAGTGGTATATACATACAATGGAATATTACCCAGCTGTAAAAAGGAATGCAGTAGTAACACACTGGATAACAAGGATGAGCCTTGAAGACCTTATCTTGAGTGAAGCAAGCCATGGACTTAAGGACAAATATTAAATGTCTCACTTATATGAATTAAGAAAACTGAGCAGACTTGCAGAGCTAGAGTCTGGAAGATAGGTTTACAGGAGACAGAAAAGGAGAAGAAGTTTGTGAGTCAATGCCCATATGGGCAAAATCTAGGATAATGTGGAAGTGTGTAGTTGTGCAGTGGAAGGGCATGACAGTGGTGCAGTGATACTATTGGGTTGTGCAGTGCTGGTTTGTGAAGGTGGGAGGGTGGGGAGGGTAGTTTGCAATGTCCACAGACCTAGGTGGATGGCTGAGGCAGGGAGCAGATGAACTTGGGTACGTAGTTGAAACTACAATGTTGGGAATGTTCTTTGGGTGATATGGCAGGGGAGGGTTACCGGTTTAGTGTGTGGTAGGGGGGTGCTTTAGGGACAAGGTGCAACTGGGGCAGTCTTCTAGGGAGTCTGTGAGTGTTCATCTTCATAGTGTGTTGTATCACTGGGTGAAGACCCACATAATAAGTGGGAAAGTGTTGTGCTCCCATCAAGTGGAGTACTGCTATGTTCTCAAATAGAGTAGCAGGAGTTTCTCAAGAGTGTAGGCAGTGCCTAATAGGGGAGGACAGGCCAGTATGTCAAGCCCTCAATGTTGTTGTAAGTAACTATGAATTTTGTTCTTCAAGGAATGAAGCTTGGTGGTTTCCGTAGTTCCCAATGGGGGGGGGAAGGGAGGAATAGAATAGACAGAACATGGGGCATTTTGGGGGTGTGGAGTTGTTCTTCATGATGTTCCAATGATGGATACAGACAGTGATAAATTTCATCAAAATTTATAACAGTGTATGGTCCAAAATGTAAACCATGAAGTAAATCATTGACCATGGTTAGTAGCAGTGTTTCAACATTTGAATATCAATTGTAACAAATGTACCATCCACATGGAAAATGGTATTAATAGAGGAAAAGGGAATATGAAGAGGATCTTGAGTATATGGGAATCTGCTATATTCTGTATGTGACTTTTCTGTAACCTAAATAAAATAATATACTGGGGGACCAAATGGAAGAAAATGTCACTGTACATTCAAGACAACAGCTCTTACCATGATAAAAGACATAATGTCAATTTTTTTCAATTTTATATTTCTATTATTTCAAACATTTTTTAAAAATGTGTTTTATTTGTTATTTTTAAAACAATCATTATATCTTTTCTTATTAATTCTATTTGATTGTTTTGTTGGCTTTGATTTTTAAGAAATTTTGGATCACAGAAGCATTACAACAGTGGCAGAGGAGGATCATTGATGTGGGGTGTCAGAGATGGGGGATGCATGGGAGGAGGTTCACCAGAGCCATTCTTATAAGGCATATGAATGTGTTCATGTGTTAATGGGGCATTATCAGAGTGGGTGGAGATTCACACAATAACCAAAAGAATATAGAATTCCCATCCTGGGGAGATGTCCCACATTCTCTAAAAGGACAGCAAGAATCCCCTGAGTCCAGGGGCAGTGACTAGCAAAGGAGGATGGGCCATTGATTGTCCTTAATAGTGATGACCATACTTATGAACCTTTACTTTTGAAATCAAAACTTAGCCTAGTATTATAGGATGTCTAATAATTATCTCCTGATAGCCTCCTTGTTCCTCAAATTTGGCCTTTCTCTAAGCCAAACTCAGCATAGAAATGCATTACCTTCTCACCAGCATGGGACATGAATCTTGGGAATAAGCCTCCCTTGGACTGAGGGATTACCTCCAAGCAACAACTAACATTTCAACTGGAAAAATATCTTGACCAAAAGGGGAAAGGGGAAAGATAAATGTGTTTATATGGTTAAGAGACTTCAATGTGAGTTGGGACATCAACCCAGAGGTTATGATTATGCACATCTCAGCAGGATCTCCATGACTACTCTGGCAGTTTGATATTATTGATGAATATCAAAAGAAATACTGATTATGTTTGTAAACTGGTCTGTTTCTTTGGGCTAGTGATACCCTTAGATTGAATTCAGGGGTTTCACTTTTACCTGATTAAATTATGACTAAGGCTTTGATTGTCCCATGTCAGTAAAACATTGAGTTCCCATCCCCTTGGTGGGTGGGGACTCACAGAGAAAATGACAAGAAAAAGAAGACAGTTGAGTTTTAATTCTGGAGCCCTGGGAAGTAAATACACAGAGAAGCAGATATGTGAGGAAAGAGAGAAGGCTCCAATAGGCATGGCAGAGAATGTGGGAAGAGAGATGAGCCATTCACCTGATAGCTTACACCCGGCCTTGTGGAGAGAGCAGACCCACTGAGCCTGGAGAGAAATGAGCACTGGGAGAGAGACAAGAGTTATCCTAGCCTACAGCTGGTATTGGAAGAAGCTGGTACCATGGGGCCTTAAGAAGAAGAGGAAGCCTGCACCCTTGCAGATGTCAGCAGTCCTCTTGCTCCAACACATGGTAAAAGACTCTGGTGAAAGAAGTAACTTAAGCTTTATGGCCTGGTAACTGTAAGCTTCTACCTCAAATAAATACCCTTTATACAACCCAAAAGATTTCTGGTATTTTCCATTAGCACCTCTTTGGCTGACTAAGACAACTGCCAATGTAAATATTACCTCAAATAGCAGTTCTCCTGAGGGCTGATAGACAGAAACTATAGGCAGGGCAGACAGCTCAGGAATTTGGTGTCCTGCTAGTGTGCTCTACTTTGGAATTTATGCTCCCTAATTTGACAGAGTTGAACTCATTTGTGGTTTCCCTACACATGACTCTTCTGCCCCTTCTATTTGAACCTATAGTTAGTACTGGAGTTGATAGGTGTATATACAAGAGACTTAAATTTTGTCCTGTTCATGTACCAGTTGGGCCCTAAATCTCAACAGAGTTGCAACACCTACTTCATTGGACTCACCCAGGACAACTAACAAAGAAATGATGAGTGACAATAACAATCTCAAGAAACAGAGACAGTCTACATCTGCAGGCAAGATAATCCCATTCATCTGCTCCATGGGATGTAAGCCCCTCTCAATTAGAGATGGAGTGGGCATCATCATCCCAGACTCCTCAGTATTGGGGAATGAATGATGAACTAGAGTAGATTTATAGTTATTCTACTATAGACTTGTGATTCTAGCAATGGAAGAACTTTTATCATTGATGTGGAGGCAGTGGCCACTGGAGGTTTTTAGGGGAGTAAGAGGGAAAAATAAGTGTAATTTGGGGACATTTTCAAGACTTGGGTAACATCCTGAATGACATTGCAATGACAAATAAAGACCACTATAAATCCTGTAATAACTTACAAAAATGTGTGGAAGAGAGTGTAAACTACAATGTAAACTATAATCCATGCTTAGTGGCAATGCTCCAAAATGTGTTCAATTGTAACAAATGTTCCATACTATGGGAGGACTTGGAAAGGGGCATATGGAAATTCCCTATATTTTTTATGTAACAAATTGTAATCCAAGTATCTTTTTTAAAATATTAAAAAGTATACTAAAAATAAAATAAAATTGTTTGTAAGACACTATCATTACATAGCAGTGAATAAAGCATGTGCTTTTGTTAGATTTTGAAATTAATCAAGATAGTGCACTCCCAGTTCTCTATATGAATCATGAGTTTTAAAATATTTTG
>JAKSZT010054341.1:17827080-17837473 GCA_026826555.1 Tolypeutes matacus | reverse complement strand
AAAAAAAAAATAGAAGGAAAAAGGAAGGGGGGAGGAAAATGGGAATAATAGCAATAGACCAGAAAGTAACAGAGAGAAACCAATGATCCACACAGGCAAGCAGTCAAACAGAGCTAAGGGGAGTCAATGATTCCCCTAGGGTCCACGTGGATCCTTCCTGCCTACTTGTGTTTATCAATGAATTTCCCCACAGGGTTCTATATGCAGGTCCTGAAGCAGCTTTTAGCTATTAAACTAAATTAAAAAGAATTTATTTTTCAATTGTTGAGGTGACCTCACTTTTTTTTTTTTTTTTTTTTTTTTTAGCCAAATGCAGGACCCAAAATAATTCCTCTTCTAGACCAACCCCCTTACGGAAGGGAACCTAGCTGGGCCTGTGGAAATTAATCAAGCACGTTCCACTTTCCGGACTCCCCAGGTTAGCTAAAACTCTGATGTTAGTCAGTGAGGAGTGCTAAAGACGGCGGATTCCGCCCCTTCTGGCGCCGAGCTCCAGCGTCACCGGGCTGCTCAGTAATTATCAGTTTGAGTGGATATTCGCGTCTGCTCTCAGCCTGGTGCTGCTTCAGTTCGGCTTATCTGCTCCCCAAAGCTATGGGGCGGTGCAGGCAGCCAGATCGATGTCTAATAATATAAAATACCCTTCCCTGTCTTCCAACCGAACCCTCCCTTCTTTGGGAAGTGTCCCTTCCTCCTGGCTCCGCAGTGGCCCGGGTCTTATCCCTGGGTGGCTAGGGAAATCAGCTGCATTCCCCGACCAAAATCCCCCCTCCGGTTCACCGGGTGCTGGCTAGCTTGTTTGCTCTGTTCACACAAGGTCCAAGGGGCGCCAGGCAGCCAGTTCCCAGAAAATAAAACTTTTTCGCCCCTCCCGCGGCTCCAAATGGCCGTTTTATTTTTTATTTCCGAACCGCGGGGCTCAGCCGCCTGTGCCAACCTCCACCGGCAGCCTCAAAACTCACGAATCTCCACCGTTCGGTCCACGCCGCCGATCCGCGCAGATAGATGTCCCAAGCTTCTCACTCCACGCGTGCACAGCACAGACCCCCGGGCAGGACCCCGTCCCCAATCCGCCTTGCTCTGGGAGCTTGCAGTGTGCGCCCTCCTACACCAATGCCATCTTGCCCCTTCATTATCTTTTTAATTCTATTTGGTTATGTTGTTGACTTCAGTTTTCAGGAACTTTTGGTTCACAGAAGTATTACAACTGTGGCAGGAGAGGATCATTGGTGTGGGGTGTCAGAGATGGGTTATGCATAGGAGGAGGTTCACCTTGGGCATACCTGTAGGGTCTATGAATGTGTTCAATTGTTCATGGGTGAAGCCAATTGGCAATTTGATGCAATTATGAATTCCAAAAATATAATTGGATGATGCTTGTAAACTGATCTGTTAATCTGGGTATGATTAAGTTATGATTAGGGCGTTGACTGAGTCACATCAGTAGGGCATTGAGCCCCACCCCTTGGTGCGTTGGGGAATCGAATATAAAAGGCAAAGCAAAGGACAGAGGGAGCAGTTTTTGAGAAGCAGTTTTGATGTTGGAGTTTTGATGTTGGAGAGAAGGCCCCAGGAAAAGAGAAATGAGCCATTCACTTGATAGTCTAAAGCTGACCTTGTGGAAGAAACAGAGAGGCTAAGCCCAGAGAGAAATGCAGCCCCAGGAAGAGAGGAACCCAAGAAACCTGAAAACCCTGGCAAACGTCAGCAGCAGTCATGCTTCAACACATAGCAACAGATTTTGGTGAGCAAAGAAACTTATTCTTCATGGCCTGGTAACTGTGGGCTTCTACCCCAAATAAATACTCTTTATAAAGACCAACCAATCTCTGATATTTCACATTAGTGCCCCTTTGGCTGACTAATACAGAATTTGGTACCAAGGAGTAGGGAAGTGCTTTTGCAATTACCAAAATTTTGGAACGGTTTTATAAATGGGTAAAGGGTATTTTTTGGAGGAATTGTGAAATGCTTGATGGAAAAGGTCTAGATCACTTTGAAGAGACTGTTGACAGTAATATGGACACTAAAGAGACTTTCTATGATGCCTTAGAAGTAAATGATGAAACTATTATTGGAAACTGGAGGAAATGCAATCCATGTTTTAAAGTTGCAGAGAACTTAGCAAGACTAACCCGTGGTATTATATGGAAGACAGAATTTGAAAATGGTGAACCGGAGCATTTAGCTGAAGAACTTTCCAAGGTAAACTTGGAGAATGTGGCTTGGCTTCTCCTTGCAGCTTATAGCAAAATACTAGATAAGTGAAATACACTAAGGACTGAACTTTTGGGCACAAGAAAACAGGAACTGATTCCAGAACTCCGAGTTTCTGAAAATCAAGTTCCCAGATGAAAATGCCCCATTTGAAGACTTTACTAAACTTGGAACTTGTAAATCAGAATTGAAGATGCAGTTATCTAGGAAAGACTTGTGGAAAGTCTTACTGTCTGATGGCTTGGGCCCCTGCTTCCTGCATGCTAAACCAAGAAAGCTTTTGAGAGAGCTGTATGAACAAAACCACTGTCAGCTTGAACAAAAGAGGACATGAAAAGGAAAGATCGAAGGAGAAAAAGTTTTAGGAAGAAAATCATGGAAGCTGAGATCTGGAATTAAGACATCACCTTGGACCAAGAGAGGAACCCCACCTATGTGTACAGAGAGGGTGAGTTTGCCCCAGGAGTTGAAGGTGAATATCCCCACCCTAATGTTCAGGAAGAGTTTTGCTGCCGCAGGGTACAGGGAGGATGGAGCACATTCCTCAAAGATTAGGGCAGTTAAGGTCAGCACCCCATAGGTCTGAAAGGGGTGCACCTGTCCCCCATGGATTAGAGAAGGCCAGATGGTCAACTCATTGCTCTGCGAGGGTTGAACCTGTATGCCAAAGGTTAGGGGGAATGTTGTCTTCACCTCACTGTACTAGCGGGGCTAAGACTCTAACCCAAAGATTGGGTAAGTTATGGCAATCACCCCAACACTCTTGGAGGGTGAGGTCTGGAGCTTGGTCAACACCCAGATGCTTGATGAGGGTGGAACCAAGAAAATGACCCTTGGGCAAGCCTGTGGAAAGGGTGGGTTCCCATGTGGCCCCAAGGAGAAGAAACCATCGTCTTAAAAATGACTCTCAGACTTTGAAATCAAATCGAGGATGCCCTGCAGGTTTACTGAACTGTAGAGGATCCATGATTCATGTTTAACATACCAGTTTCTCCTTATGATAATGAAAATGTTTATCCTTTGTCTGTTCATTTGTGTATTGGAAGCAGTTAAATGGTTTTGTAAGTTTCAGAGTTCTACAGGAGGCGGGATTTTGCCTGAAGACAAACTTTATTTCTTTCAACTGCCTATGATATGATTTTGTACTTGCATTGTTACTGATTTAAGGTTTTTTTTTTTAATATTCTAATGTATTTTTGGAATTCAGAGGGTGGAATGTAGCCGTTTGGCAATTTGATGTAATTTTGAATTCCAAAAATATAATTGGATCATGCTTGTAAACTGATCTGTTAATCTGGTCATGATTAAGTTATGATTAGGGCATTGACTGGGCCACATCAGTAGGGCATTGAGCCCCACCCCTTGGTGGGTGGAGGAATCAAATATAAAGGCAAGGCAAAGGACAGAGGGAGCAGTTTTTGAGAAAGAGTTTTGATGTTGGAGTTTTGATGTTGGAGAGAAGACCCCAGGAAAAGAGAAGCAAGCCATTTGCTTGATAATCTACAGCTGACCTTGTGGTAGAAACAGAGGAGGTAAGCCCAGAGAGAAATGCAGCCCTGGGAAGAGAGGAACCCAAGAAGCCTGAACCCTGGCAAATATTGGCAGCTGTGTTGCTCCAACACGTAGCAACAGATTTTGGTGAGTGACGAAACTTATTCTTTATGGCGTGGTAACTGTGGACTTCTAGCCCAAATAAATACTCTTTATAAAGACCAACCAATCTCTGGTGTTTCACATTAGCGCCCCTTTGGCTGACTAATACCATAGGGCATTGTCATGGTTGGTGGAGATTCACACACTAATCAAAATAATATCAAATTCCCACACTGGGGAGCTCTGCCTCAATCTCTAATGGGAATGCAAGAATCCCCTTAGTAGAGGGGCAGTGACTAGTGAATGAGGATGGACCATTGGCAGACACTTGATACTGATTGTACTTTTATGAACATTTACTTTTGAAATGGAAACTTAGCCTAATATTATAGGGTTCTTAAGAGTTACCTCCTGAGAGCGTCTTTGTTACCTGAATATGGTCTCTCTCTTAGTGAAACTCAGCATATAAATGTATTACCTTGCCCTCAACATGGGACATGACTCCCAGGGGTGAGCCTTCTGCCACCAAGGGTTACTACTAAGCACCAACCAGCAATGCAACTGGAAAAAGACCTTAACTCAAAGGGGGAAAGGGTAAAGACAAATGAGTTTATATGGCTAAGAGACTTCAAAGTGAGTTGGGATGTCATCCCAGAGGTTACACTTATGCCCATCTCAGCAGGATCTCATTGACAGCCAAGGTTAATATTGCCTCAAATAGCAGGGCTCCTGAGGGCTCTGGAGAAGCCAGACACTATAAGCAAGGCTGACAACTCAGAGTTTGGCACCTTGCCAGTGAGCCCTACTTTGGAATGTACTCTTCTCAGTGTGACAGATTTGGACTCAGTGGTGATTTCCCTGCACATAACTCTCTTGCCTTTCTAGTTGAGCCTATATTTAGTGCTATAGTTGATAGGTATATGTCCAAGAGACTTAAATCTGTGGGCTGTCCATGTGGCACTTGGCCCCTGCATCTCAACAGAGTTGCCACACCTACTTTCCAGTTCTATGGATTCACCCAGGGCAACTAACATGGAGATGATGATGGACAATGACCATACCAGGGAATAGGGAGAATCTGTAACTGCAAGAAAGATAAACTCATTTATTTGCCCCATGAGATCTAATCCCCTTTCAAATGGTGGCAAAGTAGGCATCACCATCCCAGAATCCTCAGGATTGGGGAATGAATGATGGACTAGAGTGCACTTAATGTTATTCTACTATAGATTTATTGTGATTCTAGCAATGGAAGAACATTTGTCATTGATGTGGAGGCAGTGGTCACTGGAGGTTCTGGGGGAGGGAAAGGGAAAAAGAGGTGTAATATGGTGGCATTTTAGGGATTTTGGAATTGTCTTGAATGACATTGCAATGACAGATATAGGCCATTGGATATCTAGTCATAATTACCAAATTCTGTGGGAAAGAATGTAAACTACAATGTAAACTATAATCCATGCTTTGTGGCAATGCTACAAAATGTGGTCAATTGTAACAAATGTACCACACTAATGAAGTGTGGTACATTCCACACAAATACTGGATGTTAATATGTGAAAGGGTGGGAGGCATAGGGAGCAGGGCATATGGAAATTCCCTACTTTTTGTAACATATATGTAATCTAAATATCTTCTAAAATTTTTTAAAGTATATGAAAAAAATAAAAATAATAAAAGCAGGTCTGAAACTGTGAGACAAATAAAAGGGAAAAAATCATTGATTATAAGTCAATATCAGTACAGAGCAGTAAATAGCACTTGTAATTTATTTAGTTTTGAAACTAATCAAGATGATGCATTCACACTTCACTATATGAATCATGTGTTTTAATATTGATTTTAAGTCAATATCAGTACATAGCAGTTAATAAAGCATGTACTTTACTTAGTATTCAAAACTAACCAAGATAGTGTTTTTCATTGTTCTATATGTGAATCCTTGTTTTAATATTATTTGTAAGTCAATATGACTTTATAAGAATGAATAAGGCACATATTTTAGTAAGATTTTAAACCAAATCAAGATAATAATTTCACAGTTCACTATGTGAATCCTGTGTTATAATCTTGTTTGTAAGTCAATATCAGTGTATAATATTGAATGAAGCTTGTATTTTAGTTTGAAAGTTTTTGAAACTTATCAGGATAGCATTTTATCAGATCACTATGTGAATCTGTGTTTCAAAATTGATTGTAAGCCAATATCAGTAGGAACAGTGAATAAAGCAGGTCTTTTAATTAGTTTTGGAAACTAACCAATATAGTGTTTGCACAGTTCACTATGTGAATCCTGTGGTTAACATCATTTGTAATTCAATATCAGAAAATAGGGGGTCGGATGTGGCTCAACTGGTTGGGCGTCCATCTCCCATATGGAGGGACCCGGGTTCGATCCCCGGGACCTCCCAGTAAAAAAATAAAAAAATAAAAATAAAAATAAATAAACCATGGCTGAGCACAAAGCCAATGAAAAAGATATTTAAATATATATATATATATCAGAAAATAGTAGTGAATAAAGAATTATTCACTATCTAATCAAGATATTCTTTTCACATTTCATTATGTGAATCCTGTGTTTTAACATTGTAAGTCAACATAGGCACATATCAATGAATAATCATTTACTTTACTTAGATTTGGAAACTAATGAAGATAGTGTTTCCATGTTCACACTGGGAATCCTGTATTTTAATATAGTTGTAAGTCAAAATCATTACATTTTGTAGTTTAATACAGTTGTAAGTCAAAATCATTACATATCAGTGAAAAAAATATGAAATTTACATATGTTTAGAAACTAAACATGACAGTGTCTCCACAGTTAACTATGTGAATCCTGTGTTATAAATATTTGGTAAGTCAATATCAGTACAAAGCAGTAAATAAAACATGTATTTTGTTTAGTATGCTGGAACAGTTGGGGAATTTGATTTAATTATGAATTCCAAAAATATAATTGGATCATGCTTGTAAACTGA
The DNA here is from genome assembly GCA_026826555.1 of Tolypeutes matacus. NCBI lineage: Eukaryota > Metazoa > Chordata > Mammalia > Cingulata > Chlamyphoridae > Tolypeutes > Tolypeutes matacus. The sequence goes on along the minus strand of JAKSZT010054341.1, from coordinate 17,830,679 downwards.
TCTGTTAATCTGGGCATGATTAAGTTATGATTAGGGCATTGACTGGGCCACGCCCAGTTGAGTCCCACCCCTTGGTGGGTGTGGAATCAAATATAAAAGACAAGGCAAAGAACAGAGTTGAAGCAGTCTTTTGAGAAGCAGTTTTGATGTTGGAGAGAAGGCCCCAGGAGAAGAGAAGCAAGCCGTTTGCCTGATCATCTACAGCTGACTTTGTGGAGGAAACTGGAGCTAAGCCCAGAGAGAAACGCAGCCCTGGGAAGAGAGGAACCCCAGAAGCCTGAACCCTGGCAAACACTGGCAACTAACTTGCTCTAACATGTGGCAATGAACCGTGGTGAGAGAAGAAACAAAGCTTTATGGCCTGGTATCTGTGGACTTCTACCCCAAATAAATACCCTTTATAAAAGCCAACACATTTTTGGTATTTCACATTAGCACCCCTTTGACTGACTAATACACAATTTGGTACCAGGAGTGGGGTAGTGCTTTTGTAATTACTAAAATGTTGGAACAGTTTTATAAATGAGTAAGGGGTGTTTTTTAGAGGAATTGTAAAATGCTTCGTGGAAAAGGCCAAGAACACTTTGAAGAAACCGTTGATAGCAATATGGATGCTAAGGAGTCTTTCTATGATGCCTTAGAAGTAAATGATGAAACTATTATTGGAAACTGGAGGAAAGGCGATCCATGTTTTAAAGTTGCAGAGAACTTAGCAAGACTAACTCCTGGTGTTATATGGAAGACAGAATTTGAAAATGGTGAACCCGAGCATTTAGCTGAAGAACCTTCCAAAGTAAACCCAGAGAATGTGGCTTGGCTTCTCCTTGCAGCCTATAGCAAAATACTAGATGAGCGAAATACACTAAGGACTGAACTTTTGGGCACAAAGAAAACAGAAACTGATTCTGGAACTTCCAAGTTTGTGAAAATCAAATTCCTACATGAAAGCGCCCCATTTAAAGACTTAGCTAAACCCATAATTTGTAAATCAGAATTGAAGATGCAGTTATCTTGGAAAGACCTGTGGAAAGTCTTACTGTCTGATGACTTGGACCCCTGCTTCCTGCATGCTAAACCAAGAAAGTTTTTGAGGGAGCTGTATGAACAAAACAACTGTCATCTTGGACAAAAGAGAACATGGAAAGGAGAGATTGAAGGAGAATCAGCTTTAAGAAGAAAACCATGGAAGCAGAGATCTGGACTTAAGACATCTCCTTGGGCCAAGAGAGGAGCCCCACCCATGTGTACAGAGAGGGTGAGTTTGCTCCTGCAGATGAAGAGGGTGGATGTTCCTACCCAAAGTTCTGAGAAAGTTTTGATGCCCCATGGTGCAGAGATGGTGAGTTTTCCCCAGGAGTTGAAGAAGGTGGATGTCCCCACCTGATGTTCTGGGAGAATTTTGCCACCCCAGGGTGCAGGGAGGGTGGAGCACATTCCTCAAAGATTAGGGCGGTTAAGGTCAACACCCCATAGGTCTGAGAGGGGTGTACCTGTCCCCCATGGATTAGAGAAGGCCAGGTGGTCAGCCCATTGCTCTGAGAGGGTTTAACCTGATGCCAAAGGTTAGGGAAGGCCAGGTGGTCAACTCGTTGCTCTGAGAGGGTTGAGCCTGTATGCCAAAGGTTAGGGGGAATGTTATCTTCACCTCACTGTACTAGGGGGGCTATGACTCTAACCCAAAGTTTGGGTAAGGTGTGGCAATCACTCCCAGCACTCTTGGAGTGTGAGGTCTGAAGCTTGGTCGACACCCAGATGCTTGATGAGGGTGGAACCAAGAAAATGGCTGTTGGGTAAGCCTGTGGAAATGCTGGGTTACCATGTGGCCCCAAGGAGAATAAATCATCTTCTTAAGAATGACTCTCAGACTTTGAAACTTAATGGAGGATGCCCTGCAAGTTTACTGAACTGTAGAGGATCCATGACTCATGTTTAACATCTCAATTTCTCCTTATGATATTGAAAATATTTATCCTTTGTCTTTCCATTTATGTATTGGAAGCAGTTAAATGGTTTTGTAAGTTTCAGAGGTCTACAGCAGACGGAATTTTGCCTGACGACAAACTATTTCTTTAAAATACCTATGATATGATTTTGTACTTCAATTGTTACTGATTTAAGGTTTTTTTTTTTGAGAATTGTAATGTATTTTTGGAATTCAGAGGGTGGAATGTAACAGTTGGGGAATTTGATGTAATTATGAATTCTGAAAATATAATTGGATCATGCTTGTAAATTGATCTGTTAATCTGGGCATGATTAAGTTATGATTAGGGCATTGACTGGGCCACGCCCAGTTGATTCCCAGCCCTTGGTGGGTGGGGAATCAAATATAAAAGACAAGGCAAAGAACAGAGTTGAAGCAGTCTTTTGAGAAGCAGTTTTGATGTTGGAGAGAAAGCCCCAGGAGAAAAGAAGCAAGCCATTTGCCTGATCATCTACAGCTGACTTTGTGGAGGAAACTGGAGCTAAGCCTGGAGAGAAATACAGCCCCAGGAAGAGAGGAACCCCAGAAGCCTGAACCCTGGCAAACACGGCAGCTGTCTTGCTCTAACACGTGGCAATGAACTGTGGTGAGAGAAGAAATAATGCTTTATGGCCTGGTATCTGTGGACTTCTAAATACCTTTATAAAAAAATAAATACCCTTTATAAAAGCCAACCCATTTTTGGTATTTCACATTAGCACCCCTTTGGCTGACTAATACATATGCAAAACTAATCAAGATTGTCTACTCAGAGTTAACTATATAAATACTGTATTTATCATTGTTTTTAAGTCATATCATTACATAGCAGTGAATAAAAATTTTATTTATTTGGTTTTGGAAATCAACCAAGATAGCGTTTTCACACTTCACTAAGTGAATTTTGTGTTTTAACATTGATTTTAAGTGCATATCAGTACATAGCAGTGAAAAAAGCATGCATTTTATTTAGTTTTGGAAACTAATCAAGATATGTTTTCACAGTTCACTTTGTGAATCCAGTCTTTTTTTTTGAACCCAGTCTTTTAACATTGTTTTAAGTATATATAAGAACATAGCAGTGAATAAAGCATGTATTTTGGCTAGTTTTCTAAACTAACTAAGATAGTGTTTTCACACCACTCTTTGTTACTCTGTGTTTTAACACTGTTTGTAAATCAATATCAGTATTTAGCAGTGATTAAAGCATGTATTTTAGTTAGTTTTGGAAACTAATCAAGATGTTTTCCTAGTTCTCTATGTGAATACTGTGTTTTAATATTATAAGTCATTATCAGTACATAGCAGAGAATAAAATTTGTATTTTAATTAGTTTTAGAAACTAATCAAATAGTGTTTTCAACAGTGTTTTAATGTTGTTACATAAATCAATATGTACATAGCAGTGAATAAGCATGTATTTTACTTAGTTTGGGAAACTAATGAAATAGTGTTTCCACAGTTCCTTATGTGAATCCTGTGTTTTTAATTGAATATAATTCAATTCAATACATATCAGTAAATAAAACATGTATTTTACTAGGTAATCAAAACTAATCAAGAATGAGAGGGAGAAGGTGCCATGGTACAGACTGGACACCAGATATTGCAGTGATAAAAGGCAAAATGTCAAAAA
>JAKSZT010054341.1:17799526-17826980 GCA_026826555.1 Tolypeutes matacus | reverse complement strand
AGACTGGACACCAGATATTGCAGTGATAAAAGGCAAAATGTCAAAAAAATTTTTTTTAATTTTTTTTATATTTTTCATTTTTTAAATATCCCAATTGATTAATTTTATTTTTAATTTTTTTTAAGTTTTCATGCATTTTATCTCTTACATTTAAACTTATCATTATTATTTCATTTTCCTATTAATTGTATTTGGCTATTGTATTGCCTTCATCTTTAAAGGAGCTTTGGATCACAGAAGGGTTACAACTGGGGTAGGAGAGGATCTTGGTGGGGGCTGCCAGGGATGGGGGGTGCATGGGAGGAAGTTCATCTGAACATACATATAAGGTATATAAAATTGTTCAAATGTTCATGGGGCATTGTCACAGTGGGTGGAGAATCATTCAATAAATAAAAGAGTACTCAATTCCCATTCTGAAGAGCTCTGCAACATTCTCTAAGGGAGCAGTAACAGTCTCCCAAGTGCAGGGGAAGTGTCTGGCAAAGGAGGATGATCCCCTGATGGGCCCTTGTTATTGATGACTAGTCTTATGAGTCTTTGCTCTTGAAATTGAAATTTAGCCTATTGTTATGGGTTGCCTAAGGGTTGCCTCCTGAGAGCCTCCATGTTGCTCAAATGTGGCCTTTCTCTAAGCCAAACTCAGCATATGAATGCATTACTTTCCTCCCAGTGTGGGACATGAATCCCAGGGATGAGCCTCCTGGCACTGAGGGATTGCTACCAAGTGCCAGCAGGCAATGTGACTGGAAAAAGTCCTTGATTAAAAGTGGGAAAAGGTAAAGACAAATGAGTTCATATGGATAAGAATCTTCAAAGTGAGTTGGGAGGTCATCCCAGAGGTAACACTTACGCACATCTCAGAAGGACCTCATAGACTTCCAAAGTGGATATCACCCCCAAATAGAGGGGCTCCTGAGGGCTCTAGAGACACCCAGGTCCTATATCAGGGTGAATAGCTCTAGAGTTTGGTGCCTTGCCAGTGGCCTTACTTTGGACTTTGTGCTCCTGAGAGTGACAGAGTTGAACTCAAATATGTCTTCCCTGCACATGGTTCATCTGTCCCTTCTATTCAAACCTATACTTGGTGATGGAGTTTGAAGGTGTACATCCAGAGACTGGAGTCTTTGGGCTGTCCATGTGCCAGCTAGGCCTAGAACCTCAGTGGAGCTGCAACTCCTGCTCTATCACTCAATGGACTCACCCAGGACACCTGGTGGGGAGATGATGATGGACAACAGCCATCCCAGGGAATGGAGAGAGTTTGAAGCTCAGGCAGGGTAATCCCATCCATCTTATCCATGGGATATAAGCCCCCTCTCACTTGGAAGTGGAGTGGACATCACCATCCCAGACTCCTCAGAATTAGGGGAAGAGCTATGGACTAGAGTGGACTTACTGGTATTCTATTATAGATATATTGTGATTCAAGCAATGAAAGAAATTACGACATTAGTATGGGGCCAGTGGCCACTGGATGCTCTGAGGGCAGGGAGAGGGAAAAGCAGTTGTTTTACAGGGGATTTTTTGGGACTTGGGAATTGTCCTGAGTGACATTGCAATGACAGATATAGGCCATTTTATATCATCATATAACATGCAGAACTGTGTGGGAAAAAGTGTGGTCTACAATGTGAACTATGGTCCATGCTTAATGGCAAAGCCCCAGGATGTGTTTATCCATTGCAGGTGATGTGCCACACTAATGAAGGATGTTTATGTGGGAAGTTGTGGGAGGTATGGGAGGTGGGGCATGTGGGAATCCCTATATTTTTTGTGTAATATTTATGTAATCTAAGTATCTTTTAAAAAAATTAAAATAAAATAAAAATAAAAATAATCAAGATAGTGTTTTCCCAGTTCAATAATGTAAATTCTGTGTTTTAACATTATTTATAATTCAATATCGGTAAATATTAGTGAATAATATTTTAGTTAGTTTTGAAATCTAATCAAAATAGTGTTTTCACAGTTCAATATGAGCATCATGTATTTTGACATGTTTTTAAGTAAAAATCAGTACCTGGCAGGGAGTAAAGGATGTGTTTTAGTTCATTTTAAAAAATAATTAAGAGTGTTTTCACAATTCATCATGTGAATCCTATGTTTAAACATTATTTTTAAGTCAATATCAGTGTATGGAAGTGTTTAAAATATTTCTTTTTAATTATTTTTGGAAACTAATCAAGGTGTCATTTTCACAGCTCTCTATATGAATCCTGTGTTTTAACCTTGTTTGTAAGTCAATATCGGTACATAGCAGTGAATAAATAATATATTTTTGTTTGTTTTCAGAACTAATCAAGACAGTGTTTTCATTGTTCACTATGTGAATCCTGTGTTTAAACTTTGTTTTTAAGACAATATCAGTACTTACAGTGAATAATTGTGAATTTTACTTAGTTTTTGAAATTACAATTTTTGTCAGAAAATATAGTTACATAACATTGAATAAAGCATGTACTTTAATTAGGTTTTGAAACATATCAAGAAAGAGTTTTCACAGTTCTCCATGTAAATACTGTGTTTTAACAAAATTTGTCTCAGTATCAATTCGTGCATTTTAGTGAGTTATGAAAATTAAACAAGATAGTGTTTTACACTTCATTTGGGGATTCCTGTGTTTTAACAAAATTTTTAAGTCAATATCAGTACATTGCAGGAAATAATCTTGTATTTTACTTAGTTTTTGAAACTAACTACATTCTGTTTTCACAGATCAGAATGTGAACCCATGTTTTAACATTGATTATAAGTCAATATCAGTACATAACAGTGAATAAAATATGTATTTTACTTACATTTGAAACTAATCTAGATAGTGTTTTCACAGATCACTAAGTGAATCCTGCATTTTAACATTGTTTGTAAGTCAATATTAGTACATCGCAGTGAATGAATGTTCTGCTAAGGAAGAGGCAGAAACTCTAAATGCTATGCAAAGCCAGATTTATTCAATCAAATTAGTTTCAGGTTAATTAAAATATTATAACAATTGAGCAATCACAAAAAAGAAGAGTAATTAAAGACAAAGGAAAGAATGAAAGTATATACAACCACTCACCAAATCTGGGGGAGACACAACATCTGAACTCTCACATGCAGTTGATCAGAATCCCAATTGGAAAAATGGTCCCAGGCAGAGCACACCCTCCTGGTTGGGGCTCTGACTGGAAGCTTAGGGGCTATCACTTTTAAGGGGTTCCATACCTCAGAACTCCAATGAGCCTTGCAACACATAAGGAATGACCTCTTTGAAAGTGACTGAATCCATCCGGTGGGGGGTGGCCATTTGTCTTTACCCTTTCCCCTCTTTTCAGTTGCATTGCTAGTTGGTACTAGGTAGTAATCCCTTGGTGCCAGGGACACTCATCCCTGGGAGTCATGTCCCATTATGGGGGCAATTTATATGCTGAGTTTTGCTTAGAGAGTGGTCACATTTGAGGAAAAAGGAGGCACTCAGGAGGTAACTATTGGGCACCTTATAATTCTAGGCTGTTTCAATTTCAAAGGTAAAAGTTCATAAGTACAGTCATCACTATTAAGGGCCCATCAATAGTCCATTCTCCTTCACTAGTCACTGCCCCATGCTGTCCCATTACAGAATGTGGCAGAGCTCCCTAGGAAGGGAATTGATATTTTTTGGTTATTGTGTGAATCTCCACCCACTGTGACAATGTCCCATGAACACTAACACATCCATATGATTTATAGGTATACCCCAGGTAAACCTTCTCCCATGCATCCCCCATCTCTGGTACCCTGCACCAATGATCTACCCCTGCCACAGTTGTAACCCTGCTATGATCCAAAACGTCTTCAAAATTGAAGCCAACAAAATAACCAAATACAATTAACAAGAAAAAGATATAATAATTTAGTTTTTTAAAATAATGAGTAATTTACAAATTTTTTAAAATGTGAAAGAATAAAAAAATAAAAAATTAAAAATTAAAAATTTTTTGACATGCCTTTCATCACTATATGATCTGTTCTTTTGTATGTATAGTGACATTTTCTTCCTTTCATTCCCCCTGTGTCTTACTTTTTCATTTAGTCTTCAAAGAAGCTTTAGTTTACAGAAAAGACATGTACAGAATATAGATGATTCCCATAAACCCAACATCCTTCCCCCCTTTTCCCTTCTTCTTGTTAATAACATTTTACATGTAGATGGTACATTTGGTACAATTGATGTACAAATATTGAGACATTGCTACTACCCATGGTCAATGGTTTACATTATGGTTTACATTTTGGACCGTACATATTTATAGATGTTGATGAAGTTTAACATGGTCTGTATCCATCTTTGTAAGATCATGTAGAACAATTCCATCGCACCCAAAATGCACTATATTCTACCTATTCTATTCCTACCTCCCCCCCTCCCCTCAGTACCCATGGCAACCACCAAGATTAACTCATTGAAGGACTAGACACAGAGTTAATTGCAAAACCCTTGAGGGCTTGGCGTACTGGCCTGTCCTTCCCTTTTAGGCACTGCCTATGCTTGCAAGAGATTCCCAACCCCTCTGCTTGAGATCATAGCAGGACTTCCTCAGACGAGAGTCCAAAACCTTCCTGCTCGTTATGTGAGTCTCCACCCACTGATATGACACACTATGACAAGATGAATACTACACACTCCTTAGAAACCTGCCTCAGGTGCACCCTGTCTTGCATGTCCCCACATCCAACACCTTAAACCCATAAATTTGCCCTAACATATTTGCCTAAAGAACATTTCCAACATGTGGTTTCAACCAAATACAAACAAATCCCCATAGTTCACCTGCTCCCTCCCCCAACCTTCTCCCCAGTTCCAAGGACAATCCAACACACCCTCCCTACCCTACCCCCCTCACAGATCAGCACCGTGGAGCCCAATGGCATGACTGCATCACTGTTATGCCCATCCACTGAACAACTACACCCTTCCACCTTGTTATAGATTTTGCCCATATGGGCATTGACTCCCAACCTGCTTCTCCCTTTCTGTCTCCTGTAAACCTATCTTCTAGGCTCTAGCTCTGTGAGTTTGTTCAATTTCCTTAGTTTATATAAGTGAGATCATGTAATATTTGTCCTTCAGGGCCTGGATTTCTTCACTCAACATAAAGTCTTTAAGTTTCATCCATGTTATCCCATGTGTTAATACTGCATTCCTTCTTAGAGCTGTGTAATATTCCATTGTAGGTATGCAACACAATTTCTTGGTCAATTCATCTGTTGCTGGACATTTGGATTGTTTACAACTTTTCACAATTGTGAGTAATGCTGCTATGAACATTGGTGTGCATATATCAGTTCATGTCCCTGCTTTCAGTTCTTCTCATTATACACCCAGCAGTAGGATTGCTGGATCATAAGGTAGTTCTATAGTTAGCTTACTAGGTCATATATGGTTCCTCTTCTAATATTTATTATTATTATTATTATTATTATTATTATTATTATTATTATTATTCTTTCCTCTTCATATCTCTACTTTTCTATGGTCCTAATATTTATTTCTCAAGGGAACAAAGACAACATAAAGGAAACAGAATAAGAGGAACCAGGTGTCAAAGAGTAACCTTACCACACACACACAAAAACAACAAAATAAAATCCTAGAGGAAAAAGAGAAGCTAACCAACTGAACAGGCCCATCAAGATAAAAAGATGCCTAGACACCAACAAAAAATTGCAAACCATAATAAGAAACAGGAAGATATGGGCCAGTCTAATGAACAAACTAAAAAACAGATGGAGATGCAGAACATGGAATACTTATCAGAGATGTCCAAACAAATATGAATCAACTTAAAGAAGTGAAGGAAGAGATTAATGATATTAAGAAGACACTGAGGGAACATACTGAAGAAATTGTAAACATACATAAAAAGATAATGGATATGATGGTGATGAATAGCACAATACAAGAAATCAAAAATACACTGGAAGCACATAACAGCATATTGAAACAGGCAGAGGAAAGAATCAGTGATGTGGAAAACAGCACAGCTGAAATTAGATAGATATAAAGATAGAAAAAATCCAGCAGGGACTTAGGGATTTGAATGACAACACGAAATGCCCAAGCATATGCATTATAGGCATCCCAGAGGGAGAAGAAAAAAAGAAAAGGGACAGGAGTATTAGAGGATGTAATGGCTGAAAATTGCCCAACTCTTCTGAGAGACATTGATGTATATGTCCAGGAAGCACAGCTCACCACAAACAACATAAATCCTAACAGGCCTACCTCAAGACTTATACTTGTCAAATTGTCCAATGCTCAAGACAGAAAATACTGAAAGCAGAAAGAGAAAAGAGATACATCACATACAAGGAAAGCATGATAAGAATAAGTGCTGATTTCACATCTGAAACCATGGAGGCAAGTAAGCAGTGCTATGACATAGTTAAGGTGTTAAAAGGAAAATACTTCCAGCCAAGAATTATGTATCCAGCAAAGCTGACATCCAAAAATGAGGGAGAGTCCAAAATATTCACAGATATACAGAAATTAAGAGTTTCTCAATAAGAAACCTTCCCTTCAAGTAATACTAAAGGGAGCTCTGCAGGTCAAAGGGAAAAAAAAACAGGTGAGAGTTGTAGGAGAGTATAAGAACAACTAAAAAGATAAAAGGAGAAATAAAAACAACATATGGCATACATACACCTAAAGAAAATATGGCTAATGTAATTCCTTGACAGTAATAACATTGAATGTTAATGGATTAAACTCTCCAGTCAAGAGGCACTGATTGGCAGAATGGATAAGGAATGTGACTCATCTATATGCTGTCTACAAGAAACTCACCTTAGACCTGGAGACACAAGGAGGCTGAAAGTGAATGGCTGGAAAACATTTTTACATGCAAACAATAACCATAAAAGTGCAGGAGTAGCTATACCAATATCAGACAAAATAGATTTAAATGCAAAACTATTGTAAGAGACAAAGAAGGACACTATATATTAATAAAAGGGATAATCTGTCAAGAAGAAAGAACAATCATAAAATTTATGCACCTAACTAGGGCACCTCTAAATACATGAGGCAAATATTGGAAAAACTAAGTGGAGAAACAGATGCTTCTACAATTATAGTGGGAGACTTTAATACACCATTATCACTATTAGACAGAGTATCTCGACAGAGAATCAATAAAGAAACAAAGACCTTGAATAATACAATAGAGGATATGGGCCTAATAGACCTATACAGAATATTACACCCAAATACAGTGGGATATTCTTCTTGAGTGCACATGGATCATTCTTCAGGATAGAATACATGCTATGTCACAGAAAAACTCTCAATGAATTCAGAAAGATTGAAATTACAGAAAATAATTTCTCTGACCACAATGGAATGAAGCTGGAAATCAGTAAGGGGCAGAGAACCAGATTAGGCACAATGGTGTGGAAGTTAACACACTTTTAGACGGACAGGGGGTCTGGGAGGATATCACAAAAGAAATCAGTAACCACCTTGAAATGTATGTAAATGACAACACAACATATCAAAACCTATAGGAACCAGCAAAAGCTGTACTGAGAGGGAAATTCATAGTCATAACTGCTTATATTAAAAAAGAAGAGCTAAACTCAAAGACCTACATGCACACCTGGAAGAATTAGAAAAAGAACAACAAACTAATCCCAAAGGACATAGAAAGAAGGAAATAACAAAGATTAGAGCAGAGCTAAATGTAATTGCAAATAAGAAAACACTATTTAAGGTTCTTTGAGAAAACTAATAAAATTGACAAACAGTTAGGCAGACTAACAAAGAGAAAAAGAGAGAAGATACAAATACATAAAATAAGAAATGAGGAAGTGTATATCACCACTGTCCCCACAGAAATAAGAGTATCATAAGAGGATATTTTGAAAAATTGTGTGCCAACAATATGGATATCTTAGAGGAAATGAGTACTGTATTTTAACATTGTAAATCATTATCAGTACATAGCAGAGAATAAAGCATGTATTTTAATTAGTTTTGGAAATTAATCAAGATAGTGTTTTCACATTTCACTATATGTATTCTGCATTTTAACATTGTTTGTCAGTCTCAATATACAGCAGTGAATAAAACATGTAATTTAGTTAAATTTAGAAATGAATCTAAATATTGTTTTCCCATTTCTCTATGTGAATCCTGTATTTTAACATTGTTTGTAAGTCAATATCAGTACATAGCAGTTAAACCGTGTAATTTATTCAGTTTTTGAAAAGTCATTGTAACCGTTGGCCAATTTGATGTAATTATGAATTCCAAAAATATAATTGGATCATGCTTGTAAACTGATCTTTTAATCTGGGCATGATTAGGTTATGATTAGGGTGTTGAGCCTCACCCCTTGGTGGGTGGGGAATCAAATATAAAAGGCAAGGCAAAAAATAGAGCAAGCAGTTTTTTGAGAAGCAATTTTGATGTTGGAAAGAAGGCCCCAGAAGAAGAGAAACAAGCCATTTGCCTGATCGTCTACAGCTGACCTTGTGGAAGAACCAGGAGCTAAGCCCAGAGAGAAACACAGCCCCAGGAAAAGAGGAACCCCAGAAGCCTGAAGCGTGGCAAACGCCAGCAGCTGTCTTGCTCTAACACGTGACAATGGACTGTGGTGAGAGAAGAAACTTAATGTTTTATGGCCTGGTATCTGTAGACTTCTACCCCAAATAGATACCCTTTATAAAGACCAACCCATTTTTGGTATTCACATTAGCACCCCTTTGGCTGACTAATATGGTCATGATAGAATTTTCACAGTTCACTGTGAATTTTGTCTTTTAATATTATTTGTAAGTTAATAAAAGTACATAGCAGTGAAAAGGTATGTATTTTAGTTAGTTTTGGACACTAATCAAGATAGCATTTTCACAGTTCTCTATGTGAATACTGTGTTTTAATATTAATTGTAAGTCAATATCAGCACATAGTAATTAAGGAAGCATATATTTGCATTAGTTTTAGAATCTACCCTAGATAGTGCTTTCACAGTTTCCTAAGTTTATCCTTTTTTGACATTGATTGTAAGTCAATATCAGTACATAGCAGTGAATAAATAATGTATTTGGATAGTTTTCAAATCTAATCAAGATAGTGTCTTCACAGTTCACTATGTGATTGCTGTTTTAACACTATTTGTAAATCATCCATTTATAATGAATAAAGCATGTATTTTATTTATATTTCAAAAATAATCAAGTTGCTGTTTTCACAGTTCACTATGTGAATGCATTTTAACAGTTTTTGTAAGTCAATAACACTATATAACTCAAATAAAGCATGTATTTAGTTAGTCTTCAAAACTAGTCAACATAGTGTTTTCACAGTTCACTATGTGACTCCTTTATTTTGGCAATGTTTGTAAGTCAATATCAATGCATAGCAGTGAATGAAGCATGTCTTTTCTTTAGTTTTGGAATCTAATCAAGATAGTCTTTTAAAATTTCACTATGTGATTTCTGTGTATTAGCATTGTTTTTAAGTCAATAACAGTGCATAGCAGTGAATAAATTGTTTATTCCTTAGTTTTGGAAACTAATCAAGATAGTATTTTCACAGTTCACTATATGTATCCTGTGTTGTAACAATGATTGTAACTCAATATAAGTATATAGCAGTGTATGAATCATGTATATTTTCTTAGTTTTGTAAAATCAATATAGCTTTTCACAATTCATTATGTAAATTCTGTGTTTTAACATTGTTTGTCCATATCAATATGTAGCAGTAAAGACAGCAAGTATTTTCATTAGATTTTGAAACTATTCTAGATAGTGTTTTCCCATATCTCTATGTGAATCTGTGTTTTAGCATTGTTTGTATGTCAATACCAACACATAGAAGTGAATGAAGCATGTATTTTATTTCATTTTTGAAACTAATCAAGGTAGTATTTTGACAGTTCACTTTGTGAAAACTGTGTTTTAACATTGTTTTTCAGCCAATATCTGTACCTAGCAGGGAATAAAGAAAGTATTTAAGTTAGTATCTGAAACTAATCAACATAGTGTTTTCACACTTTTCTTTGTGAATCCTGGAGCTTATCGTTGTAAGCCAATATTAGTACATAGCACTGAAAAAAACATGTATTTAGTTAGTTATTGAAACTAATCAAGATAGAGATTTCACAGTTCACTTTGTGAATCCTGTGTTTTAATGTAGTTTGTAAATCCATATCAGAATATAGAGGTGAATGACAATTTCTTTAATTAGATTTGCAAGCTAATCAACATAGTGTTTTCACAGCTGTCTATGGGAATCCTGTTTTAACATTTTTTTAAGTCAATATAAGCATATAGCCATGAATAAAGCACTTTTAGTTAGATTTTGAAAATGTCAATATTGTGTTTTCACAGTTCACTATGTGAATCATGTGTTTTAATGTTTTTTACAGGTCAATATCAGTACATAGGATTGAATAAAAATGTATTTTATTAATTTTTGAAACCAACCAAGATAGTTTTTACAGCTCACTATGTGAATCCTCTGTTTTAACATTGTAGGTCAATATAAGTACAAAGCAGTGAATAAAGCATATGTTTTAGTTAGTTTTCTAAACTAATCAGGATAGTGTTTTCAGTTCACTAAGTGAGTCCTGTGTTTTATCATTGTTTTCTAAGTCAATATCAGTTCATAGCAGTAAATTAAGCATGTATTTTACTTAGTTTTGGAAAGTAATTGAGAGTGTTTCCACAGTTCACTATGTGTATCCTCTGTTTTATCACTGATTGTAAGGCAATATCAGTATATTGCAGTAAATAAAACAAGTATTTTGCATTGTTTTTAAAACTAATGAAGTGAGTGTTCCCACAGTTCTCTATGGGAATCCTGTGTTTTAACATTATTTGAAATGTTAGCAGTGTTTGAAATGTTAGCAGTGAATAAAGTATGTTTTTAGTTTTTGAAACTAATCAAGATAGTATTTCCACATTTCACTATTTGAATCTGATATTTATCTTTGATCGTAATTCTATATCCTTATATAGCAGTGAATAAAGCATGCATTTCAATAAGCTTTGGACTAAGCAATATACTGTTTTCAGAGTTCACTATGTGAATCCTGTTTGTAAGTTCACTATGTAAATCCTTACAAACTTACATTGTTTGTAAGTCAATAACAGTACACAGCAGGAACAAAAAAGCATGGATTTTAATTAGTTTTTGAAACTAATCAATATAATGTTTTCAAACTTCTCTATCTGTATCCTGTATTTTAAGATTGATTATAAGTATATATCAGTACATAGTAGTGAACAAAGCATATATTTACTTCATTTTCAAAACTAATCAAGGTAGGGTTTTCACAGTTCTCTATGGGAATCCTGTGTTATAACATTGTTTGTGAGTCAATATAAGCACATAGCCATGAATAAAGTTAAACTAATCAAGATAGTGTTTTCACTATCTTTAATTTTTGAAACTAATCAACCTTGTATTTTCACAGTTCACTATGTTAATCATGTTTTAAAACGGTTTGCAGTTCAATATCAGTTCATACAAGTGACTAAATCATGTATTTTAGTTAACTTTTGAAACCAATAAATACAATATTTTCACAGTTCACTACATTTATCCTGTGTTTTAACATTGATTATAAGTCAATTATCAGTACATAGCAGCAATAAAGCATGTATTTTAGTTAGTTTTTGAAACTAACAAATTGTTTTCCCAATTCACTATATGAATCCTGTTTTTAATATTGTTTGTAAGTCAATATCAGTATGTTGCAGTGAATGATGCATGTATTTTACTTAGTTAGCATTTTATCAATAGAGTGTTTCCACAGTTCAATATGTAAATCCTGTGTTTTAACATTATAAGTCAATATAAGTACATAGCTGTGAATAAAGCATGTATTGTAGTTAGTTTTCAAAGTAATCACTACAGGGTTTTCACACTTTATTTTGTGAATTCTGGGTTTCAACTGTATTTGTAGGTCAATGTCAGTACATAGCAGTGAATAAAGCATTTAATTTAGTTAATTATCACACCTAATCAATATAGTGCTTTCACAGTTCACAATGTGAATCCTGTCTTTTTAAATTTTACTAAGTCAATATCAGTAAATAGCAGTGAATAAAGTTTGCACTTTTCTTAGATTTGGAAACCTATCAAGATACATTTCCACAGTTCACTATGTGAATCCTATGTTTTAACATTACTTGTCAGTCAATATCAGTACTTAACAATAAATAAAGCATGTATTGTGTTTAGTTTCCAAACTTATCAAGACAGTGTTTTCAGGGTTCACTATGTGAAAACTGTGTTTTAACATTGTTTGTAAGTCAATATCAGTTCATAGCAGTGAATAAGGAATTTATTTTAGTTTTTGAAACTATTCAACCTAGTGTTTTCCCAGTTCCCTAAGTGAATCTTGTTTTAACATTTTTGTTTGTTGATATCGGTGCATAGCAGTAAATAAGCATGTATTTTAGTTAGTTTTTGAAACCAGTCAACATTGTGTTTTTACAGTTTACTATGAGAAATGTGTGTTAACATTTTAAAGTCAATATCAGTATAGAGCAGTGAAAAAGCTTGTATTTTACTTAGATTTAATATGAAGGAATATAGTATATTCACAGTTCACCATGTGAATCCTGTGTTTCAACATTGTTTGTAAGTCAATATCAGTACATAGCAGTGAATAATGCATTTATTTTAGTTTTAGAAACTAATCAAGACAGAGATTTCACAGTATGCTATATGAATACTGACTTTTAACATTAGAAGTCAATATCAGTATTAGCAGAGATAAAGCTTGTATTTTAGTTAATTCTGGAAACCAATCAAGATAGTTTTTTCACAGTTCTCTACTTTTATCCTGTGTTTTAACATTGTTTGTAAGTCAATACCAGCACATAGCTGTGAATAAAGTGTGTGTTTTATACAGTTTGGAACTTAAACAAGAAAGTATGTTCACAGTTCATTATGTGGATCCTGTATAACATTTTTTGTAAGTCAATATCAGTATAAAGCAATGAATAAAGCATGTACTTTTGTGATTTTTTTAAAACTAATCATTAACATAGGGTTTTCAAGTTTATGTGAATCCTGTGTTTTAACATTTTTAAGTCAATATCAGTACATAACAGTGAATGAAACATGTATTTTTGATATTTCAAAATCAAATCAAGATAACATTTTCACAGTTCACTATGTGAATCCTGTATATTAACATTGTTTGTTAGTCAATATCAGTACATAGAAGTGAATAAAACATGTATTTCACTTAGTTTTTTTAACTAATCAAGATACTATTTTCATAGTTCCTTATGTAAATCTTGTGTTTAAAAATTGTTGGTAATTCAAAATCAGTGATAGCTGTGAATAAAGCATGCATTTTGCTTAGTATTGGAAACAATCTACATAGTGTTTTCACACTTCACTGTGTGAATCCTCAGTTTTAACATTGATTTTAAGTTCATGTCAGTACATATAGCTGAAAAAAGCATGTAATTTAGTTAGTTTTCAAAAATATGCAAGATATACTTTTTACAGTTCAATATGTGAATCATGTGATTTTCATTTTTTGTAAGTCAAATCAGTACATAACAGTGAATCAAGCCTGCATTTACTTAGTATTGGAAATTAATCAAGATATTTTCTCAGTTCATGATGTCAATCTTCTGTTTTAACACTGTTTGTAAATTAATATCAATTCATAGCCATTAATGAAGCTTGTATTTTCCTTAGTATTTGGAGACTAATAAAGATAGTGCTTTCATGGATCACTAGGAAATCATGTTTTAACATATTGTAAGTATATATATACCAGTATATAGCAATGAATGAAGCATGTAATAGTTTTTGAAGCTATACAATATAGTGTTTTCACAGCTCATTATGTGAATATTTTGTCAACACCGATCATTAGAAAATATCAATAAATACCAGTAAATAAATCATGTACTTTGGTTTTTTAAACCACTCAAGGTAATTTTTTCACAGTTTGCTATGTGAATCCTGTGTTTTAACATTGATTGCATGTCTATATTAGTATATAGCTGTTAATAAAGCATGTATTTTAGCTTTCAAAACTAATCAAGATAGTATTTTCATCATTCACTATGTGAGCCCTCTCTTTTAACATTGATTATAAGCAATATTAATGCATAGCAGTGAATTAAAGGATTAATTTTAGTTAGTTATCAAAACTAATCAAGATAGCATTCTCACCCATTGTGAAATCCTATGTTTTAGCATTGATAGTTAGCTAATATAAATAAGTAGAAGTCAAAAAGGTATGGATTTTAGTTATTTTTGAGACTATTCAAATACTGTTTTCTCAGTTCCCAATGTGAATCCTGTTTTATAACATTGATTTTTAGTTAACATCAGTATATAGCAGTGAATAAAGTATGTATTTTGGTTACTTTATGGAAATATTTGAATATTGTTTTCTCAGTTCACTATGTGAATACTGTGTTTCAACATTGTTTGTAAGTCAAAATCAGTACATAGTGAATACAGCTTGTATTTTTCTTAGTATTGGAAACTATTCAAGATAGTTTTTTCAACAGTTCATTATGTGCATCCTTTTTCAAACCTTGATTATATGTCAAAATCAGTACATAATATTGAATAAATGATGTATTTTAGTCACTTACGGAAACTAATCAAGATAGTAATTCACAGGTCACTATGTGAATCCTGTGTTTTGAAACTGTTTGTACATCAATAATAGTACATAGGAGTGAATAATTATGAATTTAATTAGTTTTTAATCTAATCAAGATGTTCTGTTCACAGTGCACTATGTGAATTTTCTGTTTTAAATTTGTTTGTAAGTCAAAATCAGTACATTGAAGTAAAAAATCTTGTATTTTAGATATTTTTGAAAATAATCAAGATAGTGTTTTCACAGTTACTATGTGAATATTGTGTTTTAACATTGTAAGTCAATATGTGTACATAGGAGTGAACAGTGCATATATTTTAATTAGGTTTTGAAACTAATCAAGATATTGTTTTCACAGTTCACTATGTCAATCTTGCTTTTTAACATTGTTCATAAGTCAGTACCAATACATACAGTATATAAAATATGAATTTAGGGAGTTTTCAAAACTAATCAAGATAGTGTATTCACAATTCACCATGTTATCCTATTTTTCAACATTGTAATTAAATTAATACATAGCAGTGAAAAAACAAACATGTATTTTACTTGGTCTTGTTTCAACATTGACTGTAAGTCAATATAAGTACCTACCACTGAATAAAGCATGTATCTTACAAAATTTTTAGAACTAATCAAGGTAATATTTTCAAAGTTCACTATGTTTATACTGTGTTTGCACATTGATTTTAGGTCAAAATCAGGATATAGGGGATAAAATGTGTAGTATAGTTAGTTTTGGTAACTAATCAAGATAGGATTTTCATAGATCAGTATAGAGTCCTTGTGTTGTTTTTTATTTTTTTTTCATATTTTTAAATTTATTGCAGTATATCACTCATACATAAACATACATAAACAATAAGTGTATAGTAATAGTTGTGAAGTTGCAAAACAATCATTCAAAACATCGTACAGGGCTCTCATACCTCACCCTACCACTGATACCTTGCATTGTTGTAAAACATTTTTTTACATTGTGGGTAAAAATCAAATTTTTCACAATACAAACTAATATTTGTAAAATGATATATAAATATTTATGCATATATGTGCATTTGCTTACATAAATGTTATATATAATATATATATATATATATATTTTTTTTTTTTTTAAGAGTGCTTAGATTACCTAAATATTACACAGAAATTACAGGGATTCCCATGTTACCCACCTCCCACACCTCCCATAATATCCCCCATAAACATCTTTCATTAGTGTGGCACATCACCTGCAATGGATATACACATCCTAGGGCTTTGCCACTAAGCATAGACCACAGTTCACATCATACACCACACTATCTCCCACACAGTTCTGCATGGTATATGCTGGTGTAAAATAGCCTACATCTGTCACCAAAACACCACTCAGGACAACCCCCAAGTCCCAAAAAAGCCCCTGTATTTCAACTGCCCTTCCCCTCCCTGCCCTGAGAGGCATTCAGTGGCCATCAGCTCCACCTCACTGTTATAATTTCCTCCATTGCTTGAATCACAATATGTCTACAACAGAATACCATTAAGTCCACTCTAGTCCATAGCTCTTCCCCCAATCCTGAGGGGACTGGGATGGTGATGTCCACTCCACCTCCAAGTGAGAGTGGGCTTATATCCCATGGATACAGTGGATGGGATTATCCTGCCTGCAGCTGCAGTCTCTCTCCATTCCCTGGGATCGCCATTGTCCATTGTCTCTTCACCAGGTGACTTGGGTGAGTCCATTGAGCTGTAGAGTAGGAGTTGTGGCTCCACCGAGATTCCAGGTAGAGCTGGCATATAGGTAGACCAGAGGCTCCAGGCTCTGGAAGTATACCTACAAACTCTAGCATCACATATAGGTTTGAATGGAAGGGACTGATGGGACCATGTGCAGGGAGGACTTATTTGAGTCCAGCCCTGTCACTCTCAGGAGCACAGATCCCAAAGTAAAGCCCACTAATAGGGCATCAGTCTCTGGGGCTATCCCCCCTTATATAGGACCTGGGTGTCTCCAGAGCCCTCAGGAGCCCCTCTGTGTGGGGTGATATGCACTTTGTTGTTCTATGAGATCCTACTGAGGTGTGCATAAGTGTTACCTCTGGGATGACCTCCCAACTCTCTTTGAATTCTCTTAGCCATTTGAACTCATTTGTCTTTACCTTTTCCCCCTTTTATTCAAGGACTTTTTCCAGTCATGTTCCCAGTTGGCACTTGGTATTAATCCCTCATTGCCAGGGAGGCTCATCCCTGGGAGTCATGTCCCATGTTGGGGGGAAGGTAATGCATTCATATGCTGAGTTTGGCATAGAGAGAGGCTACATTTGAGCAACAAGGAGGCTCTCAGGTGGCAACCCTTAGGCACCCCATAACAGTAGGCTAAGTTTCAATTACAAGAGCAAAGACTCATAAGGCTAGTCATCAATAAAAAGAACCCATCAGCGGGCCATCCTCTTTTGCCAGACACTGCCCCTGCACTCAGGGGACGGTTGCTGCTCCCTTGGAGAATGTGACAGAGCTCTCCAGGCTGACAATTAAGATTTCCTCATTTATTGAGTGATTGTCTACCCACTGTGACCATGCCCCATCCCTTGATCACTTGAACAATTTTATATATCTTTCATGTATATTCAGATGAACTTGCTCCCATGAATCCTCCATCCCAGACACCCCCAACGAATGATCCTCTGCAGCCCCCCCCTTTTTTTAATTTATTTTTATTGTGGGTAAAAATTAAAATTCTCACAATACATACAAACACTTGCAAAATGATATATAAATATATATGCATATATGTGTATTTGCTTACAAAAATGTTTTATATATATATATACATATATTTTAAGAGGTGCTTAGATTACCCAAAATATTACACAGAACCCAGTGGGATTCCCATGTTGCCCACCTCCCACACCTCCCACCACATCCCACACAAACATCTCCCACAAGTGTGACCTACCACCCTCAATGAACTTACACATCCTGGAGCCTTGCCACCAACCATAGACCACAGTTCACACTGTAGACCACACTCTCTCCCACTCAGTTCTGAGTGGTGTGTGCTGATTTAAAATGGCTTACATCCATTGCCACAACAGTACTCAGGACAACCTCCAACTCCCAAAGAAACCCCTGTATTTCAACTGCTTATCCCCTCCCTACCCCAAAAGTGTCAAGTGGCCACTGGCTCCACCTCATTGTTATAATTTCTTGCATTGCTAGAATCACCATATGTGAACAAGAGAATACCATCAAGTCCACTCTAGTCCATAGTTCTTACCCCAATCCTGAGGGGAGTGGGATGGTGATGTCCACTCCAACTCCAAGTGAGAGAGGGCTTATATCCCATGGATATTGTGGGTGGGACGATCCTGCCTGCAGATGCAGGCCCTCTCCATTCCCTGGGATGGCCATTGCCCATTGTTGTCTCCTCACCAGGTGACTTAGATGAGTCCATTGAGGTGTAGGGTAGGAGTTGCAGCTCCACCTAGATTTCATGCACACCTGGCACATAGGTAGGCGGGAGGCTCCAGTCTCTGGAAGTATACCTAAAAACTCCAGCATCACATATAGGTTTGAAAAGAAGGGACTGGTGAACCATGTTGCAGCCCCCTTTTTAACCCTTCTGTGATCTAAATCTTCCTTGAAGATGAAGCCCATATAATAACCAAATACAATTAATAGGAAAACGAAATGATAATGATAAGCTTAAATGCAAGAGAAAAAATACAAGGAAACTCAGAAGAAGAAAAAAACTAAAAATAAAATATAATTAGCGTCTTGGGACATTCAAAAAAATGGGAAAAAAATTCCTTTTTAAAAAAATTTTTCTTTTTTTCTTTTATCACCACATTATCGCGTGTCTAGTGTGCCATGACACCTTCCCCCTCTCATTCTCCATTGTCTCCCAAATTTTCCTTTAATTTTCAAAGAAGTTTTAGGTCACAGCAAAGTCATGCATGGAATACTAAAGACTCCCACATACCCAAACTCCCTCCCCCTTCCCCACCCCATATTAAAAACTTTTTTTTAAATGGATGTTAACATTGTTATAACTGTTATACAGATAGTGAAATATAGCAACTAAACAGTGTCAATGGTTTACAGTATAGTTTACAATTTAGATGGTACAGTTTAATAATTTTTTATGTTATTTACCATGTCCTGTGTCCATTACTGTAAGGTAATGAAAAACCTTTCCCATGACCACTAAATACCCCTTTTAATCTTAACTATTCCTTCCTCCCCATCCCCCTGAGGCATATGACACTCCCCTGTCTTGACTCATGGCATGACAAGATTCATAGTTACATGCCCTGTGTATTCCAACCTGCCCTTCCTAATCTACCCACCTGTCAACCCTGCACCACCAATCCCAGTAATATCACTACCCATCTGTCCTATCCTTCAATATGCAACTATATTCTATCCCTTTACCATAGATTATGTCCATATGGGTGAAGGCTCACAGCCTAATCTTCTCTTTCTCTCCATTGTTAACCTATCTTTCAGACAATGGTTCTCAGACACTGCTCACTTTCCTCAGTTCAAATCAGTGAGGTCATATGCTGTTCATCCTTCAATGCCTGACTTGCTTCACTCAACATAAGGTCTTCAAGATTCATCCACGTTATTCCATGTGTTAGCACTTTATTCCTTCTTACAGCTGAGTAATATTCCATTGTATGCATGTACCACATTTTGCTTATCTATTCATCTGTTGATGGGCACCGGGGCTGATTCCAACTTTTGGCAATGGTGAACAATGCCGCTATGAACATTGGTGTGCATATATCTTTTCGTGTCTTTCCTTTCAATTCTTCTGGGTATATACCCAACAGTGGAATCACTGGAGCATATGGATGATCTATTGTTAGTTTTCTGAGGAAACGCCAATCTGTCCTCCACAAGTGGCTGGACCATTCCACAATCCCACCAGTAGTGGAGGAGGGTTGCTATTCTTCCACATCCTCTCCAACACCTAGAGTCTACTGTTTTTAATAGCTGCCATTCTGATGGGTGTAAGATGGTATCTCACTGTGGTTTTGATTTGATTTTCCATAATAGCTAGTGATTTTGAGCATTTTTTCATGTGCTTTTTAGCCATTTGTATTTCTTCCTTGGAGAAGTGTCTTTTCAGGTCACTTGCCCATTTTTTAAATGGGTTGTTTGTCTTTTTGTTTTTGAGGTGTAGGATTTCTTTATACATGCAGGATATTAGGCTCCTATCAGATATGTTATTGCCAAATATTTTCTCCCATTGTGTAGGCTGCCTTTTTATTTTCTTAATAACTTCCTTTGAGGTGCAGAAGTTTTTAATTTTGAGGAGATCCCATTTATCAATTTTTTCTCTTGCTGCTCATGCTTTGGCTGTGAAGTTCATGAAATAATTTCCTATTACAAGGTCCTGTAGATGCTTCCCTACATTATCTTCCAAGGTCTTTATGGTTTTGGCTCTTATATTTAGATCTTTGATCCATCTTGAGTTGATTTTTGTATAAGGTGTGAGATGGTATTCTTCTCTCATTTATTTTGGATATGGATATCCAGTTCTCCAAGCACCACTTGTTAAGGAGGCCATTCTCTCCCAACTGAGTGGGCTAGGTGGTCTTCTCGAATATCAGATGACTGCATATGCAAGGATCTGTGTCAGAACTCTCAATTCAGTTCCATTGGTCAGTAGGTCTATCCTTGGGCCAATACTATGCAGTTTTGATCACTGTAGCTTTGTAGTTGTTTTTAAGTCAGGTAATGTGATACCTCCAACTTCATTTTTCTTTTTCAATATGTCTTTGGCAATTCAGGAACTCTTACCTTTCCAAATATATTTTGTGGTTAGATTTTACAGTTCCTTAAAAAATATAGTGTTAATTTTTATTGGGATTGCATTAAATTTGTAGATTAGTTTGGGTAGGATAGACATCTTGATGATGTTTAATCTTCCTATCCATGAACAGGGAATATTTTTCCATTTATTTAAGTCTTCTTTGATTTCCTTTAACAGTGTTGTGTAGTTTTCTGTATATAAATCCTTTACATCTTTAGTTAAATTTATTTCTAGGTATGTGATTCTTTTAGTTAGCATTGTAAATGGCTTTTTTTTTCTCGATTTCCTCCTCCAATTGCTCATTATTGGTGTACAGAATTGCTACTGATTTTTGATCATTGATCTTATTCCCTGCAAAATTACTAAACTCCTTTATAAGTTCTAGAAGCCTTGCAGATTTCTCTGGGCTTTCTATGTATAGGATCATGTCGTCTGCAAATAATGAAATTTTTACTTCTTCTTTTCCAATCTGGATGCCTTTTATATCCTTTTCTTGAATCAGGGCTCAAGCAAGTACTTCTAAGACAATTTAAAAAGGAGTGGTGATAGTGGGCATCCTTGTCTTGTTCCCGATCTCCGAGGGAAGGCTTTTAGGATTTCACCATTGAAGATGATGTTACCTTTGTGTTTTTCATATATACCCTTTATCATATTCAGAAAGTTTCCTTCTATTCCTATCTTTTGCAGTGTTTTTATCAGGAAAGAGTGCTGTATTTTGTGGAATGCTTTTTCTGCATCTATAGAGATGATCATGTGATTTTTTTCTTTCAATCTGTTTATGTTGTGTATTACATTGGTTGATTTTCTTATATCGAACCATCCTTTCATACCCAGGATGAAACCCACTTGGTCATGGTGTATAATCCTTTTGATATGTTGTTGAATGCAATTAGCAAGTATTTTGTTGAGGATTTTAATATGTAGGTTCTTTAGAGAAATTGGTCTGTAGTTTTCGTTTCTAGTGGTATCTTTGTTTCATTCTGGTATTAGGGTAATGTTGGCATCATAGAATGAGTTAGGCAATATTCCTTCTACTTCTATTTTTTTGGAGGAGCTTAAGCAGAATTGGTGTTAGCTCTTTCTGGAATGTTTGGTCGAATTCAGCTGTGAAGCCGTCTGGTCCTGGGATCTTCTTAGTTGGGAGGTTTTTGATGACTGAGTCCATCTCTTTACTTGTAATTGGACTGTTGAGTTCATCAATTTCTTCTTTCATCAATGTAGGCTGTTTGTACATGTGGCAGTTTGATGTAATTATGAGTTCCAAAAATATAATTGAATCATGCTTGTAAATTGATCTGTTAATCTGGGCATGGTTAGGTTAGGATTAGGGTGTTGAGCCCAACCCCTTGGTGGGTGGGGAATCGAATATAAAAGGCAAGACAAAGAACCGTTGAAGCAGTCTTTTGATAAGAAGTTTTGATGTTGGAAAGAAGGCCCCAGGAGAAGAGAAGCAAGCCGTTTGCCTGATTGTCTACAGATGACCTTGTGGAGGAAACAGAAGCTAAGCCCGGAGAGAAATGCAGCCCCGGGAAGAGAGGAACCCCAGAAGCCTGAAGCGTGGCAAACACCAGCAGCTGTCTTGCTCTAACAGGTGGCAATGGACTGTGGTGAGAGAAGAACTTAATGCTTTATGGCCTGGTCTCTGAGGACTTCTACCCCAAATAGATACCCTTTATAAAGACCAACCCATTTTTGGTATTTCACATTAGCACCCCTTTGGCTGACTAATACAGTACATTTTTAGAAACTTGTCCATTTCCTCTAAATTCTCATTCTTGTTGGCATATAATTCCTCTTCTGATACTCTTTATTTCTGTGAGGTCAGTAGTGATATCCCCTTGCTCATTCCTTATTTTGTATTTGCACTGTTCTCTCTTTTTCTTCATTAGTCTGGCTAAGGTTTTGTCAATTTGTTGATATTCTTGAAGAATCAGCTTTCGGTTTGTTTATTTTTTCTAGTGCTTTCTTATTCTCTATTTCATTTAGTTCTGCTCTAATCTTTGTTATTTCCTTCTTTTTACTTCCTATAGGTTTACTTTTTTGTTTTTCCAACTCCTCCAAGTATGCAGTTAGGTCTTCAATTTTACCTCTTTCTTCCTTCTTAATATATGTATTTATGGCTATGAAATTCCCTCTCAGGACAGCTTTGGCTGCATCCCATAGGTTTTGATATGTTGTGCTGTCGGTTTCATTAGTTTCAAGGTAGTTATTGATTTCTTTTGAGATTTCTTCCTTGACCCACTGTTTTTCTAAGAGTGTGTTGTTTAACTTCCATAATCTTGTGCCTAACCTGTTTCTCTGGCATTTAGTGATTTCCAATTTCATTCCACTGTGATCAGAGAAATTAATTTGTATAATCTCAGTCTTGCTGAATTCATTGAGAGTTGTTCTGTGGCCTACCATGTGGTCTATCTTGGAGTATGATCCATGTGCACTCGAGAAGAACGTAAATCCTGCTGTATTTGGGTGTACTGTTCTGTATATGTCTATTAAGTCCAGGTCCTCTAATGTATTGTCGAGAGTCTTTGTTTCTTTATTGATTCTCTGTCTAAATGTTCTGTCTAATGATGATAATGGTGTATTAAAATCCCCCACTTTAACTGTAGAGGCATTTATTTCTCCACTTAGTTTTTCCAGAGTTTGTCTCATGTATTTTGAGGTACCGCGATTTGGTGTGTAAAGTTTATGATTGTTCTCTCTTCTTGAGAAATTAACCCTTTTACTAATATATAGTATCCATCTTTGTCTCATATTTGTTTTGCATTTAAAATCTATTTTTTCTGATATTAGAATAGTTACTCCTGCCCTTTTTTGGCTATTGTTAGCTTGTAAAATTGTTTTCCAGCCATTCACTTTCTGCCTCCTTGAATCCTTAGTTCGAAGGTAGGTTTCTTGTAGACAGCATATAGATGGATCATATTTCCTTATCCATTCTGGCAATCTGTGTCTCTTGATTGGTGAATTTAATCCATTAACATTCAGTGTTATTATTCGCAACAAATTTCTTACTTCACCTATTTTTTCTTTGGGTTAATGTATGTCATATGTTGTTTTGTTTCTGTTTTTGTCTTTTTCGTTGTTTTTAAACTCTCCTCCAACTCTCTCTCCTTTGATTTTTCCTTTCAACTTGTAGAACTTCCTTTAGTATTTCTTGAAGTGCAGGTTTCTTGTTGACATACTCTCTTAATTTCTGTTTATCTGTGAATATTTTGAACTCTCCATCATTTTTTATTTATTTTTTATTTTTTTTATTATGGGTTGAAATCAAAATTCTCACAATATATACAAACATTTGCAAAATGATATATAAATATATATGCATATATGTGTATTTGCTTACAAAAATGTTGTTTATATATATATATATATATATATATTTTTTTTTAAGAGGTGCTTAGATTACCCAAAATATTACACAGAACCCACTGGGATTCCCATGTTGCCCACCTCCCACACCTCCCACCACATCCCACACAAACATCTCCCACAGTGTGGCCCACCACCCTCAATGAACTTACACATCCAGGAGCCTTGCCACCAACCATAGACCACAGTTTACACTGTAGACCATACTCTCTCCCACTCAGTTCTGAGGGGTGTGTGCTGATTTAAAATGGCCTACATCCTTTGCCAAAACAGTACTCAGGACAACCTCCAACTCCCAAAGAAGCCACTGTATTTCAACTGCTGGTCCCCTCCCTACCCCAAAAGTGTCAAGTGGCCACTGGCTCCACCTCATTGTTATAATTTCTTGCATTGCTAGAATCACCATATGTGAACAAGAGAATACCATCAAGTCCACTCTAGTCCATAGATCTTCCCCTAATCCTGAGGGAACTGGGATGGTGATGTCCACTCCAACTCCAAGTGAGAGAGGGCTTATATCCCATGGATATGGTGGGTGGGATGATCCTGCCTGCAGATGCAGGCCCTCTCCATTCCCTGGGTAGGCCATTTCCCATCGTTGTCTCCTCACAGGGTGACTTGGATGAGTCCATTGAGCTGTAGGGTAGGAGTTGCAGCTCCACCTAGATTTCATGCACACCTGGCACATAGGTAGGCGGGAGGCTCCAGTCTCTGGAAGTATACCTAAAAACTCCAGCATAGCATATAGGTTTGAATAGGAGGGACTGGTGAACCATGTGCAGGGAGGACTTATTTGAGTCTAATTCTGTCACTCTCAGGAGCACAGATCCCAAAATAGAACCCACTGATAAGGCATCAGTCTCTGGGGCTATCCCCCCTTATATAGGACCAGGGTGTCTCCGGAGCTCTCAGGAACCCCACTGAGTGGGGTGATACGCACTTAGATGTTCTACTGAGGTGTGCATAAGAGTTACCTCTGGGATGACCTCCCGACTCTCTTTGAAGTCTCTTAGCCACTTGAACTCATTTGTCTTTACCATTTCCCCCTTTTATTCAAAGTCTTTTTCCAGTTGTGTTGCCAGTTGGCACTTGGGGAAAGTTTACAATTAGCAATAATCGTGCCTCGGATAAACCTCATTGGCTACGATACTGTCATTGTGCAAAGCTGCCAGTTGGCACTTGGTATTAATCCCTCGTTGCCAGGGAGGCTCATCCCCGGGAGTCATGTCCCATGTTGGGGGAAGGTAATGCAATCATATGCTGAGTTTGGCTTAGAGAGAGACCACATTTGAGCAACAAGGAGGCTCCCAGGTGGCAACCCTTAGGCACCCCACAACTGCAGGCTAAGTCTCATTTACAAGAGCAAAGACTCACAAGGGTAGTCATCAATTAAAAAAAAAAAAAACATCAGTGGGTTGTCCTATTTTGACAGGAACTGTCCCTACACTCACAGGACTATTGTTGCTCCCTTGGATACTGTGACAGAACTCTCCAGGCTAGGAATTCAGATTCCCTCATTTATTGTGTGATTATCCACCCATCGTGACCATGCCCCATCCCCCGATTCTTTGAATGATTTTGTATATCTTTCATGTATATTCGGATGAACCAATCCCCACGAAACCCCCCCCAATAATCCCCCACAGTACCCATTGTAACCCTTCTGTGATCCAAATCCTCCATGAACATTTAGTCCATAAATTAATCAAATACACTTACTAGGAAAAAGAAACAAGTAGACAAGTGTGATAAGCGTACATGCAAGAGTCAAACATAAGGAAACTCAGGGAAAAAAAAAAAAGAGAGAAGGAAAAAAAAAACAAATAATCAAACAAAGAACAAAACAAAATAAAATATAATTAGTGGATTGGGACATTCAAAAATGGGCAAAAAAAGCAAAGGAAATGCCTTTAAAATATATATATATATATATTCATTTTTTTTCCTTTCTTCTTTTTTCCGTTTTTTCCTTCCCTTTATCAATGTGTTATCGCATGTCTGGTGTGCCATGACACGTTCCTCCTCTCAATCCCCATTGTCTCCCAATTATTCATTTAATTTTCAAAGAAGTTTAGGTCACAGCAAAGTCACACACGGACTGCCGGAGACTCCCAGATACCAAACCACCCCCCCTTCCCCACCCCATATTAACCCCGCCCCCCTTTTTTTTTGGTTGTTAGCATTGTTATAATTGTTATGCAGATAGCAAAATATAGCAACTAAACATTGTCAATGATTTACAGTATAGTTTACAATTTAGATGATAAAGTTTAATAATTTTGATGATATTTACCATATCCTGTGTCCATTACTGTAAGGTAATGAAAAACCTTCCCCATGACCACCAAACAACCCATTAGACCTTGACTGTTCCCTTTTCTCCAAAACCCAGGGCCCATGATACCCGCCTCTCCCAACCCATGGAATGTCAAGATTCACAGTTACATGCCCTGGGGATTTGAACCAGCCCTTCCTAATCCACCCACCCCCCAGTGCTGCACCACCAAACCCAGGAACACCACCACTCATCTGCCCCATCCCCCAACATGCAACCACACTCTATCCCTTTACCATAGATTATGTCCATATGGGAGATGGCTCAAAGCCTGCTCTTCTCTTACTCTCCTTTGTTAACCTATCTTTCAGACAATGGTTCTCAGAGACTGCTCACTTTCCTCAGTTCAGATCAGTGAGGTCATATACTGTTCATCCTTCAGTGCCTGGCTTGCTTCACTCAACATAAGGTCTTCAAGATTCATCCACGTTATTCCATGTGTTAGCACTTTGTTCCTTCTTACCGCTGAGTAATATTCCATTGTATGTATGTGCCACATTTTGCTTATCCATTCGTCTGTTGATGGGCACCGGGGCTGATTCCAACTTTTGGCAATGGTGAACAATGCCGCTATAAACATTGGTGTGCATATATCTGTTTGTATTTTTGTTTTCAGTTCTTCTGGGTATATACCCAGTAGTGGAATTGCTGGATCATACGGAAGATCTATTGCAAGTTTTCTGAGGAACCGCCAAACTGTCCTCCACAGTGGCTGGACCATACCGCAGTCCCACCAGCAGTGGATGAGCGTTCCTATTCCTCCACATCCTCTCCAACATTTAGTGTCTCCTGTTTTTTTAATAGCTGCCATTCTGATGGGTGTAAGATGGTAACTCATTGTAGTTTTGATTTGCATTTCCCTGATAGCAAGTGATGTTGAGCATTTTTTCATGTGCTTTTTAGCCATTTGTATTTCTTCCTTGGAGAAGTGTCTTTTCAGGTCACTTGCCCATTTTTTATATGGGTTGTTTGTCCTTTTATTTTCGAGGTGAATGATTTCTTTATATATGCAGGATATTAGGCTCCTATCAGATATATGGTTGCCAAATATTTTTTCCCATTGAGTAGGCTGCCTTTTTATTTTCCTAATAACATCCTTAGAGGTGCAGAAGTTTTTAATTTTGAGGAGATCCCATTTATCAATTTTTTCTCTTGCTGCTCGTGATTTGGCTGTGAAGTTCATGAAACCATTTCCTATTACAAGGTCCTGTAGATGCTTCCCTACATTATCTTCCAAGGTTTTTATGGTTTTGGCTCTTATATTTAGATCTTTGATCCATCTTGAGTTGATTTTTGTATAAGGTGTGAGATGGTATTCTTCTG
>JAKSZT010054341.1:17750105-17797496 GCA_026826555.1 Tolypeutes matacus | reverse complement strand
TTTTAATGCCAGTTTTCCTGGATAGAGAATTCGTGGCTGGAAGTTTTTTTCTTTTAGTATTTTGACTATGTCATACCACTGTCTTCTTGCCTCCATGGTTTCAGATGAGAAATCAGCACTTAATTTTATTGTGCTTCCCTTGTATGTGATGGTTCTCTATTCTCTTGCTGCCTTGACTATTTTCTCTTTGTCTTGAACATTGGACATTTTGACAAGTATATGTCTTGGAGTTGGCCTGTTGGGATTTATACTGTTTGGGGTGTGCTTTGCTTCCTGTATCTGCACATCCATCTCTCTCAATAGGGTTGGGAAGTTTTCAGCCATTATTTCCTTCAACACTCCTACTGTTCCCTTTCCCTTCTCTTCTCCTTCTAGGATGCCCATATTGCGTATGTTTGTGCGTTTTGTGTTGTCAGTTAAATCCCTGAGTCCCTGCTGGATTTTTTCTATTATTTTGTCTATCTGTTCTACTATCTGTTTCATTTTAGCTGTATTGTCTTCCACATCACTAATTCTTTCTTCTGCCTGTTCAAATCTGCTGTTATGTGAATCCAGTGTCTTTTTTATTTCTTAGTTTGTGCCATTGATCACCGTTATATTCATTATCTATTTGTGTATGTTTACAATTTCTTCAGTATGTTCTCCCAGTGTCTTCTTTATATCCTCAATCTCTTCCTTCACTTCATTAAGTTGTTCCATGATTTTGTTTGGGAATCTTTTATTAGTTGTTCAATGTTCTGCATGTCTTCCTTGTTTTTAGTTTGTTCATTGGACTGGTCCGTGTCTTCCTGTTTCTCAGTGTGGTTTGTAAATTTTTGTTGCCCTCTAATCATCATTTTATCTTGGTGGGTTTATTCAGTGGATTAGGTTCTTTCTCCCCTCTATAAAGTTTTATTTAGCTTGTGGTTCTCTGTGTGTGTGTTAAATTTTCTCTTTGACACTTTTTTTTCTTATTTTATTTCCTTGCTTCTTTCTATGTCACCTTGAAGGCAAAAGATTAGTGCCAGAGGAATCGAAAGATGTGAGAAAGGAAGAAGGATAATAGTAATATTGATAAAAGTTAGAAGAGGGGCCAAATAATACTTAGTGAAATGAATATTTAACTCGTGTAGGCAGTGTAGAGTAATAGGAAAAAAAGTGGAGTACCTACAATGGACTGGGAAACCAAATAGAGGAATATATACATAATGATTTAGAAGGGTTAGAATGATGAGGAGGGAGAGAAAGAGTAAAGAAAGGGCTAAAAGGAAAAAGCTAATATTAATTTTAAAATAAGAAGAAAACAAAATAGATAGAATAGAAATTGTCACCCTTAAGTTGTGGGCTAATGAAAAAAACGTGGTGTCTAAGAACCACAACAGAAAGCAGAAGGCAGAAAGATGAAGGAAGGATAAGATATCGCTTGGGATACAAAATCAATATAGACAGAGAATGGGAAATCACTGAAGAAGAAGCACAGCAAAGAAGAGGCAAGCTAACCGCACCTAATTTTTTTAAAATGAAGTAAAAAGAAAGGAGGGAGGAAAGAGGAAAGAAAAGCAAGAGACAACAAATAAACAGAGAAAAACCAAACGACCACAGAAGCAAGCAGTCAAACAAAGCTAACGGGAAAGTGTTCCTTCTAGGGTCCTTGTGGATCCTCTCAGCCTGCTTCTGTTTATCAATCAATTTCCCTGCAGGGTTCTATCTGCAGGTTTTGTGGCAGATTTTAGGAATTAAACTAAATTTAAAAGGAGAATTCACTTTTTAAAGTGACTGTCTTCTTTTTATTATTTTTATTATTATTATTATTATTTTTGCAATATAAGGGACCCAAAAGAAGTCCTCTGCTAGACCACCCCCTTCACCAAGGGGACCCTAAATAGGCTTGTGGAAACTAATCAAGCCCTTCCCACTTCCTGGCCTCCCCAGGGGAGCTGAAGCTCTCATGTTTGTCAGTGCAGAGTGAAAAAATTGGCTGACTCTGCCCCCTCTGGGGCCAAGCCTCAGTGTCAGCGAGCTGCTGGGTAAATCAGGTTTCCTCATTTACCTGAGGCACTGTTTTCAAGCCATCTTATCTGCTCCCCAAAGCTATGAGGGGGCCAAGCAGCCAAATCCACAGGAGTTAAACCCCTCTCCACCTTTTGTCAGAACTCTCCCTCTCTCAGAGAATGCTCCCTCACACCAGGAACAGGAGTTGCAGGTGCGGGATTCGTGGCTCAAACCAGCCTTTTTCCCTGTGGGTGGGGCTCAGCTGTCTGTGTTGACCACCACAGGCAGGCTTAAAACTCACTAATCTCTGCCGATCACTCCACACCATTGATCTGCCTGCTGCTAGATGTCCCAAGCTTCTTGCTTCGTGTGCCCACAGCACAGACCCTTGGGCAGGACCCTGTCCACAATCAGCTGTCCTCAGAGAGCTAGTCATGAGTGCCCTCCCAAACCAATGCCATCTTGCCTCTCTCCAGAGTCCCTGTGTTTTAACAATGTTTGTAAGTCAATATCAGTACACAACAGTGAGTAAATTATATACTTTTGGTAGATTTCAAAACGAATTAAGATACTGTTTTTACAGTTCTTTATGTGAATCCTGTGTTTTAAGAGTGATTGTAAGTCAAGATCACTCAAATCAGTGTATAAGGCATATATTTTAGTTGCTATTTGAAAAATTAAGATCATGATTTCAAAGTTCACTATGTGAATCTTTTGTTTTAACATTGTAAATTAATATCTGTACATAGCAGTGCATAAATCATATTTATTAGTTAGTTTTCAAATCAAGTCATATAGTGTTTTCACAATTCACTATGTGAAATTATTTTTTTCATTGTAAGTAAATATTAGTACCTAGCATTGTACAAAGAATTTTATTAGTTACATTTTGAACCTAATCAAGATAGTGTTCTCACCATTCACTAATTGAATCCTGTGTTTTGACATTGTTTGTAATCAATATCAGTATATAGCAGTGAGTAAAGCATATCTTTTAAATAGTTTTTGAAACTAATCAAGATACTCTTTTCACAGTTCACTATGTGAATCCTGTGGTGTAATATTGATTTTAAATCAAGATCAGTACAAAGCAGTGATTAAAGCATGTATTTTTGTTAATTTTCAAAACTAATCAACATGGTGTTTGCACAGCTCACTATGTGAATCCTGTGTTTTAACATTGTGTGTAAGTCAATATCAGTACATACCAGTGAAAGAAGCATTAATATTATTTAGTTTTTGAAACTAATCATGATACTGTTTTGATCTTTCACAATATGATTCAGTGTTTTATTGTTTAATAATGTTTTCATAGTTAAAGAATCATTTAATTTACTTAGTCTTGAAAACTACTCAAGATAGTTTTTTCACAGTTCTTTAAGTGAATCATGTGTTTTAACATTGAATATTCAATATCCATACATAGCACTGAATAGGCACTTATTATATTTAGGATTTGAAACTAATCAATATAGTGTTTTCATGATTCCTTTTGTAAATCTTATGTTTTAACATTGATTGTAAGTCAATATCAGTATGTACTAGTGAATAAAGCATGCATTTTGCCCAGTATTGGAAATGAATCAAAACTGGTTTTTCACACTTCACTATGTGAATCCAGTGCTTTAACATGATTGCAAATCAATACCAGTACATAGCAGTGAATAATGTCTGTATTTTAGTTTTTGAAACGAATCAATACAGTATTTCACAGTTCACTTTGTGACTCCTGTGTTTAACATTGATTGTATGTCAACATCAGTACACAGCAGTGAAAAAAAACATGTGTTTTAATTAGTTCTCTTAATTACGGAAGATAGTGTTTTCACATCGTTATATGAATCCTGTGTTTCAACATTGATTGTAAGTTAATACCAGAACATAGCAGTGCATGAAGACTAATTTTTTTTAGTTTTTGAAACTGAACAAAGTATTGTTTTCAGTTCACTGTGTGATTCCAGACTTTTAACATCGTATATCAATATCAGTAACATACCAGTGATTTAAACATGTATTTTACATAGTATTGGAAACTAATCAAGATAATGTTTTCAAAAGTCACTACATGTATCCTGTGGTTTAACATTGACTTCAAGTCAATATCAATACACAGCAGTTAATAAAGCATGTATTTTAATTAGTTTTCAAAAGTAATCAAGGCAGTGTTTTTGGAGTTCACTATGTGAATCCAGTGCTTTAAAATTGTTTGTAAGTCAATATCAGTACATAGCAGTGAATAATCCCGTGTTTTAGTTAGTTTTTTTGAAACTAATAAGGTAGTGTTTTTATATGTCACTATGTGAATCCTGTACTTTAACATGATTGTAAGTTAATTTCAGTACATAGCAGTGAATTAGGAATGTATTTTAGTTTTTGAAACTAATCAAGACAGTGTTGTCACAGTTCACTATGTGAATCCTGTACATTAACATTGATTGCAAATAAAAATCAGTACATAACATTGTTTGCAAGTCAGTACAAGCACGTAGACTTGAATGGAGCATGGATTCACTTAGTTTTCTAAACTAAACCTCACAATTGTTTTTGCAGCTCATTAAATGAAACTTGGGTATTAACATTGTTTTCAAGTCATCACATAAAAATGAATGGACATCCTCTAATGTATTATTCAAGATCTTTGTTTCTTTATTGATTCTCTGTTGAGATGTTCTGTCTAATAGTGATAATGGTGTGTTAAAGTCCCCACTATAATTGTAGAGGTATCTAATTCTCCACTTAGTTTTTCCAATGTTTGCCTCATGTATTTTGAGGCACCTGTTAGGTGCATAGATGTTTATGATTGTTCTTTCTTCTTGAGAATTACCCCCTTTATTAATATATAGTGTCTTTCTTTGTCTCTTATAATACTTTTTGCATTTAAAGTCTATTTAGTTCAATATTGGTTTAGCTACTCTCACCCTTTTTTTGTTATTATTTGCTTGTAATATTTGTTTAAACCATTCATTTTCAGCCTCCTTGCATCCCTGGGTCTAAAGTGAGATTCTTGTAGACAGCATATAGATGGGTCATACTTCCTTATCCATTCTGCCAATCTGTGTCTCTTGACTGGAGAGTTTAAACCATTATCATTCAATGTTATTACTGTCAAGGAATTACTTACATTAACCACATTTTCTTTAGGTTTATGTGTGCCATATGTTGTTTTTATTTCTCTTTTTATCTTTTTAGTTGCTCTTACACTCTCCTCCAATTCTCTCTCCTGTTTTTCCTTTTGACATGCAAAACTCCCTTTAGTATTTCTTGAAGGGAGATTTCTTGTTAACAAACTCTCTTAATTTCTGTATATCTGTGAATATTTTGATCTCTCCCTCATTGTTGAATGCCAGCTTTGTTGGATACATAATGCTTGGTTGGAAGTATTTTTCTTTTAGCACCTTAACTATGTCATACCACTGCCATCTTGCCTCCATGGCTTCAGATGATAAATCAGCACTTAATCTTATTGAGCTCCCTTGTATGTGATGGATCTCTTTTCTCTTGCTGCTTTCAATATTCTCTCTTTGTCTTGTGCATTGGGCAATTTGTCAAGTATATGTCTTGGGGTAGACCAGTCAGGATTTATACTGTTTGGGATGTGCTGCACTTCCTGGACATGTACATCCATGTCCCTCAACAGAGTTGGGCAATTTTCAGCCATTATTTCCTCCAACATTCCTTCTGCCCCTTTCCCTTCTTTTTCCCTATGGGATGCCTATAACACATATGTTTGTGTATTTCATGCTGTCATTCAAATCCCTAAGTCCCTGCTGGATTTTTTCTCTTTTTATCTATCTGTTCTACTGTCTGATTTCAGTTATACTGTCTTCCACAACACTGATTATTTCCTTTCCCTGTTCAAATCAGTTGTTATGTGCTTCCATGATATTTTTTTATTTCTTGCATTGTGCAATTCATAACCATCATATCTGTTATCTTTTTATGTATATTTATGATTTCTTCAGTGCTCTCCCAGTGTCTTCTTAATATCCTTAATATCTTCCTTCACTTCATTAAGTTGATTCATGATCTTTGTTTTGACATCTCTGATTAGCTGTTCCATGTTCTGCATCTCCTCCAGCTTTTTAGTTTGTTTGTTAGACTGGGCCATGTCTTCCTGTTTCTTAGTATGGCTTGAATTTTTTAATGGTGTCTAGTCATCTGTTTTTCTTGATGGGTTTATTCAGTTGGTTAGCTTCTCTTTCTACTCTGGGTTTTATTTTGTTGCTGTTTTTGTGTGTGTGGTAAAGATTAACTTTGACACTTGGTTCCTCTTATTATATTTCCTTGCTGTTGTCTATGTTCCCTTGAAAAAATATTAGGGCTACAGAAAAGGAAAGAGATAAGAAGAGAAAAAGAATAATATTAATAATAATTTTAAAAGTAGAAGAGGAATTGTACAAGGCCTAGGCAAATAAATAATTAACATGAGTAAGAAATCATAATGAGTACAGAAGAATAAGAATAAAATAGTGGATTAAAAACAATGAAATGAGAAACAAAATAGAGAAATATATATAGAATCAATTAAAGACTGGAATGATGGTAGAAAGGAAGAGGAAAAAGAGAGCATAAAAAAGTAAAAAAAAAAAAAAAGAAAGGAAACAGAAATAAAAAGAGAGAGAGAAAAAAAAACAAGAAAAGTTAAAGACCAAAGAGAGGTGGATTGAAAAACAACAGAAAACAAAAGATAGGAAAATGAAGGAAAGAAAAGGAATAACATAGGTAGAAAAACATGGTAAAAGAAAAAAGAGAAACAGAGGGAAAATACTTCTAACAAGAAACAAAATAGCATCAACTAAAAAAATACAACCAAGGAAAAACAGCTTCCCTCTTAGATCCCTAAGGAGCTTCTCAGGCTAGCGATGTTCATAAATCACCCTACAGCCTGCCCTCTGCAGGTAATGTTCTGGGTTTTAGCAAGTAAAATAAGAAAAAAGAAACCTTTAAAAAAATAAAAGATCCAAGAAAACCTAAAACAAAAAGAATTTCTACATGTTCCCTATCATAAGGTATCAGCTGGATGCCTGATAACCCCATGGATCACTGCTGTAAGGAGACCTAGGGATAGAACCAGGGAACTTTTATATGCAAGGCAGGAATTCCTCCACTGAACTAAACTGTCTCCTTGGGTTAATTAACCTTCTCAAAGCTATCTGCCACTCTTTCCCCATTCATTCCAGACCTCTATGTTCCCTTGAAGAAAATTATACCAGAGTAAAGGAAAGCAATAAGAAGAGAAAAAGAATAATAGCAATGATAGTAAAAAGGAAGAGGAACCATACAAGACCTAGGAAAATAAATAATTAATGTGAGTAAAAAATCATAAGAATAGAGGAATAAGAATAAAAAAGTGGAATAGAAAAAATGAAATGAGAAACAACATAAAGAAAGATATATAGAATAAATTTAAAGACTGGAATGATGAGAAGAGAGGAAAAGAAAAATGAAAGAAAACAGAAAGAGAGAGAAATAATAAAAAATAGAATACCAAACAAAAAGAGATGGAATGAAAGAAATACAACAGAAAACAGAAGATAGAAAAATGATGGAAAGAAAAGAAATAATGTACATAGAAAAATAGGTAAAAGGAAAAAAGGAAACAAAGGAAGGAGAAACACAAGAAACAAGAGAGAAAGTAGCTACAACTGAAAAGAAGCTTTCCCTCTAAGACCCATAAGGAGCTTCTCAGCCTCTGGTGTTTCATCAATCAATCACTCTGCAACCTGCCCTCTGCAGGTGATGTACCAGGTTTTAGTGGGTAAAAGAAGGGGAAAAAGGGGGAGCCTTAAAAAAAAACAGATAAAAAATGGCAAAAACATAGATATGAATGGTGCATAGATTCTCCTTAGATTTCAAAAGTAAACTCCACAGTTTTTCACTGCTCACTGAGTGAAACTTGTGTTTGAACTGAACATACACTCTTTTCACAGCTA
The DNA here is from genome assembly GCA_026826555.1 of Tolypeutes matacus. Taxonomy (NCBI): domain Eukaryota; kingdom Metazoa; phylum Chordata; class Mammalia; order Cingulata; family Chlamyphoridae; genus Tolypeutes; species Tolypeutes matacus. Next base: position 17,789,592 of record JAKSZT010054341.1, on the reverse strand, counting down.
AGGGAAACTTGCCTTTTACATTGTTTATAAGTGAGTACCATCACAAAGAAGTGAATGAAACATGTAGTTTACTTACTTTTTGAAATAAAACATTACAGCATTTCTACAGCTCAAGGGGAACTTATGATTTATCATTGTTTGTAAGTCAATACAAGCATACAGAAATAAAGGAAGCATGTATTTTACTTAGTTTTCCAAACTAAACTTCCTAGTGTTTTCATCACTCACTAGATGAAGCTTGTGTTTAACATTCTTTTTAATGTCAATACAAGAATAAAAAGAAAATGAAGCATGTATATCCCTGAGTTTTCCAAAATAATCATCATAATGTTTTGCAACTGACATATGAAACTTTTGTTTTTACAGTCTTTGTATGTCAACACAAGCACATAGAAAGTAAAGGAGCATGTATATTACTTAGTTTTGGAAACTAAACATCATAGTGTTTTTGCATTGCACTAAGTGAAACTTGTATATTAACATTGTTTGTAAGTCCATACAAGCACATAGAGGTGAATGAATCATATATTTTAGTTAGTTTTCAAAAACTTAACATTACAGTGTTTCACAGCTCGTAATAGAAATTTGTATTTTAACATTATTTGCAAGTCAATGCAAGAACATAGAAGTGAAGGAAACATGTATTTTACTTAGTATAGGAAACTAAACATCCAAGTGTTTTCACAGCTCATTAAGTGAAACTTGTGTTTTCATATTGTTTTAAGTCAATACAAGCATTTAGAAGTGAATGAAACATGTTTACTTCATTTCCAAACTAAACCTCCTACACTACTAGACCACTAGGTGAAACTTGTGTTTTAAAATTGTTTGTAAGTCAAGACAGCACATAGAAGTGAATGAATATGTATTTTGCTTTGCTTTCAAAACTAAAAACCATAGTGTTTTCACAGCTCACTAAGTACAACTTGTGTTTTAAAATTGTGTGTAACTCAAAAACATATATGAATGAAGCATGCATTTTACTTATTTTCCAAACTAAAATAATAGTGTTTTCTCACCTCAAAATGAAACTTGTGTTTTAACATCATAAATCAATATAAGCACATAGAAATGAATGAAACATATATTTTCCTCAGTTTTTTAAAATAATAATCATTGCGGTGTTTTCACAGCTCATGAAGCCTTTAACATTGTTTATAAGTCAATACAACATAAAAGTGAATGAATCATGTATGTTACTTAGTTTTCCAAGCCAAACATCCTGTGCCTTCAAAGCTCACTTTGTGAAACTTGTGTTTTAACATTGTTTGTAAGGCAATATAAGCACAGAGAAGTGAATGAAGCATGTATTTTACTTAGTTATGAAAAGTAAACCTTACAGTGCAGTGTTTTCACAACTCATTAAGTGAAACTTATGTTTTAACATTGTTTATAAGTCAATACAAGCACATAGAATTGAATGAGGCATGATTCTTACTTTGTTTTCAAAATTAAATATCATGGTGTTTTCACAGCTAAGTGAAACTTGTGTTTTCACATTGTTTAAAGTCGATATAAGCATGAGGAAGTGAATGAAATGTGTTTTACTTAGTTTTCCAAGCTAAACCTCATGCCACTTTTATAGAACTAGGTGAAATGGTTTTTAACATTGTAAGTAAATACAACATGTAGAAGTGATTGAATCATGTATTTTACTTTGTTTTCAAAACTAAAAACCATAAAGTGTTCACAGTTCACTAAGTGCAACTTTTGTGTTAACATTGTGTGTAAGTCAATACAACACATAGAAGTGAATGAAGAATATAGTTTACTTACTTTCAGAACTAAACATCAAACAGTTTTTGCCACTTACTATGGGAAACTTGTGTTTCTATATTGTTTGTGAGTACTAGCACAAAGAAGTGAATGAAGCATGTATATTATTTCATTTTGAAAGCAAATATTAGACTTTTTTGCAACTCCTTAAGTAAAACTTGTGTTTTATCATTCTTTGTAAGTCAATAAAATTATATAGAAATGTATGAAGCATGTATTTACATTGTTTTCAAAACTAAAAATAATAGTGTTTTCACAGCTCACTATGAAATTTGTGAAGGAAGGCTGTATTTTACTTCATTTTCCAATCTAAAGTTCCTAGTGTTTTCATAGGTCAGTGACTCAATACAGAAACATAAAGTGAATAAAAAATGTATTTTAAAGTTTCTCAAACTCAACTTTGTAGGGTTTCACAGCTCACAAGTGAAAATTGTATTTTAACACCCTTTGTAAGTCAATACAAACACCCAGAAGTGAAGGAAGCATGTATTTTACTAAGTTTAGGAAACTAATCATCATAGTGTTTTAGTAGCTCGCTACATGAAACTTGTATTTTAACATTGTAAGTCCACACAAGCACAGAGAGGTGAATGAATCATAAATTTTAGTTAGTTTTCCAAACTAAACATAATATTTTCAAGTGTAAGGATAACTTGTGCTTTAACATTGTTTTTAAGTGAAAACAAGCACAAAAAATGAAAGAAGCATGTATCTACTTTGTTTTCAAATCTAAAAATCATAGTGTCTCAGCACACAAAGTGAAGCTAGTGTTTTAACATAGCAGGAACATGGAAAAGAATGAAGCATGTATTTTTGTTGTTTCCAAACTAAAATCCTTGTGTCTTTGTAGTTGACTAGGTGACACTTGTGTTTTAACTTTGTTCATAAGTCAATAAAAGAATATAGAATTGAAAGAAGCATGTATGTTTCTTTGTTTATAAGCTAAAAATCATAGTGTTTTCTCACTTTATTAAGTGATATTTGTATTTTAACATTGTTTGTAAGTCAATAGAAGCACATAGAAATGAATTAACTTGTATTTTACTTAGTTTCCAAACAAAACATCCTAGTGTTTTCATAGACCACTAGAGGAAAGTTGTGTTTTAGCATTGTTTGTAAGTCAATACAAGCACATAGAAGTGAATGAAGCATGTATTTTACTTAGTTTTTGAAACTCAGCAAAATAGTGTTTTTGCATCACTAAGTGAAATTTGTGTTTTAAAATTATTTGTAAGTCAATACAAGCACATATAAGTGAGTTAAACATGTATTTTCCTTACTTTTTGAAAGTAAAAATCATATACTTTTCACATCTCACTAAGGGGAACTTGTGTTTTACATTGTTTATAAGTGAGTACAAGCACAAAGAAGTGAATAACCATGTATTTTACGTAGTTATATTGAAAGCAAACATTACAGTATTTTTGCAGCTCATTAAGTGAAACTTGTTTTTAAGTCATCATTGTAAGTCAATGAAAGCATATATCAGTTAAGGAAGTATGTATTTTATATTGTTTTCAATACTAAAAATTGTGGTGTTTTTGTTGCTCACTAAGTGAAACTTGTGTTTTAATATTCTTTGTAAGTTAATACAATATCATAAAGTAAATGAAGTATGTATTTTCATAACTTTTCCAAAAAAATCATAGGGTTTTGCAGCTCAGAGTGAAACTTGTATTTTAACATTGCTTGTAGGTCAATACAAGCACATAAAAATGAAGGAAGAATATATTTTACTTACTTTAGCAAACTAATCATCATAGTGTTTTCACAGCCTACTGAGAGAAACTTGTGTTTTAACCTTGTTTGTAAATCCATACAAGCATTCCAAAATAAACATCATAATATTTTAGCAGTACACTAAGGATAACTTGTGCTTTATCATTTTTGGAAGTAAAAACAAACACAAAAAAAATGATGTATTTTACTTTGTTTGCATAACTAAAAAACATAGAGTTGTCACAGCACATGAAGTGGTAATTGTGACTTAATATAGTTTGTAAGTCATTGCAAGGACATGGAAATGAAGGAAGCATGTATTTTAATAGTTTTCCAAACTAAACATCCTTGTGGGCTTTGTAGCTCATAGGTGAAATTTATGTTTTAAATTGCAACTCAAAAAATGCACATAGAAGTGAATGAAGTATGTATTTTACTTAGTTTCCAAAATTAAAGCTATACTGTTTTTGAAGCTCACTAACTAAAACTTGTTTTCTACATTTGTTCATCAATATAAGCACATAGAAGTGAATGAAACATGTATTTTAATTAGTTTTCTAAACTAAACGTCATAGTGTTTTCACAGTTCTTAAGTGAAACATCTGTTTTAACATTGCTTGTAAGTCTATACAAGCTCATAGAATTGAATGAGTTATGTATATAACTTTTTTAAAACTAAAACTAAAAATAGTGTTTCTGCAACTCATTAACTGAAACTTCTATTTTAACATTGTAAGTCAATACAAGCACATATATGAGAATGAAGCGTATATTTCACTTAGTTTCCAAAACTAAACCTAATACTGTTTTCACAGATCATAAGTGAAACTTCGGTTTTAACATGTTTGTAAGTCAACACGAGCTCACAAAATGGCATGAAGCATGTATATAACTTTGAATTGAAACTAAAAATTCTAGTGTTTTCACAGCTAAAATGAAACTTGTATTTTACCATTGTTTGTAAGTCAATACATGCACATAGAAGTGAATGAAGCATGTATTTTACACAGTTTTCCAAAATAAACATTGTTTTTGTACCTCCTAGGTTTTTGTACCTCATAGGTGAAACTTGTGTTTTAACATTGTTAGTAAGTCAACAGAAGCACATAGAAGTGAATTAAACATGTATTTCACTTAATTTTTTAAACTAAACATCATACCCTTTTCACACCTCACTAAGGGAAAATTGTGTTTTACATTGTTTATAAGTTAGTAAAGCAGAAGGAAGAGAATGAACATGTACTTTACTTAGTTTTCAAAAGCAAACATTAACATTGTTTATAAGACAATACAAACATGTAGAAGTGAACGAAGCATATATTTCACTTAGATTTCCAAACAAAATGTGGTAATTTTTCATAGACCACTAGGAAAACTTGTGTTTTAACATTTTTTGTAACTAAATACAAGCACTTGGAAGTGAATGAAGCATGTATTTTACATTGTAGTCTTTTGCAGCTAACAAGTTAATTTTTGTTTTAAAATTGTAAGTCATTAGAAGCACATAGGAGCGAACGAAGCTTGAATTTCTCTTAGTTTTGACACTAAACATCTTAGTGATTTCACAGCCCATAAATGAATCTTCTGTTTTAACATTGTTTGCAATTCAGTAGAATAATAGAATTGAGTGAAGCATGTATATTATTTTTTAACCCCAAAATCTAAGAGTTTTTGTAGCTAATTAAGTGTAACTTGTATTTTAATATTGTTTGTAAGTCAATACAAGCACATAGAAGTAATGAAGCATATATTTTATTTAGTTTTCCAAAGTAAACATCTCAGTGTTTTCATAGATGACTAGGGGAAACTTGTGTTTTAACATTGTTTATAAATACGTACAAGCACATAGAAGTGAAAGAAGCATGTATTTTACTTAGTTGTCATAACTCAACATCATAGTTTTTTACATCTCACTATGTGAAATTTGTTTTTTAACATTATATAAAAGTCAATACATGCATATATTTTACTTAGTTTTCCACCCTAAATATCATAGCATTTTTGTAGACTGATAAGGGAACTTGTGTTTTAACATTGTTTATAACTCAATACAAGCATTTACAAGTGAATGAAGCATGTATGTTACTTAGTTTTCCAAAGTAAATATTGTACTGTTTCACAACTGAAACTTTGTTTAATATTTTTGTTTCCTTAGAAGCACATAGAAGTGAATGGAGCATGCATTTCTCTTCCTTTTTAACACTGAACATAACAGTGTTTTCACAGCTAATAAGTGAAATTTCTGTATTAATATTCTTCATAATTTAATACAACATCACAGAATTTAATGAAGTGGGTATATTATTTTGTTTTTAATCTATAAATTATAGTGTTTTTGCAGCTCATTAAGTGAAACTTGTATTTTAACATTGTTTGTAAGTCAACACAAGCACATAGAAGTGAAGGAAACATGTATTTTACTTAGTTTTCTAAAGTAAACTTCCTACTGTTTTCACAAACCATAAGTGAATCTTCTGTTTCAACAGTTTGTAAGTCAATACAAGCTCATAGAATTGACTGAAGCATGTATGTAACTCTGTTTTTACGACTAAAAACTCTAGTGTTTTCTCATATCATTAACTGAAACTATATTTTAAAATTGTAAGTCAGTACAAGCACATAGAAGTGAATGAAGCATGCATTTCTCTTGCTTATCAAAGCTAAACATCATAGTGTTTTTGCAGCTCATAAGGGAAACTTCTGTTTTAACATTCTTTGTAATTAAATATAAGATCATAGAATTGAAGGAAGCATGTATATTACTTTGTTTTTAAAATAAAAATCAGAATGTTTTCACAGATCATTAAGTGAAACTGGTATTTTAACATTCTTTGTAAGTCAATACAAGCACATAGAGGTGAAAAAACAATGTATTTTACTTATTTACCTAACTAAACATTCTAGTTTTTTCATAGACACTAGAGGAATCCTCTGTTTTAACATTGTTTGTAAGCCAATACAAGCACATAGAAGTGAATGAAGCATGTATCTTACTTAGTTGTCAAAACTCAACATCATAGTGTTTTTGCATATCATTAGGGGAATCTTGTGTTTTAACGTTGTAAGTTAGTAAAAGCACATAGATGTGAATGAAGCATGTACTTTACTTAATTTCCAAAACTAAATCTCATATTATTTTCACAGCTCACTAAGTAAAATTTTATTTTACATTGTTTGTAAGTGAATACAAGCATATAGAAGTGAATGAGGCATTTATTTTACTTAGTTTTCTACAGTAAAATTCAGGGTTTTCATAGATGATATGTGAAACTTCTGTTTTAACAATGTTTGTAAATCAATATAAGCTCATAGAATTGATTGAAGCATATATATAACTTTGTTTTTGAAAAAAATTCTACTCTTTTTGCAGCTCATTAACAGACATTTTCATTTTATCATTGTAATCAATAAAAGCACACAGAAGTGAATGAAGTATGTATTTTAATCAGTTGTCAAAATTCAACATCATAGTATTTTTAAATCTCAGTACATGAAACTTGTGTTTTAACATTGTTTGTAAGTGAATACAAGCATAAAGAAATGAATGAAGATGTATTTTACTAGTTTCCCCAATTAAAGACAGTAGTGTTTTCATAGACCACTAGGGGAAACCTGTGTTTTATCATTGTTTGTAAGTTGATACAAGCACATAAAATTGAATGAAGCATATATATTACTTTGCTTTTGCAACTAAAAATCATAATGTTTTCACAGCCTACTACATGAAACTCATGTTTTAATATGTTTGTAAGTCAATACAAGCACAGAGAAGTGAATGAAGCATGTATTGTACTTCATTCTTCAAACAAAACAAAATATGTGTTTTCACAGCTCAATGTGATAATTTTTCAACATTCCTTGTTAGTCAATACAACAGATAGAAGTGAATGAAGCATGTATTTTACTAAGTTTTCCAAACCAAACATCCAATATTTTCGAGCTCAGTAACTAAAACTAATATTTTAACACTGTTTGTACATCAAACAAGACATAGAAATTAATGAAGCATGTATTTTACTTAGTTTTACAAACTACACATAATAGTATTATTGCAGCAAAATTGAAACTTGTATTTAAAACTGTTTGGAAATCTGTACAAGCACATTGAAGTGAATACAACATGTATTTTAATTAGTTTTCAAAGGTAAACATAACAGTGTTTTCACAACTCATTAAGTAAAACTTGTGTTTTAACATTGTTAGTCACTACAACAGATAGAAGTGAATGATCATGTATTTTACTAATTTTTACATACAAAACATACTGGTGTTTAGCAGCTCACTAAGTGAAACATGAGTTTTAACATTGTTGGTCACTCAATACAAGCACATAAAAATGAATGAAGAATGTATTTTACCTTGTTTTCAAAACCAAAAACCATAGTGTTTTTGTAGCAAGCTAAGTCAAACTCATGTCTTAACAATGTTTGTAAGTCCATACAGGCATTTAGAAATGAATAAAGAATTTTGAGGAGATCCCATTATCTATTTTTTTCTTTTGTTGCTCATGCTTTGGGCCTAAGTTTTAAGAAACTAATGCCTACAAACATCTTGAAGGTGTTTTCTTACATTTTCTTCCAGGAGTTTTATGATCACTGTTTTATACCTAGGTCCTTGATCCATTTTGAGTTAATTTTTGTATAAGGTGTGAGATAGGCATCTTCTTTCTTTTTTGGATATGGCTATCCAGTTCTCCCAGCACCATTTTTTGAATACACTGTTCTGGCCCAGCTGGGTGGGCTTAATAGATTTGTCAAAAATCACTTGACTGTAGTTGTGAGGGTCAATTTCTGAGTTCTTGATTCAGAACATTGGTCAATCTGTCTGTCCTTATGCCAGTGCCATGCTGTTTTTACCACTGTAGCTAAGTAAATGCTTTAAAGTCAGGAGTGAGAGTCCTTCATCTTTATTCTTTTTTTAAGACATTTTTTGTTTTGGGGGCCACTTACCCTTCCAAATTATTTGATTGGCTTTTCAATTTCTGCAAAAAAAGCTGTTGGGATTTTTGTTAGGATTGTATTGAATCTGTAAATAGATCTGGGTAAAGTTGACAACTTAATGATATTTAGTCTTCCAATCCATGAACATGGAATATCCTCCCATTTATTTGTCTCCTTCAATTCTTTTAGCAATGTTTTGTAGTTTTCTGAATAGAGCTCCTTTATGTCCCTGGTTAAGTTTATTCCCAAATATTTGATTACTTTATTTGCTATTATAAGTGGGGACTTTTTTCTGATTTTTCCTCAATTGCATTTCAGTAATGTATAGAATGCTATTGATTTTTGCATATTAATCTAGTATCCTGTCACTTTGCTAAATTTGTCTATTAATTCTAGTAGCTTTGTTGTGGATTTTTTCAGATCACGGTATTTTCACAGCTCACTAAATGAAATTTGTCTTTTAACATTGTTTGCAAGTCAGTACAAGCAAGTAGAAGTGAATGGAGCATGGATCCTGCTTAGTTTTCAAAACTAAATCTTATATTCTTTTCATGGCTTACTAAGAGAAACTAGTGTTTTAACATTGTAAGTCAATACAAGCAAATAGAAAAGAATAAGGCATGAATTTTACTGTTTGCTAAACAATAAACTTCAATGTTTTCACAACTTACTAAGTGAAACTAGTGTTTAACATTATTTGTTCGTCAATACAAGCTCATAGAAGTGTATGAACCATGTATTTTACTGAGTTTTTGACACTAAACTTCATAGTGTTTCCCAGATCACTAAGGGAAACGTGTTTTAACATTATAAGCCATTACATGCACATGAAAGTGAATGAATCATGTATTGTACTTAGCTTACAAGAGTAAAATTAAAGTGATTTTGCTGCTCATTAATTCAAACTTGTGTTTGAACTTTGTAAATCAATAAAGCACATAGAGGTGAATGAAGCATGTAGTTTAATTCATTTTCCAAATTAAACATTCTAGTGTTTTTGAAGATCACTCAGTGAAACTTGTGTTTTAAGATTGTCTGTAACTCAATATAAGCACATAAAATGAAGCATGTATTTTACTTTGTTTTCAAAACTAAAAATCATACTGTTTTCACAGCTCACTAAGAGAAACTTAATTTTAACATTGTTTGTAAGTCAATACAAGCACATAGACGTGAATGAAACATATATTTTACTTCTTTTCCAAAATTAAACATCATAGTGTTTTCACAGCTCACCTAATAAAACTTGTTTTTAACATTGTTTGTAAGTCAATAAAAGCACATAGAAGTGAATGAAACTTGTATTTTATTTACTTTTCTAAAGTAAAATTCATAGTGTTTTCACAAGCCATAAGTGAAAATTGTGTTTTAACATTGTAAGTCAATACAAGTTTAGAGAATTGAATAAAGCCAGTATTTTAATGGCTCTTGAAACAAAAAATGATAGTGTTTTTGCAGTTCATTAAGTGAAACTTGTGTTTTAACAGTGTTTGTAAGTTAATACAGCATATTGAAATGAATGATTCATGTATTTTATTTCATTTTCCAAACCATACATGGTAGTGTGTTCATAGCTCACTAAGTGAAACTAATGTTTTAACATTGTAAGTCAATACAAGCACATAGAGGTGAATGAAGCATGTATTTTACCTAGTATTTGAATGCAAACATTACAGGGTTTTCATAACTCATTAAGTGAAACTTGAGTTTTTAACATTTTTATGCCTATACTAGCATGTAGAAATGAACAAAGCATGTATTTTACTTTGTTTCCTAAACTAAACATCACAGAGTTTTCTTGGCTCACTAGGGAAATTTGTGTTTTACATTGTAAGCCAATACAACTACATCAAAGTAAATAAAGTTCATATTTTACTTAGTTTTTGAAAGTAAACTTTACAGCATTCCCACAGCTCATTAAGTGAAACTTGTGCTTTATCATGGCTTGTAAGTCAACTCAAATACAAAGGAAAAAATGAAGCATGTATTTTACTTTGATTTCCAAACTAAGACTCCTGGTGTTTTTGTAGATCACTAGGTGAAAGCTGTGTTTTAACATTTTTTGTAAATCAATACAAAACATAGAAGTGAATGAAACATGTGTTATACTTAGTTTTCCAAACTAAACATCATAGTGTTTCCACAGCTCACTAAGTGAACCTTGTAAAAGTGAATGAAGCATGTATAGTACTGAGTTTTTTTAACATAAACATTACAGTGTTTTCACAGCTCATTCAGTGAAATTTGTGTTTTAATATTGTTTGTAAGTAAATGCAAGCACATAGTGAATTAAACATGTATTTTACTTAGTTTTCAACACTACACATCATAATGTTTTCCCAGCTCACTAAGTGAAACTTGTGTTTTAACATTGTAAGTCTATACAAGCATGTAGAAGTGAATGAAGCACTTATTTTACTTAGTTTTTGAAAGTAAACATTAAGAGTGTTTTTGTAGCGCATTAAGTGAATCTTGTGTTTTAAAATTGTTTGGAAGTCGTTAGAAGTACATAAAAGGGAAGGAAGCATGTATATTACTTAGTTTTCCAAAGTATCATGCAAGCCCACACAACTGGGACAGAATGGCCTCTTCAACAAATGGTTCTTGAAGAACTGTAAGTCCATATCCAAAAGAATGAAAGAGGATCACAATCTCATGCACTATATAAAAATTAACTCAAGATGGATCAAAGACTGAAATATAAGAGCCAAGAACTTAAAGCTCCTAGAAGATAATTTAGGGAAGCCTCTACAAGATCTTGTAGTAGAAAATGGTTCCATAAACTTCATACCCCAAAGTACAAGCAATGAAAAAATAACAGATAAATGGTACCTCATCAAAATTAAAAACATTGCACTTCAAAGGATTTTGTCGAGAAAGTGAAAAGGCAGCCTACTCAATGGGAGAAAATATCTGGGAACCATTATTCTGATAATGGCCTAATATCCAGCAAATATAAAGAAATCCTACATCTCAAAAATATAAAGACAAACAACCCATTTAAGAAATGGGCAAGACCTGAATCTCAACAGAGTTGCAACACCTACTCTCCAGTTCATTGGACTCACCCAGGACAAATAACAAGGAGATGATGATGGACAATGACTGTCCCATGGAACCAAGGAAGTCTACAACTGCAGTCAAGAGTGTCCCATCTGCTCTATGGGATTGAAGCCCCCTCTCAATTAGAGGTGGAGTGGACATCATCATCCCAGAATCCTCAAGATTGGGGAATGAACTATGCCAAAGTAGACTTCCTAGTATTCTACTATAGACTTACTGTGATTCTAGCAATGTAAGAACTTTTATCATTGATGTGGAGGCAGTGGCCACTGGAGATTCTGAGGGCAAGGAGAAGGAAAAATAGGTGTAATATTGGGGCATTTTGGGGATTTGTCCTGAATGACATTGCAATGACAGATACAGGCAATTATATATCTTGCCATAACCTACAGAATTGTGTGGGAGAGAGTGTAAACTACAATGTAAACTATACTCCATGCTTAGTGGCAATGCTCCAATATGTGTTCATCAACTGTAACAAATGTACCACACTAATGAAGAATGTTGTTAATGTGGGAAAATGTAGTAGGTGTAGGGAGTAAGACATATGGGAATCCCCTTTATTTTTATGTAATATTTACGTAATCTAAGAATCTTTAAAAAAATAAAATTTTATTTTTAAAATAAAATATATTTTTTAAAATAGGCACAAGATTTGAATATACACTTTTCCAAAGAGGAAATACAAATGGCTAAAAAGCATATGAAAAGATACACAACATCACTAGCTATTAGGGCAATGCAAATCAAAACTGCAATGAGATATCATACAACTATTAGACTGGCAGATTTAAAAAAAAAAAACAACAACAGAGGACTACAAGTATTGGAGAGAATATGGAGGAAAGGGAACCCTCATCCATTGCTACTGGGAATGTAGAATGGTGCAGCCATTGTGGAGAATGGTTTGGCGATTCCTCAAGAATCTAACTATAGAATTGCTGTATGATCCAACAATCCTACTGCTGCATATATAACCGAAGAATTGAAAGCAAGGACATGAACAGATATATGCACCAATGTTCATAATGGCATTATTTACTATTGCCAAATGTTGGAAGCAACCCAAGTGTCCATCAACAGATGAATGGATAAGCAAAATGTGATATATTCACACAATGGAATACCACTCAGATCTAAGATGGAATGAAGTATTGACACACATGATAACATGAATGAATCTTGAAGACTTTATGTTGAGTGAAGTAAGCCAGTCACTAAAGGACAAATATTGCATTACCTCACTCATCAAGTGGACTCACAGAGCTAGAGTCTGGAAGAGAGGTTATTAGGAAACAAAAGGGTTGTAGAATGTAGTGAGCCAATGTTCAATATGGGCAAAACCCATGTAGGGTGTAAGGACATGGTTTGACCTTGGAAGTGGGTGATGGTGTTGCAAGGATGTGAGTGGGGTTGATGGTGCTGAAATGTGAGGGTGTGGTGGTTAGGTCAGACTATCCATGGATCTTGGGGTAGCCTGGAGGGAGGAACAGGTGAACTCCAGGGATTTATAGGTCTGTGGTTGAAACTACAATAGTAGGGATGTTTTTTGACAAATATGACAGGGGAGGGTCACTGGTGCAGGGTGGAGATGGTGGGGGGATATGTGGGAAAGGGTGTACCTGGGGCATGCTTGTATGGAATGTGAATGTGTTAATTTTATTATAGGGTGTTAGCTCAGTGGGTGGAGACCCACACACACAAAAAAACAAGAAGACACTAAACTTTCATCCTGGGGAGTCCTGCTATATTCTCAAATAGAAGGGCAAGAATCTTTTGAATACATAGTTAGTGCTTAATAAAAGAAAACAAACCAGTATGCCAAGACCTCAATATTAATGCATCTAACTATGATCTTTAATCTTCAAAAATTGAAACTTACTGGTTGCCATAGGTTCTGAGAGGATGGGAAGGGAAGAATGGGTGGAACATAGGGCATTTGGGAGGCATTGGAATTGTTCTGCATGATGTTGCAGTGATGGACACAGGCCACTATACATTTTGTCAGAACCTAAAAAAGTTTATGGTACGTAATGTAAACCATTGACTATGGTTGGTAGCAATGCTTTGATAATTGTTCATCAATGGTAGCAAATGTACCATACTCATGTAGAATCTTATCCATAGAGGAGGATGTGTGTGTGTGGGGGGGTGTAAATGGGAATCCTCAATATTTTCTAAGGGACTTTTCTGTAACCTAAAGCTTCCTGAAAAATAAAGTAAAAAAAAAAAAAAAAAAAAAAAAAAAGACATTGGGGGAACATACAGAAGAAACTGTCAATATACATAAAAGATAACAGATCTTATGGTGATGATAGGCACAACATAAAAATTTTTTTTACCTTTTATTATTTTATTTTTTGCTTTGGGGGAGAATTTGGATTGCAGAAGAGTTGCAACTGTGGCAGAGGAGGATCAGTGTGGTGGGGGGGCTGTATGGGAGAGGTATGCTTGGGGCATGCCTCTGCACAATATGAAAGTGTTCATATGGTCATGGGGTGTTGTTTCAGTGGGCAGAGACTCACACAATAGCTGAAAGAATATTGAATTCCCATTCTGAGGGGTCCTGATATATTCTCTCATAGAATGGCCAGAATCTCTAGAGCACATGGGCAATGCCTAGCAAAGGAGCACACACCAATATGCCATACTCTTGATATGGATGCTTCTACTTATGAACCTTGATCTTGTAAAAATTGAAACTTAGCCTAGTAATTTGTTGCCTAAGAGTTACCTCTAGAAAGGCTCTTTGTTGCTCAAATGTGGCCTGTCTCTAAGCCAAACTCAGCATATAAGCTCACTGCCTTTCCCCCTTCCCCCTGGCATGGGACATGACTCCCAGTGAAGATCCTCCCTGGAATCAAAAGATTATTACCAAGCACCAAGTAACAATGCATTTGGAAAAAGACCTAGACCAAAAGAGGGAAATATTAAATACAACTGAGTTTTTATGGCTAAGAAATTTCAAAGTGAGTTGGGAAATCATTCCAAAGGTAATGCTTATGCACATCTCAGAAGGATCTCACTGACTGCCACAGTAAACAGTGCCTCAAGCAGGGGTGCTCCTGAGGGCCCTAGAGACATCTAGACACTATACACAGGGCAGACAATGCCAGGAAATTGGCACTCTATCAATGGGTCTTACCTTGGAATATATGATAACTAATCTTCCCAATAATCAGAGTTAGACTCATTTATAATTTTCTTACACATGGTTCTTCTGCCCCTTTTGTTTAAAACTATAATTAGCACTATATCTATTAAATATATGTCTCAGAGATTTAAATCTTCCAGCTGTTCATATGCTGTTTGAGCCATGAATCTCAACAGTATTGCAGCTAACACCTACTCTCTAGTTCATCTGACTAACTCAGGACAACTAACAAAATGAGGATGATGGACAATGTCCATCCCAAAAAACAGAGTATCTACAACTGCAGGCAAGACAGTTCTATCCATCTGCCCCATAGAATCAAAGCCCTCTCTCAACTGGAAGCAGAGTTGATATCACCATCCCCAAATCCTCAAGAATGAGGAATGAACAAACATAAGGGAGAGGGGCATGCAACCACGGACTAAAGTAGACATTGTTATTCTAGTAATGGAAAAATTTGTGATGTTTATATAAAGATAGTGGTCACAAGAGGTTCTGAGCAGAGGGAGAGGGAAAAATAGATATAGCATGGGGCATTTTGGGGACATTGGAATTGTTCTGCATGATACTGCAATGACAAGTACAAGCCATTATACATTTTGTCAAAACCTATAACATTGTACAGTACAAAGTATAAGCCATAATGTAAATTATAGACCATGGTTAGTAGCAATGCTTCAATATATGTTCATCATTTGCCACAAATGCACCACACTAATTAAAGATGTTGTTAATGGGGGAATGTGGGGGAAGGGGGTGGGGTATACAGACATCCCCTATATTTTCAATGTAACATTTATGTAATATAAAGCTTCTTTTTGCAAAAATAAAGTTAGATGTGGGGGGAAAAACCCAGCCTTGAAATCCTAATACTTTCTCAAACAAGATGGCATATATTATAAGCCTTGGCTAATAAAAGAAAACAGCCCAATAAGCGAAGGTTTTGATCTTAAGGCTTGCACTTATGAACATTATCCATGTTATAATGAAACTAAGCCTAAGTAGAATTAATGCCTAGAGTTCCCTCCTGCAAACCTCCTTGTTACTCAAATGTGGCCTCTCTGTAAGCCAAACTTGGCAAATAAATGCACTACCTTCCCCCTGGTGTGGGACATGACTGCCAAGCATGAGCCTCCCTGGAGCTGAGGGATTATTACCAAGCATTATATAGTGATGCATTTGGAGAAAAACCTTGAAGAATAGGTGGAAATATTAAATAAAATATAGTTTTTATGGCTAAGAGATTTCAAAATAAGTCAGGACATTCTGGAGATTATCTTTATGCAGCTCTCTGCCAGACTTCACAAACTGCCACAGTTGAAAAAAAAACTCAAGCAAAAGTGCTTCTGACACCATAGGCAAGCCACACAGCCTAATGAAGTCAACACCCTCTCAGCGGGCCCTATCTAAGAATATGTGAAAATCTATTTCCCCAATATACTATAATTATATTCAGTTATAAATGTCCTAATCATGGTTCTTCTATTCCTTTTATCTGAACCTATAATTTTCCATTTACCTTTTTTTTTTTTTATTATTATGGGTAAAAATCAAAATTCTCACAATACATACAAACATTTGCATAATGATATATAAATATATGTGCATATATGTGTATTTGCTTACAAAAATGTTATTTATATATATATATACATATATTTTAAGAGGTGCTTAGATTACCTAAAATATTACACGGAACCCACTGGGATTCCCATGTTGCCCACCTCCCACACCTCCCACCACATCCCACACAAACATCTCCCACAAGTGTGGCCCACCAACCTCAATGAACTTATACACCCTGGAGCCTTGCCACCAACCATAGACCACAGTTCACACTGTAGACCACACTCTCTCCCACTCATTTCTGAGTGGTGTGTGCTGATTTAAAATGGCCTACATCCATTGCCACAACAGTACTCAGGACAACCTCCAACTCCCAAAGAAGCCCCTGTATTTCAACTGCTCATCCCCTCCCTACCCAAAAACTGTCAAGTGGCCACTGGCTCCACCTCATTGTTATAATTTCTTGCATTGCAAGAATCACCATATGTGAGCAAGAGAATACCATCAAGTCCACTCCATTTACCTTTAAGTATATTTCTCAGAGACTTATAGTCTTCAGATTGTTCATATGCTGGTTCAGCCATGAAACCAAGCAGATATGCAACCAACTCCTACTCTCCAGTTCTTTAAGCAAGCCCTGATCAACTAACAAAACAAAGATGATGGACCAGCCCCACCTCAAAACAACTGCAAGCAAAACAATTCCATTCCACTGCCCCATAATATCTATGTCACTTAGCCTGAGGCAGTCAGAGTGAATATCATCCCATGTAGCAGTTTGATATTGTTTATGGATTCCAAAAATAGATATTGGATTATGTTTGTGAGCTGGTCTTTTTCTCTGGGCATATTAGATTATATTGGATTCAGAGGTTTCACTTTTATTTGATTAAATGATTAAGGCTTTGATTGAGCCACATCAGTAGGATGTTGAGACCCTGCCCCCCTGATGGGCAGGGACTCACAAAGAAACCACACTGCAGTGAAGGGAGGTGAGAGTTTTGAGCTGGAGCCCCAGGAAGTAAACACACAGGAGAAGAACACAGAGGAGTAGAAACAGATCCATAGGCATGGCAGAAACTTTGGGAAGAGAGAGAGCCTGATAGTTTACAGCTGGCCTTGTGGAGAGAGCAGAGCAGCTGAGCCTGGAGAGAAATGAGCCACCAGAAGAGAGGAAACCAGGAAGCCTGAGCCCTGGCAGATGTCAGCAGCCATCCTGTGCCAACACATGGCAATAGACTTTGGTGAGGGATGTAACTTATGCTTTATGGCCTGGAAACTGTAAGCTTCTACCACAAATAAATACCCTTTATAAAAGCCAACAGATTTCTGGTATTTTGCATCAGCACCCCCTTGGCTGACTAATACATCCCAAAACCCTCAAGATTGAGGAATGAACAAAAATGGAGGGAAGTTGTAACCACTGACCAAGGCAGCTTTATTGTTATTGTAGTTATTATCTTGTGTTAACTATCTTGTAACATTAATATAAAAATGAATTTTTTGAATTAAAAAAGAATCTATTGAAAAAAAAATACCCAGCCTTGTAGATATTTACAGAAAGGCAAAGAGAATGAAAGTGATGCTGATGAGATTAACTTCACTGGCACAACAACTAATGGAAGAGGCAAACAAGTGCTCCAAACTAGAAGAGGTTATGATGGAGGTGTTAAATACGTTGAAGTCTTCAAAAGGTTCATGAAAGCGACCACAGCACAAGGCACTTTCCAAACACAGGATGTGGCCCCCATCCACCCTCTGATAGCCCCTCCCGCAGGGATGGGTCTTTGAGTTAAAGCAGCACTGTCCCCTCCTCTCTACCCAGACTCCCTCTGAAGTTCCTGGAGGCCAATTCCACTTTCTCATCCTTGACAGAGCCATGGTTAAATCCTCCTTTTAGAGGAAAAGACTCAATTTCCAGAAAAACACCAGGAAATGTGGGACTTCTTTACAAAGAAAGTTTTAATTATCTCCAGTAGTGGAAGAAATGGCTACTATTTAAACATTTACTCAAATTGAAACTTGATCAAACTACATTTCCCAAAACAATATTTTCTGAGTATATTTATATATTAATCTTGTGAACTATTTCTATTTTACTATTCTATTTATATATTATAAACATTGTAGTATAATTTTAAAGTATACTGTTTAGTCATAAGAAACATTTAAACATAAGTAACAATATTTTTGGCAGAGTTGAATTCCCCATAGTCACAACTCTTCAGTGAAGGTAATTTTATTGTTCTTACAGTAAAGAGGTATTAGTTAAAACATTAAAAAAATAAATATATCTTTTGGGGTACAATTAAATCATATTCTTTGAGAGAAATTTATTTCATTTAATACTTATATTCTAAAATAAGAAAGATTAAAAAATAAAGTTAGTAAGTTCACATGTAGATTATTTTCTTTCTCTGCCATGTGCTGCACTGAGAGTTTTCTGACCATGAAGAAATCCCTTGGACAATTTGGGGAAACCTCCAGATCTTGCCTCTCAGACCTCTCCCTTACCATCTGACACACCTCACAGGAAAGCTAAGGGAACAGCTGGAGTTTCTTTCCCACAGAAATAGCTGGCATACCTAGAATTAGAAATTTTAGTTACAAATGACTCTCTATAGCAATGAGCACTAATGGGGATTATTAGTGATGGTGGAAAGAAAGTAGGAAGTGACACTTTGAGCAGGCAGGGGTGCAAATAAGACAAAGGACAGAAAAATTATTATGAGGTAAATGATTTCTCCCCAAAATAGAGCTTTGGTCTGGGAATAGAACAGTGAAGATGAGTAAGAACGTCCCTATCTTTGTAAAGCTGATATTTTAGAAGGGGTGGGTAAGGAGGAAGATATTGAACAGGGAAATTAAATAAAGCACAGAGGATACCATGTGATGGCAGAGTAAGGAACACACGTGGAAGGGCAGGAGTGGTGACAGAGGGCTTGGTGTGATTTCTCTTCAGTCAGTATAAACAGCAGGGCCCGGCTTTGAATACCAGCTTTAATGAGCTTGAAAACACCAGATGGAAGAGATTGGAAGAGACACCTCTGTGGAAAGAGTCACTGAAGAGGGCCATCTGCTAGCAGGCCAGGAGGGTGAAGGGGTCAAAAAGTCTTGGAGTCTCTCTTGTCTCTATCTCTAGGACCCCTTGGATCTGGTCTGTACCCTGTTAGTGGGTCCCTAGCCCTGTTTTGATAACTTAAACAGGGCAGTTTTAAAGATTTAGAATCAGTTGAACAAATAATCAAAGAAGTATCATAACAAAACCACTCAACAGTAAACTACTAAGCAAGAGAGAGAAATTGATCACCAGAGAAGCCTCACCAACATAATTAGATGCATAGACATAAGCAAAAAATTACAATCCATTCTAAGAAATAGGAAGATATGGCCCAGTCAAAGGAACAAATTTAAAGTCCTATGGGACACAGGATTGAAAACAACTAACCAGTGATTTTCACACAAATCACCTAAACCAATTTAAGGCATTGAAGGGAAATATGTCTAAAGAGATAAAGGATTTTAAGAAGATACTTAAAGTAGAATTTGAAAGCTTGCAAGGAAAAGTAACAAATTTTATGGGGATGAGACACAATGGATGAGATTAAAAATACATTAGAAGTATACAATAGCAGATTTAAAATTGAAGAATGGATAAGCAAATTAGAAGAAGCTTCTGAACCTGAAAAGACAGAAGAACAGAGAAAAGAATGGAAAAACAGTGATCAGGGCTTTAGAGAATTGAATGACAGTATGAAATGCACATACACAATATGGGGTCCATGAAAGAGAAGAGAACAGAAAAGGGGTAAAAAGAATATTTGATGAAATAATGGCCAATAATTTCCCAACCCTTATGTAAGACATAAATACTAATATACACAAAGGACTACATATTCCAGAGTAAATCTGAATAGACATACCCCAAGACAACATATTATTCAGAATATCAAATGCCAGATATAACGATAGAATTCTGAAAGCAGCAAGAGGAAAGCAATTCATCAAATATAAGGAATGCTCAATAAGACTCAGTGCCAATTTATCATCAGAAACCATGGAGACAAGAAGGCAGTGGTATGATATATTTAAGATATTGAAAGAAAAATAGTGCCAGCCAAGAATTCTTTATCCAGCAAAGCTGTCCTTCAAAAATGAGGGGGTATTAGTCAGCCAAAGGGGGTGCTAATGCAAAATACCAGACCCCTGTTGGCTTTTATAAAGGATATATATTTGGGGTAGAAGCTTAAAGTTACCAGGCCATAAAGTATGTTACTTCCCTCACCAAAATCTATTGCCACGTGTTGGGGCAAGATGCCTGCTGACATCTGCCAAGGGTTCAGTTTTCTTGGATTCCTCTCTTCCCGGGGCTCCATTTCTCTCCAGGCTCAGCTGCTGTGCTCTCTCCATAAGGCCAGCTCTAGACTATCAGGAAAACAGCTTTGTCTCTCTCCCTGGGGCTACTTCCGTGTCTAAGTAGCCATCTCTATTCCTCTGTGTTCTCCGCCTGTGTGTTTACTTCCTGGGCTCCAATATCAAAACTCCAACATCAAAACTCCAACTAACTACTCCGCTCTGCTGTGTAGTTTTATCTGTGATAAACGTCCTACTGACATGGCACAAAGCCCTAATCATAATTTAATCATGCCCAGGTAGAGACCAGTTTACAAACATAATCCAATATCTATTTTTGGAATTCATAAACAATATCAAACTGCTACAGAGGGTGAGTTTAAAGTTTTCACACATAAACAGAAGCTGAGATAGTTCATATCAAGTGATCAGCTTTCCAAGAAATATTAAAGGGAGTTCTGCAGCTGAAAGGAAAAGACAGAACAAAGAGGCTTGGAGAAGGGTATAGAAATGAAGATTGATAGTAAGGGTAACTAAAGGGGGGAAAGGGCAGACAATAGCATGATATGACAGAGGAAAGCCAGAGGATAAAATGGTCAAAGTAAGTAATGTCTTTACAGTAATAACATTTAATGTTAATGGATTGAACTCCCTAATCAAAAAACACAGACCAGAAGAATGGATAAAAAATATGAGCCTTCTACATGCTGTCTACAAGAGACTCAACTTAGACGCAAGGACACAATAGGCTGAAAGTGAATGGTTGGAAAAAATATATTCAACATACACAGTAACTAAAAAAGAGCTGAAGTAGCTACACTAATATAGGACAAAATAGATTTTAAATGGAAAATTGTTAGGAGAGGGGGGAAGCCAAGATGGTGGCAGAGTGAAGAGCTCCTGGAGTTGGCTTGTGCTGTAGGGCAGTTGGTAATCACCCAAAGCTCCTTAGAGCACCCAGGAGACCATAAAAGTATCCTGCAACATCCTTGGGAATATGGAAAGAGGAGACTGCCCATCTGCAGAGACAATTAGTGAGTAGAGCTCTCCATGCCAAGGAAGTCAGTGCCCGTGGTGCAAACCACCTCGGAAGCTATTCCATGGCTGGAGATGGAAGCTCCATTTCCCAAAAAAACAGGGTAGGAAGACATGGTGTGACACCAATTTCAGCTACTGATGGGTGAATTTGGTGGGGTAAAGTATAATCCTAGAAACAACTAAACTTTGAGCCTGTCCAGGTCAGAAGGAGGCTGGTAGCTGTCATTTTGACTCCACCCCTGGCCTGAGGTGAAGTGGAGCTGATTGAAAATCACAGTGCTGTTATGGACCAGCTTCTTTTGACCCAGGTTGGATTGTAGGTCTAGCCTAAACCCCAGCCCCACCTCTGGCAGGGAGGAAGCTGGGGGGACCTGTATAACCTCTCTGGGAAACTGCAAGCCACGCTGCAGAGGCCAGTGCCCATCCTACTCTAGTAGTGCAAGCCGCCTCAGGAGCTATTCCATGCCTGGAGTTAGAAGCTCCATTACCATAAACAGTGGAGGAAGAGACAGTTGTCCACCAACCTCAGCTACTGATTAGTGGCCTTGGTTAGTGTGATGGTTAGGCTAACGTGTCAACTCGGCCAGATTAATTGTGTCCAGGTGTTTGTTCCAGCAAGCACTGGGCTAATTGTAATACAAGAGCATTTATGGACTTCAATCACCAGTGAGTTTACTGCGTGGATGGCTGATTACATCTGCATCAATCAGGGAGATTACATCATCAATGGGTGACGCTTTTATCCAAACAGTTGAATGCCTTAAAAGGGGAAGTGATTTCAACATTAAGAGAGAATTTCCCAGATCGTCATTGGACAGGCAACTTCTCCCAGAAACTCATCGGACTTTCATCTAAGCCCCTGGTTTGCAGCCTGCCTGTGCAACCTGGACTTGTGCATCCCCACGGTCACGTGAGAGACTCTTTTAAAATCTCATATTATTGACAAATATCTCCTGTTGATTCTGTTTCCCGAGAGAACCCTGACTGATACAGCTAGCTAAAGTATAATCCTAGAAAGAGCTAGGATTTGAGCCTATCCAAGTTGGAAAAAGTCTGGTAGCCACCATTTTGACTCCACCTCTGGCATGAGGGGAAGCCTGGTTGACTGAAAAGCCAGTGAATTTAGGGACTGTCTTCTTCCCACCAAGTTCAGACTGCAGCCCTAGCCTAGGCTCTGGACCCACCTCCAGCAGAGAGGAAGCTGGCAGGACCTGCACCAGACTCTCCAGGCAACTGCAAGTGCTCTCTGCTGGCATGGACTGAATAGTCAGACACCTGGGGCTGCATGCCTGCATCCCAATAGGATAGGAGAGGTGCTGGGTATCCTCGGCCTCTCTGGACAATGGCAGGAGTTTTCAGCCCACACAAACTGATTTGTTGAGTGCCTTCGAGTCCATCTCCACCTCTGTCCCCCTATAAGATAAGAAGGGGCTGGTGTTCCCTCAGCCTCCCAGGGCAACTGCAGGTGCTTTCCACCTGTACAAACTTGACCGTTGGGCACCTGTGGCTCCACCCCAATCCCCAATAGGACAAGCGATGGACTGTGTTTGCCCAGCCTCTCTGGGTAACTGCAACTGCTTTTGGCCCACACAGCCTGGACTGGTGGGTACTTGTGGATCCACCCTCACCCCCCAATAGGAAAGGAGGGTCTGGTGTTTCCACAGCCTTTTGGGGCCACAGCAGACTTTCAGCCTGCAGGAACTGGACTGTTGGATGCCTATGGATCCACCCCCAATAAATAGTAGGGGATTGGTGTCTCCACAGCCTCTCCAGACAATGGCAAGTACTTTTGGCCTACAGGAACCTAACTGTTGGGTGCCGGTGGATCCAACCCCACACCTTAATAGGATAGGAAGGGGCTGGTGTTTCCTCAGACTCTTTGGGCAATGGCAGGTATTCTTGGCCTACAGGGACTGAACTGCTGGGTTCCCATAGAACCACCCCCACCACCCAATAAGATAGGAGGAGCTGGTGCTTCCTCAGCCACTCTGGGCAATGGTGGGTACTTTCAGCCTACAGGGACTGAATTGTTGGGCATTGGTGGTTCCATTCCACCCCTAAAGGGCAGAAGGGACAGTACTCCCTCAGCTTCTCAGAGCAACTGCAGGGGTATTTGGCCCACACAGATTAGATTGTTGGGCACTCCAGAGGGTCAATTCCCACCCCCAGCATGGAGGGGGTCTGATGCAATGTCAGTTTACCTGAGTAACTGTGGTCATTTTGGACCCATACAGCATAGATTGCTGCCCATAACTATAGCTGCATCCCCACCCAAGGTAGGGGAGGAAAGGGCGTGAAGCTTTATCAGTCTCTCTAGGCATTCCAATCTTGTCCTGCCCAACTTGGAATATTATACATGGCTGCAGCTCTTTCCCTTCCCCTGACAGAGGAAAAAGGTGGGAGAAGCTTCATCAATTCCTGGGGCAATGTGGGCAGCTTCATCCTCCATAGTTTACAGCACCAACTACATTCTTGGTTCCTACTACACAACCAGCAAGGGAGAAAAGACAAGAAAGCCCTAAACTAGGGAGAAACTGCATCCAGAATAAATACATCTAGCAAGCCAGATGTGAAAACACCAACAAAAAATTGCAAGCCATACCAAAAAAAGATATGGCCCAGATATAGGAAAAAGATAAGCCTACAGATGAAATAAAGGAATTGAGACAACTAATCATAGATGTTCAAACAAATCTCCTTAATAAATTCAATGAGGTGGCTACAGAGATTAAGGATATTAAGAAGATATAGGATGAGCACAAAGAAGTATTTGAAAGCATACATAGAAAAATAGCAGACCTTATGGGAATGAAAAGTGCAATAAATGAAATTAAAAATACACTGGAGGCATATAACAGCAGATTTGAGGAAGCAGAAGAAAGGATTGGTGAGCTCGAACACATGGCCTACAAAAGTGAACATACCAAAGAACAGATGAAGAAAAGAATAGAAAAAATTGAACAGGGTCTCAGGGAAATACATGACAGCAAGAGACATGCAAACATACATGTCATGGGTATCCCAGAAGGGGAAGAGAAGGGAAAGGGGGCAGAAGGAATATTTGAAGAAATAATGGTAGAAAATTTCCCAACCCTATTGAAGGACATAGATATCCATGTCCAAGAAGCACAACATACTCCCATCCAAATAAATCCAAACAGACCAACTCCAAGACACATATTAATCAGAAAGTCAAATGCCTAAGAAAAAGAGAGAATTCTGAGAACAGCAAGAGAAAAGCAATGCACAACATATAAGGGATACTCAACAAGATTAAGTGTCAATTTCTAGTCAGAAACCATGGAGGCAAGAAGGCAGTGGTATGATATATTTAAGATACTGCAAGAGAAAACTTGCCAGCCAAGAATTTTATATCCAGGAAGATTATCTTTCAAAAATGAGGGTGAGTTTAGAATATTCACAGATAAACAGAAACTGCAAGAGTTTATAATAAAAAGACCAGCTTTGCAGGAAATAATAAAAGGAATGTTACAGCATGAAAAGAAAAGACAGGAGAGAGACGCTTGGAAGAGAGTCTAGAAATGCAGTAACTGTAACTAAAAGTGTCAAAAATAAAATGACAGATAAAATGCAAAGATCAAAATGGATGAAATAAGAACTGCTTTTACAGTAATAACATTGAATATTAATGGATTAAACTCCCCAATCCAAAGACACAGACTGGCAGGATGGATAAGAAAATATAAACCATCTATATGCTGTCTCAAGAGACTCACCTTAGACCCAAGGATACCAATAGATTGAAAGTGAAAGGTTGGGGAAAAAAAATATTCCATGCAAGCAGTAACCAAAAAAAAAAAAAAAAAAGCTGGAGTAGGTATATTTATGTCAGATGATATAGACTTTAAAAGTAAAACTGTTATTAGAGACAAAGACATATTTAATAAAAGGAATGATTTACCAGGAACAAATAACAATCATAAATGTATATTCACCTAACCAGGATGCCCAAAGATACATGAGGCAAACACTGGCAAAACCGAAGGGAGAAATAGACATCTCTACAATAATAGTTGGAGACTTCAATACAACACTCTCAGCATTGGGTAGAACATCTGGGCAGAGGGTCAATAAAGAAACAGACAGCTTGAATAATATGATAAATGGACTAAACCTAATAGACATATACAGAACATCACACCCCAAACAGTAGAATATACATTCTTTTCAAGTGCTCATGAATCTTTCTCCAGGATAGACCATATATTGGGTCACAAAGAAGATCTCAATAAATTCAACAAAATCGAAATTATGCAATGCTCTTTCTCTGATCATAATGGAATAAAGTTGGAAATCAACAAGCGGCAGAAAAAAGGGAAAATTCACATATATATGGAGATTAAACAGCACACTTTTAAATAATCAGTGGGTCAAAGAAGAAATTTCAAGAGAAACCACTAAATATCTTGAGACAAATGACAATGAGAATACAACATATCAGAACCTATGGGATGCAGTGAAGGCAGTGTTGAGAGGAAAAGCCCTCAATGCTTACATTAAAAAAGGAGAAAAAGCTAAAATCAATGACCTAACTACACAGCTGGAGGAACTAGAAAAAGAACAGCAAACTAATCCCAAAGCAAGTAGAAGGAATGAAATAACAAAGATCAGAGCAGAAATAAATTGAGAACAACAACAACAACAACAAAAAAAAAAAACAATAGAGAGAATTAACAAAACCAAAAGTTGGTTCTTCAAGAAGATTAACAAAATCGACAAACCCTTAGCTAGACTGACTAAGAAAAAAAAGAGAGAAGATGCAAATAAATGGAATTAAAAATGAAAACAGGAACATTACTACTGACCCCACAGAAATAAGAGAGACTATAAGAGGATACCATGAACAACTTTATGCCAAAAAAACTAGACAATGTAGACGAAATGGAAAAACAACCTACACTGACCCTAGACGAAATAGAAAACCACAACAAACCAATCACAAGTAAAAAGATTGAAACAGTCATCAAACAGCTCCCTAAAATGGACCAGACAGTTTCACAGGTGAGTTATACCAAGCATTTAAAGAAGATTTAATACCAGTCTTACTCAAGCTCTTCCAAAAAAATTGAACAAGAAGGAATGCTACCAAACTCATTCTACGAAGCCAATATCACCTTAATACCAAAGCCAGATAAAGATATTATGAAAAAAGAACATTACAGACCCATTTCTCTAATGAATACAGATGTAAAAATCCTCAATAAAATGCTTGCTAATTGAATCCAACAACACATTAAAAGAATTATTCATCATCAACAGTGGGTTTTATACCAGGCATGCAACCCTGGTTCAACACAAGAAAAATCAATCAGCATAATATACCACATTAATAAATCAAAGAAGAAAAATCACATGATCTTATCGATTGACACAGACAAGGCATTTGACAAAAGACAGCATACTTTCTTGGTAAAAATACTACGAAAAATAGGAATTGAAGGAAACTTTCTCAACATGATAAATGCTATATACGAAAAACCTACAGCTAACATTGTACTCAATAGTGAAAGACTGAAAACTTTGATATCAGGGACAAGACAAGGATGCCCATTGTCACTATTGTTGTTCAATATAGAGCTAGAGGTTCTGCTAGAGCAATCAGGTAAGAAAAAGAAATAAAAGGTATCCAAATCAGAAAGGAAGAATTAAAACTTTCACTATTCACTGTTCACAGATGATATGATTGTATATCTAGAAAGTCCTGAAAAATCTACAACAAAGCTGCTAGAGCTAATAAATTATTTCAGTAGATTGTCAGGATACAAGATCAATATGCAAAAACCATTGGTGTTTCTCTACACTAGTAATGCACAATCTGAGGAGGAAGCCAGGAAAAAAATTCCATTTACAATAGCAACTAAAAGAATTAAATACTTAGGAATAAACTTAACCAACGATGTGAAGCACTTGTATTCAGAAAACTATAATGCATTGCTAAAAGAAATCAAAGAAGACCTAAATTATTGGAAGAACATTCCATGCTCATGGATTGGAAGACTAATTATCATTAAGATGTCAATTCTACCCAAATTGATATATAGATTCAATGCAATCCCAATAAAAATTCCACCAGCATTTTTAAACAAATGCAAAACACAATTATCAAATTTATCTGGAAGGGTAAGAGGCCCCAAATAGCCAGAAACATCACAAAAAGGAAAACTGAAGTTGGAGGACTCTCACTTCCAGCCTTTAAATCATACTAACTAGCTACAGTGGTAGAAACAGCATGGTACTGGCATAAAGATAGACACATAGACCAATAAAACCGAATTGATGGTTCAGAAACAGACCCTCACATCTATGGCCAAGTGATTTTTGACAAGCCTGTCAAACCCACCCAGCTGGGAAAGAGCAGTTAATTCAACTAATGGTGCTGGGAGAACTGTATATCTATAGCCAAAAGAAAGAAAGAAGACCCCTATTTCACACCTTATACAAAAATTAACTCAAAATGAATCAAAGACCTAAATATAAAAGCAAGTACAATAAAGCTCCTAGAAGAAAATGTAGGGAAACATCTTCAAGACCTTGTGGTAGGTGGTGGATTCTTAAACTTTACACTGAAAACATGAATAAATGCGACCTCCTCAAACTTAAATACTTCTGTGATTCAAAGGACTTCATCAAGAAAGTGAAAAGGCACCCCACTCAATGCGAGAAAATATTGGAAATCACATATCCAATAAGGGTTTGATTTCCATTCTATATAAAGAGATCATACAACTCAACAATAAAAGAGTAAGCAATCCAATTAAAAAGTAGGCAAAAGATTTAAATAGACATTTCTCCAGAGAGGAAATACAAATGGCCAAAAGCACATGAAAAAATGTTCCATATCACTAGCTATGAGGGAAATACAAATTAAAACAACAATGAGATATCATCTTACACTGCAAGAATGGCCATTATTTTTTTAAAAAACAGACAACAATAAGTGCTGGAGAGGATGTGGGGAAATAAGAACACTCCTTCACTGTGGGTGGGAGTATAAAATGGTGCAGCCTCTGTGGAAAACAGTTTGGTGGTTCCTCAGGAAGCTAAATATAGAACTGCCATGTGATCCAGCAATTCCTCTACTAATAATATATCCAGAAGAAATAAAAACTATGACACGAACAGACATCTGCACACCAATGATCATAGTGGTGTTATTCACAATTGCCAAAAGATAGAAACAACCCAGGTGTTCATCAACCAATGAATGGATAAACAAAATGTGGTATATACATATGATGGAATAGTATGCTGCAGTAAGAAGAAATGAAATTGGGACACATGTGATAACATGGATGAATCTTGAAGACATTATACTAAGCGAAGTAAGCCAGACACAAAAGGACAAATTTTGCATGGTCTCGTTAACATGAACTAAATACAAAGAATAAACATGTGGAGTTAAAACTTAGAGTATAAGTTATTAGGAGAGAAGAGGAGGGTTGAGAACTACTGATGCTTAATGTATGTAGAAGCTTTAATTAGTTTGACGTAAAAGTGTGGAAATGGATAGAGTTGACGGTAACACATTACAGTGAGTAGCAACTGGTTTTATAAATAGGATTGTGGCTGAAAAGGGTAGTCTGAGGAAGTAAATGTCAACTGAAAGAAAGCTAAAGAATAATCTAGGGACTGAATAACACAGTGAACCCAGAGGGGGATGAGAATTGTGGTTGAGGGTACAAATGCAAGAGTATCCTGTGAACTAGAGTAGATGTACATCACTATTGCAGGGTGGTGGGAATGTGGAGAAGCATGGGAAAACTACAATTGGTGTGACATATAGACTGTGGTTAACAGCAATACTATAATATTCTTGCATCAATGCCAAAGATGTACTGTGTTGATAATGGAGGTGTATGGGAAAAGTGTGCCAAATGTATGCTATGGACCACGGTTGGTGTTAATAGTCTGATGATACTATCTCATAATCTGTAACAAATGTTCCAGCACCGTGTGGTGTGTTGGTGAAGGGGTGTTGTATGGGAATTCTACACATGTGTATGATTGTTTTGCAAGTTCACAACCTCTGTAATAAAATATGTATATATTTTAAATAGGGTGGGTTGGGGGAAAAATACACCAAATGTTAGATACAGACTATAGTTAGTAGTAATATTTTGACGATGCTCTTGCATAGCTTGTAGCAAATGTTTCACAACAATGCAAAGTGTTGGTGGAAGGGTGATGTATGAGACCCCTGTATGATGTTATGTATGTTTATTTTGTAAGTTCACAATCTTTACCATACACTTATTGTTTATGCATGTTCATGTATGAATGATATACTTCAATAAAAAATATATTTTAAAAACTATTTATAGAAATTTTGGGAAAAATTGAAAAGAAAAATTTCAAAATGTTAATGTTAGTTATCTCTGTGAGATTTTGATTGGGTAGTTTCTTTATTTTCCTTTCTTGTATTTTCTAATTTTATAATGAATGTATATTACTTTGAAAACCATGCATAATAAATTCCATCATATGTTCTCAGAAAGAAAACTGTTAGATGAGATGAAGAAGAATATTGCATTACAAATAAAAAGGTCAATTCACCTAGAAGAAATAACAATAATAAATATTTACTCACCAAAAGTGTGCACTAAAATACATGGGGCAAACACTGGCAAAATGAAAGGGGAAAATAGGCATCTCTAAAATAATGGAGACTTCAATACACCACTCTCAGCAATGGATAGAACATCTGTAAGAGGATCAATAAGGAAAAAAAAAAAAAGGTTGAATCATATGATAAGTGAACTAGAAACAACATGTATATCTATGTTATATATGTCATGTATATGTGACATATATATAGAACATAGCACTCCAAAGCAGCAGGTCATATATTCTTCTCAAGTGCTCTTGGGCTCATGGATTTTTCTTCAGGACAGACCATATGTTGAATAACAAAATAGGTCTCAATAAATATAAAAGATTGAAATTATACAAAACAATTTTTCTCATCATAATGGAATGAAACTGGAAATCAATAATAGGCAGAGAATGAGGAAATTCACAAACATATGGAGGTTAAACAAAACACTTTTAAACAGACAGCGGGTCAAAGAAGAAATTGCAAGAGAAATCAGTATATATCTCAAGGCTAATGATAATGAGAACACAACATATCAAAACATATGGGATGCTGTGCAGGAAGTTTTGAGGGGAAATTTTGAGCCCTAAATCCTTACATTTAAAAAATAAAAAAGAGACAAAATCAAAGACCTAACTGCACAACTGTAGGAACTATATAAAAAGAACAACAAACTAATCCCAGAGCAAACAGAAGGCAAGGAATAACAAAGATTAGAGCAGAAATAAATGAAATTGAAAACAAAAAGAAAACAATAGAAAGAATCCCCCAAACCAAAATTGATTCTTTGAGAAGATGAACATAATTGACAAACCCATAGCTAGATTGACAAAAAAGACAGAATATGCAAATAAATAAAATTAGAAATGAGAGGAGGAATGTTGCTACTAATCCCACAGAAATAACAAAGATCATAAGAAGATAATATGATATGAACAACTGTATGCCAACAAATTAGACAACTTAAATAGACAACTTACTAGAAAGACAAATGACCCACATTGACATGAGAAGAAACAGAAGACATCACCAAACCAATCACAAGTAAAGAGATGAAAGCCAAGAACCTGTTGTCATCACAGGTGAAGTCTACCAATCATTACAAGAAGAATGAATACCAATTCTGTTCAAACGTTTCCAAAAAATTAAAGAAGAGGGAACACTACCTAATTCATTCTTGAAGTTAAAATTACCCTAATACCAAAGTAAGATAAAAATACAAGAAAAGAAAATTACAGACTAATCTAATAAATATACATGCAAAAATCTGCAACAAAATAGTTGCAAATCAAATCCAACAGCACATTAAAAGAATGTGAGGGGGAGTAGGGTGGAAGGATTAGGATGAACTATCCATGGAACTTGGGAGACGGCTGGAGGAAGGAACAGGTGAACTCTGGGGATTTGTATGTCTGTGGTAAAAACTACAATGGTGGGAATGTTCTTGTGGCAAATATGGCAGGGAGGGCTACTGGTACAAAGCATTGAGGTTGGGGGGATATGTGGGATAGGGCATATCTGGGGCATGCATCTATGGAATATGAAAATGTTCACTTGTCATAGTGTGTTATCTCAGTGGGTGAAGATCCACACAACAAACAAGAAAATATTAATATTAAACTCCCATCCTGGGGAGTCCTGTTATATTCTCAATTAAAGGCTCAAGAATCTCTCAAGAACATAGGCAGTGCTTAATAAAAGAAAACAGAGCAGTATATCAAACCCTCAATATTAATGCATGTAACTATGAACCTTATTCTTAAAAAATTGACACTTAGTGGTTACCATAGGTCCCAAGAGAAGGGGGGGAAGACTAGAATAGATGGAACATAGGGCATTTTTAGGTCATTGAAATTGCTCTGCATGATCTTGCAATGAAGGATACAGCTATTATAAATTTTGTCAAAACCTATAAAATTGTACAGTGCAAAATGTAATCCATAATGTAAAACATTGACCATGGTTAGTAGCAATGCTTCAATATTTATCAATTGCAACAAATATGCCATATTCATGTAAGACGTTATTAATAGGGAAAAATATGAGAAAAGGAGGGGGTGGGATATAAAGGAATTTCCTATATTTTCTATGTGACTTTTCTGTAACCTAAAGCTTCACTGAAGATAAATTGAAAAAAAAAAATAAGACACTGGGGCAACACACAGAAGAAATTGGCACTGTATAAAAAATATATCATATCTTATGGTGATGAAAGACAATGAAAAAAATTTTAATTTCTTTATCTTTTTGTTTTTTATTATTACTTTATTTTTTTAATATTTCCATTCATTTACTCTTTTTGGCTTTGTTTTGGGGGAGGTTTTGGATTGCAGAAGGTTTGCAACCATGGCAGGGGAGGATCACTAGTGCCGGGTGTCAGTGATGGGGAGATGTGTGGGGAGGGGTGCACTTGGGGCATGCCTTTAAGGAATATGAATATGTTCAAGTGGTCATGAGATGTTGCCTCAGTGAGGGGAGACCCACACAATAACTGAAAGAATATTGAATTTCCATTCTGGGAAGTCCTGCTGCATTCTCTAATAGAGTGGAAAGAATCCCTAGCATACATGGGCAGTGCCTAGTGAAGGAGGACAGACCTATACACTAGGCCCTTGATATTGATACTTGTTCTTATGAACCTTGATCTTGTGAAACTGAAACTTAGCCTAGTATTATATATTGCCCAAGAATACTGCCTGAAAGCTTCCTTGTTGCTGAAAGGTGGCCTCTCTCTAAGCTAAACTCATATAAGCTCACTGCCTTCCCACCAGCATGGGACATGATTCCCAGGAATAATCCCTCCCTAGCAGGATTATTACCAAGTACCAACTAGCAATGCATTTGTAAAATAAACCTTGACCAAAAGGGGGAAATATTAAATACAAATGAGTTTTTATGACTAAAAGATTTCAAAGTGAGTTGGAGGGTCATTCCAGAGGTTACACTTATGTGCATCTCAGGAGGATCTCACTGACTGCCACAGTAAACAGTGCATCAAGCAGGGGTGTTCCTGAGGGCTTTAGAAACATCTGGACACTATAGCAGAGCACGCAACCCCAGGAAATTGACACCCCACTTGTGGATCTTACCTTGGAATATACAATAATCTATCTCCCCAATGTATCAGAGTTAGACTCATTTATATTTTTCCTACACATGGTTCTTCTGCCCTCTTTATTTGAACCTACTATTAGCACTAAAACCATTAAATATATGTCCCAAAGACTTATTTTCTGGTTGTTCATATGCCAATTGAGCCCTGAATCTCAGTAGACTTGCAGCCAACACCAATTCTCCAGTTCATCAGACTCACCCAGGACAACTGACAAAATGATGATGATGGACAACACCCCTCTCAAAAAACATAGAGTATTTAGAACTGCAAGCAAGATAGTTCCACCCATTTGCCCCATGGGATCTAAGATCCCACCGCCCTCGAGTGAAAGCAGAGTGGATATAATCATCCCAAAATCCTCAAGATGGAGGAATGAACAGTTATAAGGTGGGAATGCAGCTATGGAATAAAGTAGACTTATTATTCTTCTAGTAATGGAAGAACTTGTAACATTGATATAAAGACAGTGGTCACCAGAGGTTCTGAGGGGAGGGAGATGGAAAAATAGGTGTAACATAGGGCATTTTTGGGACATAGGACTTGTTCTGCATGATACGGCAATGATAGATATAGCCCATTATACATTTTATGTATAAGACAGACATAAAGATCAATGGAATTGAATTGAAAGATCAGTAATAGAACCTAATCTCTATGGTCAATTGATTTTTGACAAGGCTACCAAGCCCACTCAACTGGGACAGAACATTCTCTTCAACAAATGGTGTTGGGAGAAGTGGATATTCATATCTTAAAGAATAAAATAAGAACCCTATCTCACACCTTATACAAAAATTAACTCAAAATGGATCAAAGAGATAAATATAAAACCCCAGGACAATAAAAATCCTAGAAGAATATATAAGAAAACATCTTCAATACCTTGTTGTAAGACCTTACACCCAAAGCATGAGCAATGAAAGAAAAAATAGATAAATGGATCCTTATGAAAATTAAATGCTTTTGGATCAGAGTTCCAGGAAGATGGCATTGGAGTGGGCAGGCAGGGCTCAACTCTTTCACAAAAACAATAGAGAAAGGGCCAAAAGCTGTTCAAGGGAACTATTTTGGGATTCAGCAGACCGAGACAGTACTGCAAAACTCCCAGGAGGACGAGGGACAGAGGGACGAAGAACCTGAAACAACAAATGTACATTACCAAACCAAACCCCTGTGACAGCCAGGAAGGAGTCCCATCCACCACCCCCAAGACATTAAACCAGGATAAAACCCCTGGCTCACTGCAGTAAACTGATAGGGGAACAGACATCTTCCTCCCTGTGAGCTGTTAAAAGGGGAAAAGGAGGGTGAGTCCAGGGACTTCTCTTCAGTGAATTTGGCCAGCAGAGCCTACTTTGAATCTAAGCTCCAGCCAGATTAGAAATACTGGAAAGCTAAGGTTGAAGGAAAAACATCTTTGGAAGGGTTCACCGACAGCACCATCTGTTGGCCAGTCTGGAAACTGCACAGAGAAAAACTGCTTTTAGGGCTTTTTAAACCTCCTGGGAGAAAATCTGCACCCCCAATTAGTGAGTCCTTGGCCCGATTTTAAGCTGGGTAATTTTTTTTGAGGTACCAGGGAATAAATCCAGGACCTCATATGTGGGAAACTGGCGCTCAATCACTGAGCCACATCCATTTCCCTGAGTTGGGTTTTTTCCCTCTCATTCGTTTTGCTTGCTGTTTGTTTTTGTTTTTTCAGGAGGTACCAGGAACCAAACCTGCAGGAGGTAGGCACTCAATCACTTAAGCCACATCCACTACCCCTGGGCAATTTTTAAAGACTTAGAATAAGTTGAACCAAATATCAAGGAAGAGAAGAAGAAGAAGAAGGAAAAAAAAAAAAAAAAAAACACTAGGCAAGAGACAGAAGTTGGCCATCAGAGTAAATTCACCAAAATATTCAGATGCCTAGACATCAGCAAAAAAATTAGAAGCCATACTAGAAGACAAGAAGAGATGGCATAGCCAAAGGAACAAACCAAATATCCTGAACAGATACAGGATTTAAGACAACTTATCAATGATAATCACACAAATCTCCTAAATCAATTCAAAGAATTGAAGGAAGATATGACTAAAGAGATAAAGGACATTAAGAAGACACTGGGTGAGCATAAAAAAAACAATTTGAAAGGCTGCAAAGAAGAGTAACAGAGCTTATGGGAGTGAAAGACATGATGGATGAGATTAAAAATACATTAGAGGCACATGAAAGCAGATTTGATTTGTTTGGACAAAGAATTCGTGATTTCAAGGGCAGAACATCTGAACTGGAAAAGACAGAAACACATAAAGAGAAGAGAATGGAAATAATGGAATAGGGTCTCAGGGAATTGAATGACAACACAAAACACACAAACATATGCATTATCAGTGTCACAGAAGTAGAAGGGAATGGAAAGGGGGCAGAAAGAATATTTAAGGAAATAATGACTGAAAACTTCCCAACCCTAATGAAAGACATAGTATCAATATCCAAGGAGGACTATGCATCGCAAACAGAATAAATCCAAATACACCTGTCCCGAGACACCTACTATTCAGAATGTCAAATATAAGAGATAAAGAGAGGATTCTCAAAGCAACAAAAGAAAAGAAAAGAAAAGCTTCACATACAAGGGAACCTCAATAAAGATTAAGTGCCAACCTCTCATCAGAAACCATGGAGGAGAGAAGAAAGTGGTATGATATAATTTAAGGTACTGAAAAAGAAAACTGCCAGGCAAGAATTCTGAATCTGACAAAATTATCCCTCAAAAAATGAGGGTGACCTAAAACAATGAAAGTATCTACTACATCTCTGAACATGCTTCTGA
Organism: Tolypeutes matacus; assembly: GCA_026826555.1. Classification (NCBI taxonomy): domain Eukaryota; kingdom Metazoa; phylum Chordata; class Mammalia; order Cingulata; family Chlamyphoridae; genus Tolypeutes; species Tolypeutes matacus. The sequence goes on along the minus strand of JAKSZT010054341.1, from coordinate 17,753,435 downwards.
AGTGGATGGAGAGTACATTACAGTTTCAGACTCGTGCAGCAGCTGGTGATGGCTCAATGTGGCCAGATTTACAAGGGACATTGCCTCCAGACTGGCTCTGTACATCAGGCCAGTGAAACACTGGAGCCTTAACTTCCTAGTCTCTCTCTAGGATCAACGGTGCTGCAGCATGCTGGCTGCGTGAATGGCATACCAAGTGGAGCAACAATTACTAGAGTACTGTGAGTAGAACTTAAACAATTGGCATTATGGCCTACTCCCATGGAGAGATAACATGTATGGTATTGCAAACCTGGAGCTTAGATCTATTAACTGCAGCTCAAAGAGGAACTTGTGCATTGATTAATATTAAGTACTGTACCTATATGCCTGATGATTATGATGGTATCTTTTCTATTCTAGATCATATGCAGAGGGATGTCGAACATGTTAAAGGTCTCAGTAAATTTAATTGATTTTCTAAGTAATTAATGAATGTGTCTATAAGACAAGAGAATGGATCTCTTAAGTACTGTCTTTATTTTACTTACAATATGCTTGTCTTATTGTTGCCTATACTGTCTTTGTGAGTTTATGTCTAGGGCAGTGCCTCTCTTCATACCTCTCCTAGCTCTCCTAAGCATAACCACTGCTGTAGGAACTAGGATTGGCAGTTTATACCCAAACCCAGCAGGTCTACCACAATCTTTCCCTAGAATTAACCAACAGCATAAAAGAATTCAAGGATGAATGCTGTTTCCCATCAACTTTTGGGAGGCTGCAGCCTCTGAAGGCACCTGGACTTTCTCACTCTCGCGGTCCAGTATGTCATGGCTGGTCCCCTTTGGGGGCCAGCCTACCGCCATCTTCTTTATCCTTTTAATAGGACTGTGTATCTTCAAAGTTCTAATTAATTTTATTTCTTACAGAATCAATGCCTGATTAGTTATGCAGGGATTTCATCCAGTTCCAACCAGGGGGCCGGGACCATCTTCCCTCAACCACAATAGAATAGCCAGAGAGGTTTATGCCCTGTTAGGCAGGGACTACTGCCCTAACCAGCAGGAATTAACTACAGAAGAATGACCATCGTCCCTCAGCACCCCCTTAAGAATAAGAGTGTGAACAGGGAAACGAGAAGATGAGCCACAACATGGCTGACAGACAAAATGGCCACGAAACCCGGCCGAGACCTTGACCTTGATGTCTCAGTTGGGATTCTTTCCAGGTCCGAGGGGAGGCCCTGGATATTCCAAACATCCCTCATCTTTGGCCCCCACCGTTGGTGGGGTAACTAACAGCAGCTGGGGCCTCTCCCCTTAGCATTAGCAAAGGGAGGAATAATTAATACAGTGGTACCTTGGTACTCATCGTTAATTGGTTCTGGGAGGCATGAGGTGTACTAAAAATAATGAATCCCAAACAATTTTTCCCATAAGGAATAATGTAAATAAACTTAATGTGTTCCCAAACCAAAGACAATACATATTTTTAAGATAATATGTAAAAAGATAGGGTTGTATATCATTACTTTACATGAGAAATAAACCTAAATATTAATAAGTACCTAGATTAAATAAAATAAAACCTCACTTTACCTGTACTGAGAAGAGCCCATGGCCTAATGGGATGGTGGGAGGAGAGTGGTGAGGAGGAGAGGCTACGTGGAGTGCTGCTTGGAAGGAGAGTCCCCCTCCAATAGAATATCCGGCACTTGCACTTCAGGTGTTCTTTATCTTTTCTGCCTTTTTTCAACTTGTACCACAGGCTCTGGCACACTCTTTGTCACCTTCACTAAAAACTTATCCAATGAGGACTCCTTCTGTCTTCTTTTCAGAATTCCTTGAAAGTGTGAAATTGGTTGGTCATTCAATAACTTCACATTTCTGCTTGTCAGAGCTTTGTCCGGATGGTACTTTTCCACAAAGCTTTGAACTTCTGCCCATTGTGCACACATTTCTTTTATCAAGGAACTGGGGACATCCTCCCTTATCTCCTCCTCACCTGGAGAAATCTCTTCAGCCACCTCTTGTTGCTGTTTCTGTAGCTCCTCAGTGCTTAGCTCTTCATCATGTTCCTCCACTAACTCCTCAAAATCAGCAACATCGACCTCCAGACCCATGGATTGGCCCAAAGATACAATATCCTGCACAACTGCATCCTCTGCACCTGCAGGCTGGGGTCAGCCTCAAATCCTTCGAAGACTCTCTAAGTCAAAGTTTCTGGCCACAAATTCTGGCCTGGTAATGCCTTCTCCTCTTTTGTGATGTAGGTTATACTCAGATTTTTTTTTCCCAGAAAACTGGTCTCATCACAGTCAAAAACTTGATGGAGAATAAAACCCTCAGCCTCTACGTAGTCCTGAAATTCACTGACGAATTCTTCAGCAGCCTTTTTATTAGCACTCACTGCCTCGCCATGCCTCACAACAATATAGAAGCTGGTCCTCTTTTTTAAATTATCAAACCAGCTGTGGCTGGCCTTATAAACTTCAACACTCTCATCACTTGGCTCCAGTTTTTTTTTTTTTTTTTAATTTTTTTTTTCACTTCATGTTTTATTTTGCCTCTTGCATGGTCTTCAGATAGTTTTACAGTTCATTTTCTACAGGAACTGAGATGTAATCTAAACAAAGTGTCATTCCAACCTTAATAAAAATTCTTAACCATGGAAGATGTCAGCATAGCACTGTATGACCCTAGAGTGATGAAGGTATACACCTGGACATTTGTTTCACAGTTGGCATCTGTGAAAAGAATACTGACCAAAGTGATTATTAAAAGCCAAGATAAAAGCCACACGCTAACTTGCTAAAATATCCTGATTCCATAGGAGGTTGACTCTAAGATCCTCCAGCTAAGATGCTACAATTGTCCACTCTTCTATGAGATGCTTTCAGAGAAAACTGTGTAACCTTTAGCTGTTTTAAAAACCTAGTAGGGATTTTCCCTTCATCTCAAAAATGCAAACTTGATTCCGGCTTCCCAACATAACCCTTGAAAAATACAAAGGGCTCCTTTAACCCCTCCTCTCTCTCCTCAAGATCAGCATGCAACACTTTCACTTTTTCACATATTATGGCTTCAGAATACTGTTGCCAGCTAACTGCTTCGTTTACCCAAATAACAGCTTTTCAACTTCCTCAAGTGTTAGGAAATGCTGCTTTGTTATTGCTTTAACTCCTTTCCCAACATCAGCCTTTTTTTATTGCTCCTTTATTCTTAATTATGGTGGAGACCATTGTTCTAGACATACTGTATTCCCTAGCAAGATCAGTAATGTAAATACCACTCTCATATTTACCTATTATTTCTTTTTTTTTTTTTTTTTTTGCTCAATGGTGATGTGAAA
>JAKSZT010054341.1:17723277-17742513 GCA_026826555.1 Tolypeutes matacus | reverse complement strand
TTTTCTCTTTGGCACTTTTTCTTCTTATTTTATTTCCTTGCTTCTTTCTATGTTCCCTTGAAGGCAAAAGATTAGGGCCAGAGGAATCAAAAGATGTAAGGAAGGCAGAAGGATAATAGTATTATTGATAAAAGTTAGAAGAGGGGCCAAATGAGACTTAATGAAATGAATATTTAACTTGTGTAGGCAGTGCAGAGTAATAGGAAAAAAAGTGGAGTTCCTACAATGGACTGGGAAAACAGAGAAATATACATATATAGTGGGTTAGAAGGCTAGAATTATGAGGAGGTAGAGAAATATTGAAGAAAGGAAAGAGTTAATACTAATTAAAAAAAGAAGAAGAAAACAAAATAGATGGAATAGAAATTGACACCCTTAAGTTGTGGGCATATGATAAAATATTGTGTCTAAGAGCCACAATAGAAAGCAGAAGGAAGGATAAGTGATAGTTTGGAATACAAAATCAATATAGACAGAGAGTGGGAAATTACTGAAAAAGAACACAGCAAAGAAGCGACAAGCTAGCAGCACCTAATTTAAAAAATGAAAGAAAAAAGAAAGGGGGGAGGAAAGAGGAAAGAAAAGCAAGAGACAACAAATAAACAGAGAAAAACCAAAGAACCACACAGGCAAGCAGTCAAACAGAGCTAAGGAGGATCAATGATTCCCCTAGGGTCCACGTGGATCCTCTCTGCCTGCTTGTGTTTATCAATCAATTTCCCCACAGGGTTCTATATGCAGGTCCTAAAACAGCTTTTAGCTATTAAACTAAATTAAAAAGAATTTATTTTTCATTTATTGAAGTGACCATCTCTTTTTTTTTTGGTGAAATACAGGACCCAAAATAAGTCCTCCTCTAGACCACCCCCCTCACGGAGGGGACCCTAACTGGGCTCGTGGAAACTAATCAAATACGTCCCACTTCCTGGACTCTTCAGGGGAGCTGGAGCTCTGATGTTAGTCAGTGCAGAATGCTAAAGACAGCCGACTCCGCTCCTTCTGGAGCCGAGCCCCAGCGTCACTGGGTTGCTGTGTAGATCAGGTTGACTCAGCAGATTCGTGTCTCCTCTCAACCTGGTGCTGCTTCAAGTTGGCTTATCTGCTCCCCAAAGCTATGAGGTGGTCCAGGCAGCCAAATCCATGGCCAAAAAAAAAAAAAAAAAATTCCCTTCCCTGTCCTCCAACAGAACCCTCCTTCTTTTGGAGAGAGTGCCTCCTCTTCCTGGCTCTACAGTGGCCCGGATCTTATCCCTGGGTAGCTAAGCAAATCAACTCCCTCCCCAAACAGAATCACCCCTCCCCTCCACCCAAGGTCCAAGGGGCTCCAGGCAGCCAAATCCCCAGAAAATAAAACTCTCTCACCCCTTTACCAGAGCCCCCCCTCAGAGAATGCCCCCTCCCAGTGGGGCTTGTCACCCGGTGCTGAGCCCTGGGGCTCACGGCTCCAACCGGCCATTTTGTTTTTTTTTCTCCCTAACCGCGGGGCTCAGCCATCCGTGCCAACCACCACCGGCAGGCTTAAAACTCACAAATCTCTACCGTTCCATCCACACCATTGATCTGCACAGATAAATGTCCCAAGCTTCTCACTCCACGCATGCACAGCACAGACCCCCGGGCAGGACCCCATCCACAATCCGCCTTGCTCTGGGAGCTTGCAGTGTGTGCCCTCCTACACTAATGCCATCTTGGCCCCCCTCTCAGTAGTTTTCTTTTCTGCTCAGCACTATCACTGCCCAATTTTTTAGGACCCATGATGAGGGAAAAAATGCAGAAATACACAAAATGGCCAAAAAAGCTAAGCTAAGACCACAATGGGATGTGCACAGGGCAAGAGCTACCACATGACTAATGCATGACCCTTTGTTTCAGCTGGAAAGGGTAGCAAGTCACAAGGCAACCAACACCAACAAGTTCTAGCTTGTGCGTCGAGTATCAAACAAATAACGAGTATCGGGACAAAGTTTTCACGTCAAAATGCATCAAGTACCAAATTCAATGAGTTTCAATGCAGTCAAGTACCAAGGTATGATTATATATGCAAACAGTGGAATATTAGTCAGAGGTAATAAAATATGAAGTTGTGTTGCACATGAAAACGTGTGAACATTGTGGATATTATGTTGAGTGAAACAAGCCAGACACAAAAATACAAATATGGTATGATCCCACTAATATGAACTAAATATAATGAGCAAAGTTGTAGTGTTAATAGGTAGAAGATTGGTCACCAGAAGACAGAATGAGGATAGTGAATGGTGAACAGTGGCTTAATTTGTGAAGAATTGGTAATAAGGTTGATGGTAAATGCTTGGAATAGAGATGATGATAGCACATTAGAGTGAATGTAATTAATTAGCAGTGCCTATATGGGGGTATGATTTTGTTTGAAAGGGAAGTTTAGGGTTGTGTATGTCACTAGAAGAAATGCTAAAGGATGAAACATGGGACTGTATAACAGTGAACTCTGCTACAGATGATGAGTGTCTTTAATAGTACAAATATAAGAATGTTCTTCAATGAATCAGAACAAGTGTACATTAATATTTCAAGATGTTAATAATAGGGTAGTATCTAAGCTAAAATGTGCCTACAGCAATCCATGGACTGTAGTGAACAGTAATATATTAATATTTTTCATCAATTGTGAAAAAAGAGAATTATCATAAATGACAGAAACCAGATACAAAGTATTGTACATTGACTCCATTTATATAAATAAATTACAGAGATGGAACTGGATTAACAAATATGTATACCAGGGGATAAAGAGAGGGATTGAAAGGTAACTGCTAAAGGGTGTTTTTTTTTTGTTTTGTTTTGTTTCTTTTTGGAGTACTGAAAATCCTCTAATATTGATTGTGGTGATGAATGCACAACTCTGTGATTATATGAAAACCCATTGAATGTATATTGTGGATGGTGTGTATGTGATGTATCTCAATAAAATAGTTTAAAAATATAGTTGAATGAACAGACTAAAGACAAGCAAGAGCCACCTAACTGACTGCAGGGTGTAAACTGAGGAAACACTATATCCAATATGTCTGCTTAAAAATTACTTGTTCACATGCACAAGAGGTAAAATATTTTATAAAGATTAAGAATATGGTAGGAAGTTCTAAACCATACTACAACATGAATGAAGCTTGAAGACATCATGCTGTGTGAAATCTGCCAGACACAAAAGACAAATATTGAGTGATGTAGCTTATATGAAATATCTATAATAAACCAATCCCTAGAGGCAGGTGGTAGATTATACCAGGATGATGGTGAGGGGAAATGAGAGTTATTGCTTAATGGGTACAGAGTTTCTGTTTGATCAAAAGGAACAAAAGAACCAAAAAAGGAAGTAAAGACATAGGAACAACTAATCAAATAGTTAAATCCACTCTCTTAAATAAGTCAATGAGCTAAAAAAAAAAAACATGAACACCATGGTAAAGGAAATCAAAAAGATATTGCATGACACTTTGGGAGTATGAAAAACACAATAACAGCGTTGAAGCAGAAATTCTTCTGCCTTCAGTTCTGGCTTTTCAGACCTCCAACTGATTGGATGAGATTACCCACATTGCTGAAGAACATATCCTTTGTTGACTGTACATGAAAATCTCACCTATTTAATACCTTCACAGTAGCAAGTAGACCCGTGTTTGACCAAACAACTGGATACCATAACCCAGCCAAGTTGACATTTGAAATTAACCATCACATACCACTTGGTAGAATGGGGTCTCTGACTGGAAAGTCAGTTTCCTTCCCCAGCTGAGTTAGTGGCCAATAATCACAATTGTTATTGTATTTCCTTGTTTTAAAAAGATAATATAATAAAGATGTATTCGAATTTTGAGCACTCTTTTCTCTTTCTTGTTCCATCAAGTACATTTCTTTAAGGATACTCAGACTTAAGTGGGGTGTGCATATGTGGTGAATGGATATAAAGGGCTTCGAGGTAGTTTTCTTTATAAATCTCTATAAATCTCTAGTTTATAGGTTTCTATTAAGTGAATAAACTAAATACAATAGTGACTAACTCTTTTAACATTTAAGATGGCACCTTAAACATAATGTTTTTTAAATGAATAGGGAAATATAGTACAGTGGTTACAAAAATTTTTCCAATCATAGAGTACCTAGAATTTATCATAATTTTTGTGTAGCAGTATGAAATGTAGATTATGTATACTTTCATCATATAAACTAGGAGTGGATTTTACTAGCAGAAATATAATTCTCTATAATAAAACTATATAAAATCATGATCACTTTAACAAATGTGTTTTTTATTAGAAAAGTGAAAATTTTGCATAGGTCTTAATACTTGAACATCAAGTGTATTCATGAACAGTAAGTATCTTCAAGTAAACAGTTCTAGATGGAAGACGGAGATGTCACTCCTCTCGGGACCATGACAATTTAATGAGGGCTTTATCAATTTCTCCTTGTTCTGTCCATTATTGCTTTATACAAGACTTTGTTTTTATAAAGACTTTGTTTTTAAGGGCATACAAGATTTGAACTGGTATGTCTTCCTGGTAAATTTAATTTTTTATTATTAAGCTATCGTCCTCTATCTGTAATAACGCTTTTTGCGTGAAAGTCTCCCCCACCTCCACACCCTATATTAATCCAGCTATGCCTGCTTTCTTTGGATTGCATTTGCCTAGTTTATCTTTTCTGGCGCCTTTACTTTCGACCATCTGTATGTTTTAGGTATGTTTCCTACAAACCTCTGTATTTTCTTGACCTTTTTAAAAAACATTATTCTATATTTTCTTGACCTTTTTTTAAAAAAATTATTCTGTTAACTGGAGAGATGGGATTCATTTCCAGTTATTGTGACTACTGATTTTTTGAACTTCTAATTATGAAACAAAGATTCACAGGAAGTTACAAAGAAATGACTACAGACATTTTAAACTTTCATTTCTGCTCTCTTACTTTATGTTATTTATTCTCCTTCTGCATGTCCTTGAAAGTCATCATTTCCATTAATTTTTTACCATCATTATCCTATTTCAACCATTATATGTGTTTCTAAATTATATATTAAAGTGTTAATGACACCATAATTATTAATTATTTTCAGTGGCTATTATTTTGCTGGTTCCATGGGTTCCAAGTTTCCTCTCCTGACCTATGTAGGCACTCAGTGTCTCTCAGGACTATGATGTCAGTTTATATACTGAGGCAGAAAACATTCAAGTCATAAGGATTAACACAGTTTTCAAATATGCCTAATGTACCTTCCAGAAATTCGGCTCTGGAAGAATTGTTATAATTTCATAACATTAGTCAATGTGGCCACTAGAGGGAGATCACATATAGCAATTCTCAAATTAGTGTTCTAGGTCTCTAACTTTTTACTTATTTATTTATTTATTTATGGAGGTACAGGGGATTGAACCCAGGACCTCATATATGGGAAGCAAGCACTCAACCACTAAGCTACTTCTGTTCCCAAAAGAGAGTTGGGTTTTTAATTTGTTTGTTTTTAGGAGGTACCAGAATGAACCCACAGGTCCCTAACTTTTATTAAAGGCGTGTCAGCTTTGCACAAAATTAAGCAAGTGTGTGTGTGTGTGTGTGTGTGTGTGTGTGGAGGCGGGGAGAGGAACCTCCTTACTTATAAGAATACATACAACTGCAGTCTCAAACTAATAGACAAAAAGAATTAAATCAGGGCAGAGGTCATCAGATGGGATAAGAAAGCCAGACCCAAGCACATGCTGCCTACAAGAAATGCACTTTGAATATTAAGACATAAATAGGTTAAAAGTAAAAGAATAAATATATAGCAGAAAGAATATTATCAGAGATAAAGAAGGTCATTTCATAATGATAAAGAGGCCAAGTCACCAAGAGGATATAACAATCCTAAGCATTTATGAATCTAAAAACAGAGCTTCAAAATTCATGAAACAAAAACTGAAATAAGTACAAAGAAAAATAAACAAATCCAGGAACAACCAGCAAGATGGCCTCAAAGAGCTCCTAGAATCAGTTCCTGCTACAGGGCAGTTGGTAATCACCCAGAGCTATCTAGAGCCCTTATTTGGGATCTCCAGGAGACCAGAAGTGCATCCTGCAACATCCTTGAGAGAATGGAAAGAGGATATTGCCCGTCTGCAGAGAATATTCATAAGTAGAGCACTCCATGCCATGGAGACGGGTGTCCATCCTCCACTGGAGGCACAAGCCGCCTCGGGAGCTGTTCCATGGCTGGAATTGGAAGCTCCACTTCCCAAAAATGGGGGAAGAAGAGATGATTGGGCACCAACTTCAGCTACCAATTAGTACCAATTCGGCGGGCTAAAGTATAATCCTAAGAACAGCTAAAGTTTGAACTGTCCAAGTCATAAAGAGGCCAGTAGCTGCCATCTTAACTCTGCACCTGACAAGAGGGAAAGCAGGGCTGACTGAAAATCACAGGGATAGTAGGGACTGGCTTCTTTCCATCTAGATCAGATTGCCACTCTAGCCTAAGCTCCAGGCCCACCTCGGGCAGGGAGGAAGCTGGCGGGAGCTGCACCAGCCTCTCAGGGACATTACAGGACACACCACGGAGGCTGGTGATTATCCTACTTTGGCAGCATAAGCCACCCCAGGAGCTATTCTTTGGCAGGAATTGGAGGCTCCATTTCCCAAAAACAGGGGAGGAAGAGATGGTTGGCCACCGATTTCAGCTACTGCTTAGTAAATTCGGCGGGCTACAGCATAACCCTAAGAAAAGCTAAAGTTTGAGCCTGTCCAAGTCAGAAGGAGGCCGGTAGCCGCCATTTTGACCCCACCCCCAACATGAGGGGAAGCCGGGTTGACTGAAAATCACAGTGATGATAGAGACCGGTTTCTTTCACCCAGATTGACCTGCAGCCCTCGCCTAGGCCTCAGCCTCACCTCTGGCAGGGAGGAAGCTGGTGAGCCCTGCACCAGCCTATCCAGGTAACTGCAGGTACATTTAGCTGGCACAGACTGAATAACCGGAAGTCTACGGGGGCAACTGCAGTCATCATGGACCTGCACTGCATAGATTGTTGCCCACAACTGGAGCTCCATCCTGGCCCCAGGCAGGGGAGAAAGGGGCTTGAAGCTTCATCAGTCTCTCTTGGCAACTACAGTCTAGGCCTCCATGAGTTGGATTATTCCACACAGCTGTGGCTCTGTCCCTACCCCTGGCAAAGGAGAAAGTTGGGAGAAGCTTCATTGGTCCTTGGGGCAAATGAGAGCAGCTTGAGACTCCACAGCTTATAGCAACAACTACATCCTTGGCTCCTACTACACAACCAGCAAGGGAGAAAGGGCAGGAAGCCCTAAACTAAAGAGAAAAACTGCATCCAGAATAAATACTCTAGTAAGCCAGATGCCAAGACACCAACAAAAAATTACAATCCACACCAAGAAACAGGAAGATATGGTCCAGTTAAAGGAACAAGATAAATCTCCAGATGACATAAAGGAGTTGAGACAACTAATCATAGATGTTCAAACAAATCTCCTTAATAAATTCAATGAGATGGTTAAAGAAATTAAGGATATTAAGAAGACATTGGGAATATGGCGTTGGTTTAGAAGGGCACTCACTGCAAGTTCCCAGAGCATGGCGGCTTGTGGACGGGGTCCTGCACAGGGGTCTGTCCTGAGGGCTCATGGAGTGAGAAGCTTGGGACATCTATCTACGCAGATCGACGGCATGGACTGAATGGTAGAGATTTGTGAGTTTTAAGCCTGCCTGTGGTGGATAACACAGACGGCTGAGCCCCACCCATAGGGAGAAAAAAAAAAAAAAAGCTGGTTGGAGCCGCGGCAACCAGGTGACAGGGCCCAGTGAGAGGGGGCATTCTCTGGGGGGGGGGAGGCTCTGGCAAAGGGGCGAGAGAGCTTTATTTTCTGGGGATTTGGCTGCCTGGAGCCCCTTGCACATTGGGTGAACAAAACAGCTGGAGTGAATCTGCACCCGATGGAGGGGAGGGGTGACTCTGTTGAGGGAGCTGATTTGCCTAGCTGCCCAGGGATAAGTTCTGGGCCCAGCGGAGCTGGGAAGAGGGGGCATTCTCTGAGAGAGGGAGGGTTCTGGTGGAGGACAGGGAGGGGATTTTTTTTGCCATTGATTTGGCTGCCTGAACTTCCTCATAGCTTTGGCGAGCAGATAAGCTGGCTTGAAGTAGCGCCAGGATGAGGGGAGAGGCGAATCTGCTGAGGAAACCTGATTTACCCAGCAACCCGGTGATGCTGGGGCTAGGCTCCAGAAGGGACGGAGTCGGCCGTCTTTAGCATTCTGCACTGACTAACATCAGAGCTCCAGCTCCCCTGAAGAGTCCAGGAAGTGGGACGTACTTGATTAGTTTCCACGAGCCCAGTTAGGGTCCCCTCCGTGAGGGGGGTGGTCTAGAGGAGGACTTATTTTGGGTCCTGTATTTCACCAAAAAAAAAAGAGATGGTCACTTCAATAAATGAAAAATAAATTCTTTTTAATTTAGTTTAATAGCTAAAAGCTGTTTCAGGACCTTCATATAGAACCCTGCAGGGAAATTGATTGATAAACACAAGCAGGCAGAGAGGATCCACGTGGACCCTAGGGGAATCATTGATCCTCCTTAGTCCTGTTTGACTGCTTGCCTGTGTGGCTGTTTGGTTTTTCTCTGTTTATTTGTTGTCTCTTGCTTTTCTTTCCTCTTTCCTCCCCCCTTTCTTTTTCTTTCAGTTTTTTTAATTACATGCTGCTGGCTTGTCTCTTCTTTGCTGTGCTTCTTCTTCAGTAATTTGCCATTCTCTGTCTATATTGACTTTGTATTCCAAACTATCTCTTATCCTTCCTTCATCTTTCTACCTTCTGATTTCTGTTGTGGCTCTTATATATCACATTTTTTTCATACGCCCACAACTTAAGGGTGTCAATTTCTATTCTATCTATTTTGTTTTCTTCTTTTTTTATTAATATTAACTCTTTCCTTTCAGCCCTTTCTTCACTCTTTCTCTCCCTCCTCATAATTCTAGCTTTCTAAATCACTATATATATATTCCTCTATTTGGTTTCCCAGTCCATTGTAGATACTCCACTTTTTTTCCTATTACTCTACACTGCTTACATGAGTTAAATATTCATTTCATTAAGTCTCATTTGACCCTCTTCTAACTTTTATCAATGTTACTATTATCCTTCTTACTTCCTCACATCTTTCAATTCCTCTGGCCCTAATCTTTTGCCTTCAAGGGAACATAGAAAGAAGCAAGGAAATAAAATAAGAAGAAAAAGTGTCAAAGAAAAAACTTAACACACGCAGAGCCACCAGCTAAATAAAACTCTAGAACAGAGACAGAAGCTAATCAACTGAATAAACCCATCAAGATAAAATGATGATGAGAGGGCAACAAAAAATTACATACGACTCTGAGAAACAAGAAAATATGGACCAATACAATGAACAAACTAAAAACCAGGAAGTGAGGCAGAACATCGAACAACTAATCAAAGCTTTCCAAACAAATATCATGAACCAACTTAAAGAAGGGAAAGAAAAGATTAAGGAAATAAAGAAGACACTGGGAGAACATACTGAAGAAATTGTAAACAGGCACAAAAAGATAATGGATATGATGGTGATCAATGGCACAATCCAAGAAATCAAAAAGACGCTGGATTCACATAACAACAGATTTGAACAGGCAGAAGAAAGAATTAGTGATATGGAAGACAAAACAACTGAAATCAAACAGATAGTAAAACAGATAGACAAAAAGATAGGAAAAATCCAGCAGGGACTCAGGGAATTAACTGACAACCCAAAATGCACAAACATATGCATTATAGGCATCCCAGAAGGAGAAGAGAAAGGAAAGGGAACAGAAGGAGTGTTGAAGGAAATAATGGCTGAAAACTTCCCAACCCTATAGAGAGAGATAGATATGCAGATACAGGAAGCACAACACACCCCAAAAAGTATAAATCCCAACAGGCCAACTTCAAGACATATACTTGTCAAAATGTCCAATGCTCAAGACAAAGAGAAAATACTCAAGGCAGCAAGAGAAAAGAGAACCATCACATACAAGGGAAGCACAATAAGATTAAATGCTGATTTCTCAGTTGAAACCATGGAGGCAAGAAGACAGTGGTATGACATAGTCAAAGTACTAAAAGAAAAAAACTTCCAGCCACGAATTCTCTATCCAGCAAAACTGGCAATAAAAAATGATGGAGAGTTCAAAATATTCACAGATAAACAGAAAGTAAGAGAGTTGTCAATAAGAACAACTCCAAGAAAAACTAAAGGAAGTTCTACAAGTTGAAAGGAAAAAACAAGGGAGAGAGAGTTGGAGGAGAGTTTAAAAACAACTAAAAAACCAAAAAACAGAAACAAAACAACATATGACATACATTAACCCAAAGAAAAAATGGCTGAAGTAAGAAATTCATTGCGAGTAATAACACTGAATGTTAATGGATTAAAATCATCAATCAAGAGACACAGATTGGCAGAATAGATAAGGAAACATTATCCATCTATATGCTGTCTACAAGAAAGCCACCTTTAACCCAGGGACTCAAGGAGGCTGAAAGTGAATGGCTGGAAAATCATTTTACAAGCTAACAATAGCCAAAAAATGGTAGGAGTAGCCATTCTAACAGCAGACAAAATAGACTTTAAATGCAAAACTATTGTGAGACAAAGATGGACACTATATATTAGTAAAAGAGGTAATCTCTCAAGAAGAGAGAACATTCATAAACATTTATGCACCTAATCGGGGTGCCTCAAAATACATGAGGCAAACTCTGGAAAAACTAAGAGGAGAAATAAATGCTTCTACAATTATAGGAGAAGACTTTAATACACCATTATCATCATTAGACAGAACATCTAGACAGAGAATCAATAAAGAAACAAAGACTCTCAACAATACATTAGAGGACCTGGACTTAATAGGCATATACAGAACACTACACCCAAATAGAGCAGGATTTACATTCTTCTCGAGTGCACATGGACCATACTCCAAAATAGACCACATGCTAGGCCACAGAACAACTCTCAATGAATACAGAAAGATTGAGATTATACAAAGTAATTTCTCTGACCACAACAGAATGAAATTGGAAATCACTAAAGGCCAGAGAAACTGGGTAGGCACAAGGATATGGAAGTTAAACAACACACTCTTAGACAAACAGTGGGTCAAAGAGGAAATCTCAAAAGAAATCAGTAACTACCTAGAAACTAATGAAAGTGACAACACAACATATCAAAACCTATGGGATACAGCAAAAGCAGTCCTGAGACGGAATTTCATAGCCATAAATCCATATATTAAAAAAGACGAAAGAGCTAAAATTGAAGACCTAATTGCATGCTTGAGGGAATTGGAAAAACAACAACAAACTAAACCTAAAGGAAGTAGAAAGCAGGAAATAACAAAGATTAGAGCAGAACTAAATGAAATAGAGAATAAGAAAGCACCAGAAAAAATAAACAAAACCAAAAGCTGGTTCTTCGAGAATATCAACAAAATTGACAAACCCTTAGCCAGACTAACAAAGAAAAAGAGAGAGCAGATGCAAATACATAAAATGAGGAATGAGCAAGGGGATATCACTACTGACCCCACAGAAATAAAGAGTATCATAAGAGGATACTTTGAAAAATGCCAACAAGAATGATAATTTAGAGGAAATGGACATGTTTCTAGAAACCCACAAACAGCCTACATTGATGAAAGAAGAAATAGATGAACTCAACAGCCCAATTACAAGTAAAGAGATAGACTCAGTCCTCAAAAGCCTCCCAACTAAGAAGAGCCCAAGACCAGATGGCTTCACAGCTGAATTCTACCAAACATTCCGGAAAGAGCTAACAACAATTCTACTTAAGCTCTTCCAAAAAATAGAAGTAGAAGGAATATTGCTGAACTCATTCTATGAAGCCAACATTACCCTAATACCAAAACCAAATAAAGATACCACAAGAAAGGAAATTTACAGACCAATTTCTCTAATAAACCTAGATGCTAAAATCCTCAACAAAATACTTGCTAATCGCATTCAACAACATATCAAAAGGATTATACACCATGACCCCAATGACCAAGTGGGTTTCATGCCGGGTATGCAAGAATGGTTCAATATAAGAAAATCAATCAATGTAATACACCACATAAACACAGTTTTTGAAAGAAAAAACTCACATGATCATCTCTATAGATGCAGAAAAATCATTCGACAAAATACAGCACTCTTTCATCATAAAAACACTACAAAAGATAGGAATAGATGGAAACTTTCTGAATATGATAAAGGGTATATATGAAAAAGCCAAAGGTGAAATCCTAAAAGCCTTCCCTCAAGATCGGAAACAAGACAAGGATGCCCACTATCACCACTCCTATTTAACATTGACTTAGAAGTACTTGCACGAGCACTGAGGCAAGAAAAGGACATAAAAAGCATCCAGATTGGAAAAGAAAAGTAAAAATTTCATTATTTGCAGATGACATGATCTTATACATAGAAAGCCCTGAGAAATCGACAACAAGGCTTCTAGAACTTATAAAGGAGTTCAGTAATGTTGCAGGCTATAAGATCAATGCTCAAAAATCAGTAGCATTTCTGTACACCAATAACGAGAAATCTGAGGAGGAAATCAAGAAAAAAATACCATTTACAATAGTAATTAAAAGAATCAAATACCTAGGAATAAATTTAACTAAAGATGTAAAGGACTTATATACAGAAAACTACACAACACTGTTAAAGGAAATCAAAGAAGACTTAAATAAATGGAAAAATATTCCCTGTTCATGGATGGGAAGACTAAACATCATCAAGATGTCGACCCTACCCAAACTAATCTACAGATTTAATGCAATCCCAATAAAAGTCAGCACTGTATTTTTTAAGGAATTGGAAAACCTAACCACAAAATTTATTTGGAGAGGTAAGAGGCCCCGAATTGCCAAAGATATATTGAAAAAGAAAAATGAAGTTGGAGGTATCACATTACCTGACTTTAAAACATAGTACAAAGCTACAGTGATCAAAACTGTGTGGTATTGGCACAAGGATAGACCTACTGACCAATGGTATCGAATTGAGAGTTCTGATATACATCCTCGTTTATACAGTCATCTGACATTTCACAAGGCCAGGAAGCCCACTCAGTTGGGAGAGAATGGCCTCTTTAACAAGTGGTGCTTGAAGAACTGGATATCCATATCCAAAAGAGTGAGAGAAAAGTACCATCTCACACCTTATACAAAAATCAACTCAAGATGGATCAAAGATCTAAATATAAGAGCCAAAACCATAAAGACCTTGGAAGATAATGTAGGGAAGCATCTACAGGACCTTGTAATAGGAAATGGTTTCATGGACTTCACAGCCAAAGCACAAGCAGCAAGAGAAAAAATAGATAAATGGGATCTCATCAAAATTAAAAACTTCTGCACCTCAAAGGATGTTATTAAAAAAATAAAAAGGCAGTCTACCCAATGGGAGAAAATATTTGGCAACCATATATCTGATAGGAGCCTAATATCCTGCATATATAAAGAAATCCCACATCTTGAAAATAAAAAGACAAACAACCCATTTAAAAAATGGGCAAGTGACCTGAAAAGACACTTCTCCAAGGAAGAAATACCAATGGCTAAAAAGCACATGAAAAAATGTTCAACATCACTTGCTATCAGGGAAATGCAAATCAAAACTACAATGAGATACCATCTTACAACCATCAGAATGGCAGCTATTAAAAAACAGCAGACTCTAAATGTTGGAGAGGATGTGGTGGAATAGGAACCCTCATCCACTGCTGGTGGGACTGTGGAATGGTCCAGCCACTGTGGAGGACAGTTTGGCGGTTCCTCAGAAAACTAGCAATAGATCTTCCGTATGATCCAGCAATTCCCCTGCTGGGTATATACCCAGAAGAACTGAAAGCAAAGACAGAAACAGATATATGTACACCAATGTTCATAGTGGCATTGTTCACCGTTGCCAAAAGTTGGAATCAGCCCAGGTGCCCATCAACAGATGAATGGATAAGCAAAATGTGGTACATACATACAATGGAATATTACTTAGCTGTAAGAAGGAATAAAGTGCTTACACGGAATAACATGGATCAATCTTGAAGACCTTATGTTGAGTGAAGCAAGCCAGGCATTGAAGGATGAACAGTATATGATCTCACTGATTTGAACTGAGGAAAGTGAGCAGTCTCTGAGAACCATTGTCTGAGAGATAGGTTAACAAGGAAGAGAAAGAGAAGATTAATCTGTGAACCTTCACCCATATGGACATAATCTATGGTAAATGGATAGAGTATAGTCACATATTGAAGAATAGGACAGATGGGTAGTGATATTACTCGGATTGGTGGTGCAGGGTCGACAGGTGGGTAGATTAGGAAGGGCAGGTTGGAATACCCAGGGCAAGTAACTATGAATCTTGTCATGCCATGAGTCAAGACAGGGGAGTGTCATATGCCCCAGGGGGGTGGGGAGGAAGGAACAGTTAAGATCAATTGGGGTATTTAGTGGACATGGGAAAGGTTTTTCATTACCTTACAGTAATGGACACAGGACATGGTAAATATCATCAAAATTTATTAATTATTTATTACCGTCTAAATTGTAAACTATACTGTAAACCATTGACAATGTTTAGTTGCTATATTTTACTATCTGTATAACAGTTATAACAATGCTAACATCCATTTTTTTAAAAAGGGGTTTTAATATTGGGTGGGGAAGGGGGAGGGTGGTTGGGTATGTGGGAGTCTCTAGTATTCCATGTGTGACTTTGCTGTGACCTAAAACTTCTTTGCAAATTAAATGAAAATTTGGGAGACACTGGGGAATGAGAGGGGGAAGGTGCCATGGTACACTAGACATCAAAAATACAGTGATAAAAGGAAAAAAGAATAATTTTTTTTTTAAAAAAGGAATCTCTTTTGTTTTGTTTTGTTTTGTTTTTCCATTTTTTTGAATGTTCCAATCTGCTAATTATATGTTGCTTTTTGGGGTTTTTTTTTTTTTGTTTTTTGTCTTTATTATTCTGAGTTTCCTTGTGTTTATCTCTTGCATTTGAGCTTATCATTGTTATTTCTTTTTCCTATTGATTGTATTTGGTTATTATATAGGCTTCATCTTCAAGGAAGGTTTAGATCACAGAAGGGTTACAATGGGGGCTGCAGAGGATCATTGGTGGGGAGTGTTTGGGATGGGAGATTCATGGGAGTAAGTTCATCTGAATATGCATGAAAGATATATAAAATTGTTCAAATGATCAAGGGATGGGGCATGGTCATGGTGGGTGGGCAATCATTCAATAAATGAGGGAATCTGAATTCCCAGCCTGGAGAGTTCTGCCACATTCTCCAAGGGGAGCAGCAACAGTTCCCTGAGTGCAGGGACAGTGTCTGGCAAAAAAAGATGGCCCACTGATGAGTTCTTATTATTGACGACTAGCCTTATGAGTCTTTGCTCTTGTCATTGAAACTTGGCCTACTGTTATAGGATGCCTAAGGGTTGCCACCTGAGAGCCTCCTTGTTGCTCAAATGTGGCCTCTCTCTAAGCCAAACTCAGTATATGAATGCATTACCTTCCCCCCAACATGGGACATGACTCCTGGGGATGAGCCTCCCTGGCAACGAGGGATTAATACCAAGTGCCAATTAGCAACACGACTGGAAAAGACCTTGAATAAAAGGGGGGAAAGGTAAAGACAAATGAGTTCATGTGGCTTAGAGAATTCAAAGAGAGTCGGCAGGTCATCCCAGAGGTAACAATTACGCACACCTCAGTAGGATCTCATAAAATACCAAAGTGGATATCACCCCACACAAGGGGGTTCCTGAGGGCTCTGGAGACACCCAGGTCCTATATAAGGGGGGATAGCCCCAGAGACTGATGCCTTATCAGTAGGTTCTACTTTGGAAACTGTGCTCCTGAGAGTGACAGAGTTGGACTCAAATAAGTCCTCCCTGCACTTGGTTCGTCAGTCCTTTCTATTCAAACCTATATGTGATGCTGGAGTTTTTAGGTGTACTTCCAGAGACTGGAGCCTCTGACCTACCTATGGGCCAGCTGTGCCTGGAATCTCGGTGAAGCTGCAACTCCTACCCTATAGCTCAATGGACTCATTCAAGCCACCTGGCGAGGAGACAACAATGGGTAACGGCTACCCCAGGGAATGGAAAGGGCCTGCACCTGCAGGCAGGATAATCCCATTCACCATATCCATGGGCTATAATTCTCTCTCACTTGGAGGTGGAGTGGACATCACCATCCCAGTCCCCTCAGGATTGGGGGAAGAACTATGGACTAGAGTGGACTTAATGGTATTCCGTTGAACACATATTGTGATTCTAGCAATGGAAGAAATTATAACAGTGAGGTAGAGCCAGTGGCCACTGGACACTTTCAGGACAGGGAGGGGAATGCAGTTGAAACACAGGGGTTTTTTCAGGACTTGGGGGTTGTCCTGAGTGCCATTGTGGTGATGGATGTAGGCCATTTTAAATCACCATTCAGAACTGTGTGGGACAGAGTGTGGTCTATGATATGAACTGTGGTCTGTGCTTGGTGGCAAGGCCCCAGGGTATGTGTATCCATTGAGAGTGATGAGCCACACTGATGAAGGATGTTTGTGTGGGATTTTGTGGGAGGTGTGGGAGGTGGGGAACATGGGAATCCCTGTAATTTCTGTGTAATATTTAGGTAATCTAAGCACCTTTTAAAATTATATATATATACAAAATAAATAAAAAATATTAAAAAATAAATAAAATTTAAAAATGAGAATAAAGTGGAATTACACTTTTAAATGTATGAAACTGAATTTTCCAACAAAATTATCTGGAACTCATGTATTCAATGAACTTATACTGGGTTTCCTTGATGAGAAAATTTCAAAACGATTAGCACAAATTGCCCATTTACCCTAATAAAGCTACATAAAATAAAAATAAAAATAAAATTTTGGACTGTAACTCAATGAATAAAATAAATGTGCATGTATCTATATAATATAAATAAATAAATGTGGAAGTGATCAAAGAAAAAAAAAAGAAGACATTGGATGAGCACAAAGAAGAATTGAAAGCACACATAGAAAAATAGCAGATCTTATGGGAATGAAACGTGCAATACATGAAATTAAAAATACACTGGAGATCAGGAGGGCCAAGATGGCGTTAGTGTAGGAGGGCACATACTGCAAGCTCCAGGGCAAGGCGGATTGTGGACGGGGTCCTGCCCGGGGGTCTGTGCTGTGCACACGTGGAGTGAGAAGCTTGGGACATCTATCTGCGCGGATCGGCGGCGTGGACCGAACGGTGCAGATTCTTGAGTTTTGAGGCTACCCGTGGAGGTTGGCACAGACAGCTGAGCCCTGCGGTTAGGGGAAAAAAAAAAATTAAATAAAACGGCCATTTGGAGCCGCCGGCGGGGCGAAAAAGTTTTATTTTCTGGGGATCTGGCTGCCTGGCGCCCCTTGGACCTTGTGTGAACAGAACAAACGAGCTAATCAGCACCCAGTGAACGGAGGCAGGGATTTTCGTCGGGAAATGCAGCTGATCTCCCTAGCCACCCAGGGATAAGACCCGGGCCGCTGCGGAGCCAAGAAGAAGGGACTCTTCCCAAAAAAGGGAGGGTTCTGTTGGAAGACAGGGAAGGGTATTTTATATTTTTAGACATTGATCTGGCTGCCTGCACCGCCCCATAGCTTTGGGGAGCAGATAAGCCGACCTGAAGCAGCATTAGGCTGAGAGCAGATGCGAATCTGCACTCAAACTGATTTACTGAGCAGCCTGGTGACGCTCGAGCTTGGCGCCAGAAGGGGCGGAATCCGCCGTCTTTAGCACTCCTCACTGACTAACATCAGAGCTTCAGCTAACCTGGGGAGTCCGGAAAGTGGGACGTGCTTGATTAATTTCCACGGGCCCAGCTAGGGTCCCTTCCGTAAGGGGGTTGGTCTAGAGAAGGAGTTATTTTGGGTCCTGCATTTGGCTAAAAAAATGAAAATTAAAAAAAAAAAAAAGTGAGGTCACCTCAACAAATGAAAAATAAATTCTTTTTAATTTAGTTTAATAGCTAAAAGCTGCTTCAGGACCTGCATATAGAACCCTGTGGGGAAATTCATTGATAATCACAAGTAGGCAGGAAGGATCCACGTGGACCCTAGGGGAATCATGGACCCCCCTTAGCTCTGTTTGACTGCTTGCCTGTGTGGATCTTTGGTTTCTCTCTGTTACTTTCTGGTCTATTGCTATTATTTCCTTTTTCCTCCCCCCTTCCTTTTTCCTTCTATTTTTTTTTTTTTTAAAAAAGGTGCTGCCAGCTTGACGCTTATTTGCTGGGCTTCTTATTCAGTAATTTCTCACTCGCTGTATATATTGATACTGTATTACAAACTATCACTTAATCTTCCTGCATC
Source organism: Tolypeutes matacus (assembly GCA_026826555.1). NCBI lineage: Eukaryota > Metazoa > Chordata > Mammalia > Cingulata > Chlamyphoridae > Tolypeutes > Tolypeutes matacus. The sequence goes on along the minus strand of JAKSZT010054341.1, from coordinate 17,724,073 downwards.
TTTCTGCCTTCTGTTTTCTGTTGTGGCTCTTAGAGACAACATTTTTTCATAGGCCCACAACTTAAGGATGTCAATTTCTATCCCATCTATTTTGTTTTCTTCTTCTTTTTTTTTTTTATTAGTATTAACTTTTTCCTTTCAGACCTTTCTTTACTATTTCTCTCCCTCCTCATAATTCTAACCTTCTAAATCACTGTATATATATTCCTCCATTTGTTTTCCAAGTCCATTATAGGAACTCCATATTTTTTCCTAGTACTCTACACTACACTGCCTACACAGGTTAAATATTCATCTCATTAAGTCTCATTTTGCCCCTCTTATACCTTTTATCAATATTTCTATTATCCTTCTGCCTTCCTTACATCTTTTGATTCCTCTGGCCCCAACCTTTTGCCTTCAAGGGAACATAGAAAGAAGCAAGGAAATAAAATAAAAAGGAAAACTGCCAAAGAGAAAACTTAACTCACACGCAGAACCAACAGCTAAATAAAATTCTAGAGCATAGAGAAAAGCTAATCAACTGAACAAACCCATCAAGATAATATGATGACCAGAGGGCAACAGAAAAATACAAATGACTCTGAGAAATTGGAAAACATGGACCAGTCCAATGCACAAAATAAAAACCAGGAAGTAATGCAGTACATCGAACAACTAATCAAAGCTATCGAAACAAATATCATGGACCAACTTAGAGAACTGAAGGAAGAGATTAAGGATATAAAGAAGACACTGGGAGAACATACTGAAGAAATAGCTAACACACCTAAAAAGGTAATGGATATGATGGCGA
>JAKSZT010054341.1:17706128-17723177 GCA_026826555.1 Tolypeutes matacus | reverse complement strand
AATAAATAAATAAATAAATAAATAAACCACTGGAATCATATAAAAGCAGATTTGAGGAGCAGAAGAAAGGATTGGTGAGCTTGAAGAAATGGCCTCTGAAAGTGAACATACAAAAGAACAGATGAAGAAAAGCCTGGAAAAACTTGAACAAGGTCTTAGGGAACAAAACGACAGCAAGAGACGTGCAAACATGTGTCATGGGTGTCCCAGAAGGAGAAGAGAAGGGAAAGGGGGCAGAAGGAATATTTGAAGAAATATGGCAGAAAATTTCCCAACCCTATTGAAGGACATAGATATCCATGTCCAAGAAGCATGACATAATCCCATCCAAAAAATCTGAATAGACCAACTCCAAGACACATACTAATCAGAATGTCAAATGCCAAAGACAGAGAGAATTTTGAAAGCAGCAAAAGAAAAGCAATGTATAACATATAAGAGATACCCAATAAGATTAAGTACTGATTTCTCCCTAGAAACCATGGAGCCAAGAAGACAGTGGTATGATATATTTAAGACACTGCAAGAGAAAAACTTCCAACCAAGAATCTTATGTCCGGCAAGATTGTCTTTCAAAAATGAGGGCAAGTTTAGAACATTCACCGATAAACAGAAACTAAGAGAGTTTGCAACCAAGAGACCCGCATTGCAGGAAATACTAAAGGGTGTGCTACAGCTTGAAAAGAAAAGACAGGAGAGAGAGGCCTGGAAGAGAGTCTAGAAATGAAGATTATATCAATAAAACTAACTAAAAGTGTCAAAACAGTGGTAAAAATAAAATATAACCAATAAAACTGAAATATTCAGGAGTAAACTTAACGAATGATGTAAAGCTCTTGTATTCAGAAAACTACAACTCATTGTTAAAAGAAATTTTAAAAAGACCTAAATAATTGGAAGAATATATCATGCTCATGGATTGGAAGACATCATTAAGATGTCAATTTTACTCAAATTCATGTACAGATCCAGTGCAATCCTGATAAAATTTCCACCGGCATTTTAAAAATAAATGGAAAACATGATTATCGAATTTATTTGGAAGGGTAAGGGGTCCTGAATACCCAGAAACATCTTAAAAAGGAAAATCAAATTTGGAGGACTCTCATTTCCAGACTTTAAGTCATATTACCTAGCTACAGTGGTGAAAAACGGCATGGCACTGGCATAAAGACAGACACATAGTCCAATGGCACCAAAGTGATGGTTCAGAAACACACTCTCATTTCTATGGTCAAGTGATTTTGGGCTAGCCTGTCAAACCCACCCAGTTCGGGCAGAACAGTCCATTCAAGAAATGGTGCTGAGAAAACTGGTTACCCATAGCAAAAGAAGGCAAGAGGACCTGTATCTCACACCTTATACAAAAATTAACTCAAAATGAATCAAAAACCTAAATTTAAAAGCAAGAACCATGAAGCTTCTGGAAGAAAAATGTAGGAAAATATCTTCAAGACCTGGTGGTAGGTGGTGGATTTTTAAAGGAGATAAGAGGAGGGCTGAGATGGACTACTGATATTTAATGTATGTAGAAGTTTTAATTAGCTTTGCTGTAAAAGTGTGGAAATGTACAGAGCTGATGGTAACACATTATAGTGAATAACAGCTAGTTTATAAATGGGGATGTGGCTGAAAATGGTAATCTAGGGGTGTAAATGCCAACTGACAGAAAGCTAGAGAATAATTTAGGGACTGGATAGCACAGTAAACCCAGAGGTGGATGAGAATTGTGGTTGATGGTACAGATGCAAGAGTGCCCATTGTGAGCTACAGCAGATGTACATCACTATTGCAGGGTGGTGGGAATGTGGAGAAGCATGGGAAAAATACAACTGGAGCGACCTATGAACTGTGGTTAACAATAATGTAATATTCTTGCATCTATGCCAAAGATGTACTGTGTTGATGGTGGGGGAGTATGGAAGAGTGTGTGCCAAGTGTACACTGTGGACCTGGTAATGGTCAGATGATGTTGTCTCGTGGTCTGTGGCAAATACTCCACTGTGGTGTGGTGTGTTGATGGAGGGGTGTTGTTTGGGAATTCTGCACATGTGCATGATTGTTTTGTAGGTTTACAACTTCAGTCATAAAGTTGTATTTGAAAAATGATGATGGGGTGGGTTGAGGGAAAGGTGCACCAGATGTGGGATGGGGACTATAATCAGTAGTGAGATTTTGACAATATTCTTTCATAATTTGGAAGAAATGTCTCACAACAATGCAAGGTGTTGGTGGAGGGTTGACGTATGGGACCCCTATATGATGTTACGAATGTTTGCTTTGTAAGTTCACAACTTTTACTATACACTTATTGTTTATGTATGTTTATGTATAAATGTTATAAAAATAATAATAATAATAGGGTGGTTGGGGGAAAATAGTAGTCATATTTTGAGGATGCTCTTTAATCATTAATTAAAAATATTTAACAACAATGCAAGTTATTGGTGGCAGGGGGAGGTATGAGAGCCCTGTATGATGCTATGTATGTTTGTTTTGTAAGTTCACAAGTATTGCTATACACTTATTGTTTATGTATGTTCATGTATGAGTGATATACGTCAATAAATTTTAAAAAATAGACAAATCCACAATTAGTCAAATATCTCAATATCTCTCAAGAACAAGTAGACAGATCATCAGGAAGGATATAGAAGACTTGAACAACACTATCAACCAACTTAACCTAATTGGCATTTATTAGAACACTCCATCCAACAATACAGAATACACAATCTTTTCAAGTGAACACAGAATATTTACCAAGAGTCATGGTTAATTTCATGTGTCAATTTGGCTAGTTTAAGGTTTCTACTTGTTTGATTAAGCAAGCACTGGTTTTACGTTACTGTGAGGGCATTTTGTAGATGGATTTCTATGCATAGTCAGTTGATTGCATCTATGATGGCTTGTCTTCAGCAAAGAGGGGAGTCTTCTCATCCAATCAGTTGGAGGCCTTAAAGAGAGAACTGAGGGGGGCGGATGTGGCTCAGGTGGTTGAGCGTCTGTCTCCCATATGGAGGGACCTGGGTTCGATACCCAGGACCTCCCAGTAAAAATTTTAAAAAAGGAAAATACAGAAGGTGCATGGGCCAGGCCCAGGCCCTGTGCGCAGGTGAGCCACCAGGCCCCGCGAGCCACGCAGCAAGATGATGATGTAACAGGAGAGTGACACAAGGGAGAGCCAAGACTAGACGCACCAAAGAACCAGGAACTAAGGTGGCGCAGGCGGTAGGATGCCTCTCTCCCACCTCAGAGGTTCTGAGGATTGAATCCCAGTAAAGACAGGAGGAGAAGGATGAGAAAAGAGGGCAGGAAATGGACACAGAGTCGCCCAGTGAATGGACACAGAAACAGCAAAAACGGGGGGTGGGGGAGAGGAGGGGTAAAAATGGATAAAAGTAAATAAATAAATAAATCCTTTCAAAAAAGAGAGAGAGAACTGAGGATTTTTTTAAAGTTTAAAATAGTTTTATAAGGATAAGTTATAACACATGTAATGACTGCTCATACTACGAAATCTTGACCTTAGTGTCTACACCTAGTTAACAGTAGCACCGGGTTTTTCAGATAGCCAGTCATCATTTTTCTCTTGTCTGCATAGACTTCTCATTAGCTGCTTTCTGCTTTTGTTGCATGATCTCAGAATCCCTCTGCTTTCTCTGAGAGGTAGTCAAGCTATCTTATTTTCTTTTTCCCTTGCTAATTTTCTGGGCTTTACAACAGAGAGAAAGAAGAATTTCTATCTCTATTACAGCCAGCCTGCTTCTCCTGGGGAATTCATCATCACCTTCATCAAGTTTCCAACTTGTGAACTGCCCTAAGAAATTCAGACTTGCCAATCCCCACAGTCACATGAGCCAATTCCTATAATAAATCTTTTAATATTTACATACACATACATATACATATATATCCTGTCAGTTTTATTTCTCTGGAGAACCCTGACTAATAAACCAAGATAGTCTGAATTCTAGAAAATTTAGATGAAATTTCTAATTTAATTTTTAAAAAATGAAATTCGACTAAGTAATGAAAAGAAATGAACCCTTGATTCTTACTAACATATGGAAAATTTTCAAAATAATTACCTGGAGTGAAAGAAACCAGGAAAAAAAGAGTGCATACTAAATGAGTTCATTTATATCCAATTGTAAAAAATTGAACCTAGTCTAAATGCAAACAAATTGTGATGGACAGCAGACCAGTGGATGCCTGGAAGCAAAGGTGCAGGGAGGAATGGAAGGGAGGGATTAGCAAGGGGCATGAGGAAATTTTTGGGGTGATGGATATGTTCATTATTTTAATTGTGGTGATGATTTCATGGGCGTATTGTACATTTTAAATGTGTAGTATATTGCATGCCAACTATGAACCAATAAAACTTTTAAAAATTATATCATTCTGATATATACTACAACATGAATGAACCTTGAAAACAGCATGCTAAGTGAAATAAAGCCAGACACAAAAAGACAAATATTGTATGATTGTACTTATATGAGGTACCTAGATTCGACAAATTCATAGAGACAGAAAGTTAGAGTAGAAGTTTCCAGGGGCTTAGGGAAGTGTAGAGTCATTGCTTAGTAGGTTCAGAATTTCTTTTGGGGATAATGAAATAGTAGTGATGATTACACATTATTGTGAGCCACTGAACTGTACACTTAAAATGGCTAAAATGATAAATTTTAAGTTACATATATTTCACCACAATAAAAGGGGGAAAAGTTACAAAAATTGTCAAAAAGAGATTAGGATTAAACTAAACTGTCAAAAACTGATCAACTTTCGGTATTAACCAAATAAAATCTTATCAACTGATCACTGCTTTATTGAATAAGCATTTGTTGTGCCAATACTACATCTTAGTTTGGAGAACTCAGGATGAAGGAGACACACCCAAGCCTAGTCCTCATGAAGCACATAGGCTAGTGGAAGAGACAAGGTGAAAGAGACATTATTTTTTATAATTGTTGAACTGTAGAAAGAGCACCTATGCCCTAAACATGCTGGACAAATAATTTATTAGCTGTTACTTATTACAAATAATTATTTAAATTGGAAACAATGATTCTGTAAGACAAGGTTAAATAAACTGAAAAATATCCTAACCTGCATTTCCCAGGCCACAATAGAGTTTAAATACACTGAGCCACAAGTCAAGGGAAAGAAGTGAGATATTCTAGATGAGGCATTCAATAAAACATTCTCCTATCATTCAGCACTGCAACAAAAGTGAAAAATCTTTCCATGGGTAAACTGAGAGCCAAATAGACTTCAGAGGGCAGGTTTCAAGGGAGTGAATGTAAATGGATGGGGTGGTGACCTGCCAAATAATAATTAATAATAACAATAACTGTACTGATAATAGCAGCTGATGTTTACTGAGCTCTTACTAAAAGCTAGATGCTGTGCTAAACACACATCATTTCTCACTTAGACTTTACACCAACACTATAAAATAGATACTAATATGATCTCCATTGTACAGTTGAGAAAACTAGGCTGGAGAGTTTAATTGACTTGTTCAAGGCCACAGGCAGTAAGTGGAAGGTCTGGTCTTCAAGCCTGACTTTAGTGATCTGGGTTGTAAGAGCAACGCTTCACCACCACAGTGAATTGTTTGTAAAGTTGCTGATATTATTATGTCTAATTGGAGGTTTTAACTGAGGCAGGATGAAGCAATAGAAGTGAAATTCCAAAGTAACCCACCAGGTGATAAAGCAGATTTAACAAAGGATGAGATGGACAATGAGTTAGTTTTAAAATGGCAAGGTAGAAATTTTTATTTTTGAAGTCAATAGAGAATATTTTTAGAAGTTTTCTTCAGTGAAAGCTGTTTCCTCCTTCCCCCTCAGTGCAAGCATCGTGAGGAGGTTTTCCATGGGACCACTTCAAGACCTTAAAATATAGCCCTATAGGGGTACAAGGGCCTGGATTCCTTCTCAGAAAATCTCAAGGGCAAGAGTAATGGTGGACCTGAGAAAGGAGAGCTGCAACTTGGGTAAGCTTGGGTATGGGTCATATGGGATAGAAAGTAATGTTTTTCAGTTATATGGGAATATTCTAGGAGTCTAAAGTCAATATCACAAATGAGTGTGAAATTAAATTGCTTATCCCCCATATGTAATACCTGTTACTCTTGAATTTGTACATTAACAGCCTTTTAGGAAGTTGCTTCTTTTTATTGTCAGATGAAGTGTTCCAATAACGTATAATGTGAATAAAGGGAGAAATCGACCATTTTCTAAATGGCTACCTTGATGAACCAATACTATGTATTAAATAATCCAGCTATTCCCCACAGATAACAAATTCCACCTTTATAATATACTAAATTCTGATCTAAATTTGGGTCTATGTCTAGATTCTCTAAACTGCTCCACTGGTCTGTCTAATCATGCAAACCACCCAGTTTTAATTACTCTTGCTTCTGAATGTTTTTATTATAAGACTAACTCTCTTCTGACTCTTCTTTTTCAGAATTGTCTAGATATCCCCATATTTTGGTACCATCTGTATGATATAGATATTAGTATTAAATTGTCTAATGTAAATGTTTTAAAAATTGAGATAGCATTAAATTAACATATTATTTACATTTTATGATATTTTAATACTTTTGATAATATTTATAATATTCAATGTTTCTTTCCAAGAAAACTGGATATTCTTATTATTTTTAGTCATAGGTATTTTATCTTTTTTGTTGTTATTATAAATGAGATCCTCTCTTCCATTATATTTCCCCAAAGATTGCATACAGAAAGACTACTTTTGGATTTTATAAATTTTGACTGAACATCTTAAAGAATTCTCACATTGTAGCTTGCAACAGTTTTTAGTTGATTCCCTTGAATGTTCCAGGTCAGAAATCAAATCACTGCAAATTATGTTAATTTTACTTCTCCTTTCCAATTACTTTACCCCTGGCCTCTTTCACTTGTCTAATTGCATTGTCCAACATTGCTAGAAGAATTTTTTAAAATAGTGGGGATAATGGAAAACCTGTGTTCTTGACTTAATCAGTGTTGGGGATTGAATCACATTCCCCACGAAAGGAATGTTCAACTCCTAACACCACCCCTTGTCCCCTCCAGTGGGTATAGATTCATTTTAAATAGGACTTTGAAGACCCTATTAGAAAGAAGTCAAATTGAATGAGGGTAGACCTTAATTCAATATGGCTGAAGTCCTCATAAGCAGAGGAAAGCAGAGGAAGTTTGGAAGCAGTCAGCTAGGAGAAACTAAAGGAGGAGACAGAAAGAGACAGATGACCATGTAACATAGGCAGAGATTGAGCCACCTCCAAAATGCCACAGACTTTGGAGAAAACATGGCCTGCCAATGCTTTGATGTTGGACTTCTACCCTCCCAAACCGTGAGTCAATAAATTCCTATTGTTTAAGCCTACCAGTGTGTGGTTTTTTTTAACAGCAGCCCTGACAAACTAAGATAAATGGTCATTTTTCAAGTGTGCCTTCATTAAACATGAAATTGGCTTTTAGGCATGTATTATTACATTGTATGGCTGTAACTTAAGAAACTATCCATTTTGCTCTATTTTATTAAAAGTTTTTAAAAGCTGGGAATGGATTTTACACAAAAGTAAAAGAAAATCATAAAATTAACAATAAAAATCAATAAAGTAGACTTCATTGAACTTCCATTCATTAATTACACTAAGAGAATGTGAAATGGCAAATTATAGATCTAAGAAGAAAAAGACAAATCAACCAGTTTAAAAAAGTGGTTGAAGGAACAGAGACTTCACAAGTTATTACACTGAATCATATGAAATTGCCATTTCTGTAAGTGAAAAAAAATGGATGATTATTGCCAATTTCATATAATTCAACTTACTTTAAAAGTGAGATAGTGTGTAGTATTTTCGGTAATCTAAGCACCTCTTAAAATATGTTTATATATATATATATATATATAAAAGAAGTGGAAACAGAGAGATGGAGAGGTGAGGAATTTTCTTGTTTATTGTTTGTCATTTTTTGTTTACTATTATTGTTGAAATAATGAAAATATTCTAATAATGATTGAAATGATGAATGCACAACTATGAGATTATACCAAATACTATTATTGTACACATTGAATGAATTGTATGCTTTGTTAATATGTACCAATAAAATAGATTTGTTTAAAAAAAAAAAAGTGAGATCACTACATACCCATCAAAATGCTAAAATCTAAAAAGACAGTGTCAAGGGTTGGGGAGAATGTGGAACAACTGGAATTCCCATACATTGCTGGCTAGGAATGTAAAATGGTATAGACTCCGGGTAAAACTATTTGATAGAACCTAATACTAAACGTGTGCCTACCTTACCACCCACCGATTGCAATAAGGAATAAAACTAGATTTAAGTTGGTATCTTACAAAGCCGCCATAGGAAGTGCATCATAACTAGAACGGCCTGATAGAGAAGATCAGTTTTAACTCTAACCTCTGAAAAGCTTCACTGAGAGGTGCACGGTAAGTTCTTAGAGCTTATTTTGAGAAAGTGGGAGACCGCGAGATGATGGTAGAAAGTGCTTTTATAGCAGCACCTGATGCTTAATTCTTGGTCGACCTTGGCTCTTGCTCTGAGCGCAGTGATTTGTTTAATATAGAAATAAATGAGCTGCCTTCAGATGAACACCTTTCTTGCATTTGGTTTCCCCCTCTTCCTCCAGGCCCATTTCTGTAGTTCAGAGAACGCGGATCTCTCCAAGCTGGAAGGAGCGGCAGGTGCGAATCCACCCCCACCCTCCAGGCCACCGGCTCCGCAGCGCATGGGCGCGAGGAGGTCCCCACGCTGGGTGGGCTAGACTCGCACCCACACTCCATTCCCAGAGCTCGGGGACCGTCGGGAATCAGGCTTGCAGGTGAGTGGTGTGCGGGGTCGGGTGGCTATACCCAAGGGTGTGGAGTTTGGGAACAGCCCCCGCCGAGTTTCTGCAACCTTGGCACGAGGGGTCTGTCCTGCTTCCCTGCGGCTCTGGAAAACAGGCCTCTCAAACTCGCTGAATCCAGCTGCTTACCTGCCCTGCGCTGGTTCCCAGAGGTTCCTTCATTCGATCTGTGAGTCTACTGCCCTGTGTGGACACCGATCTCCCCCCAACTTGTTTACTTTGTGATGAGCACTGTATATCAGCGGTCACATTTAATCTTTTCAGCAAAATTGTGTGAGGTAGGTGGTATAGACTACAAAATGACCTGTGGTCCAAGCTTAGTGGCAAAGCCCCAGGATGCGTTTATCAATCGCAATGAATGTGCCACACTAATCAAGGATGTTTATGTGGGAGGGTGTGGGAGGTGTGGGGAGTGGGGCACATGGGAATCCCTATATTTTTTATGTAACATTTATGTAATCTAAGTATCTGTTAAAAAATTAAACTATTATTAAAAAAAAAAAAAAAAAAAAAACCTAGGAGGAGGCCCTTATACTCTATGACCACTCCCTGCGGGAGCAGAGTTGGGAGGCACCTTCAATTGTGTCCTGGTGTCACTGGCACAAGAGTGCTACTTTTAAAAGGACCTTGATGCCCTACCATTCATACCTCAGGGTGAATTTGGTTCACTTTAGTAGACTTTTTTTTTTCAATCATCAAGCAATGTACTTGGCATCATGGAAGCAAAATTGACCAAGATTCCGACCATGTCTTCAAGGAATTTAGGTTTCCTTGAAGAATATCTGATGGTGTTCTTGTACATTTTCTGGGTAGAAAATTCACCTTAGCTGTGGTTTATTTTACTTTGAGGTGTTCCTTCCCTGCTTGAAGGCCTACAGGGACAGGCTCAGTCCCTCAGCCAGGCATTCAAAGCTGTCTCACACCCCACTGATCCCCAACAGTGACCCCTTTAACCTATGTATTACTCTAGTCCTGATTTCCCAAACACTGTAAAATCTCCTGCCTCAAACTGTTCATCTTGAATTACTGTTCACCTCTTTAGCCATGCAACTGGCTTAATACCACCTTCTCACACAGGCTTCCTAAACAGCCCTAGTTAGAATTAATCTCTTCCACCTGTATTTTACAATAGCCCTTTTAAATCTGGCATCCACCACAGTATGGAGGTAATTCACGTAGTTGACTCCCAGGCTCAGGTGTGAAGGCTTGGAGGGCGGTGACGACATCCAGGTCACAGCACTTTGCTCAAGCAGATCATCTAAGAATGTGTGCTATGGGCTGGCGTGACATTGCCTGAATGTGCTGAATATATGACTAGAAAAAAATCCACAGAAACTAGCTGGTATTTAACAGTGTCTCCACACAACTGGAATCATGAAATGGGCAGTTGGCAATTTGCCCAATTAATTTGATCCATGCATGAAGCCTTTCTGGATGATTTAAGGCCACAAAATAACCTTCCAGAGCCCTGGTGATGAGATGGATCTGTCTGCACTGATTGACTGGTTTACAACCCAGGCAGATTGCCCTTGGGGTTGTGCTATGATCAACAGAAATCTGTCTTTGTAGATGGCCCTCTCCTTACCCTGCAAGAGGTAACTGGAAACAGCCTGATTTGGCTTCTTTCAAGCCAAATATATTATTCTTCAGTAATCCACAGAATTAATCTTTATTAAAACATAATAATCAACATTTTATAACACTTTATAATTGTAAAGCTCTTTAATTTTATGTGTCATGTCATACTCACAAATTACTCCGTGAGGCCAGTCATTGTATTTGTTTTGCATAGATGTAAACTGATATCCAGAGAGGTGAGTGACTTTGCCCGAGGCCACACATTGTAGGCAAGAGGGCTTCTGGTTCCTTATTTAGTGCTCCAACCCATATCTTGTAGAATACAGAATTTCCTGTAAAGTACTATGTCTTTTAGCCATCCTAGTACACACTATTCTACATATTATACCTGTGTTTTCTCAGGTGCAGAAATTGCAGGATTTGGAAAACAAGATGTTCAGTTGTCATTAATTATCTTTCTTTTGTATAGTTGGAAATAATCTGTCAAAATATTTCATAGTCCCATTTTTAAAATGACAGGAAGAATCTAGAGTCAATAACTCATCAAGACTCTTAACTATCAAGTATCACCTTTAGAATCAGCTCCCAGAAAGAAAGTTTTTCCTTGATTTAGGTAAAAATTCCCTATGAATAGGTTGAACCATATGAAAATGATATTTGACAAATTTTGGCTTACAAAACTGCAATTTCATATGACTTAACCTAATAGATATATTAATTATTTTAATTTACAGTCTTGGCCAGTTATTTCCCTGCACCTTTGTTCCTTTTCTGGGAGGCCGATTAGGGGAGACATCATTCTGACTGGTTCTAAGAATGCTTTCATCTGAAAGGAGCAATGCCCTGGGTAATATAAGAAGGCATTTCCTTCTGTGCCCCTCCCTCCCAAGAGCTGCACATGACCTTCATTTTTTCAGGAGGTTTGTGTTGGTTACACATGGTTACAGGCACATGCTGCGTATATAGAGATGACACGCAACACAACCATATTAATCAAACTGTCTTCTACATGGGATTTTTTTTTTCATCTGTTCCCCTACTATGTTTTATTTATTTTTTTAACTTTATTTTGTACATTTAATAATTGAAAACATAAACAATTAAAAACTAAAAAGTAAACACAGATGAATAAATATATACATTTCTCAATTAAATGTAATGGATACATGTAAATTTTTTATTGTTGTTTTTTTTTTTCTGAATCAAACAATATATTACACAATATATATGCAGCTGTAAGAAGAAATGAAGTCATAAAGCATGTGGCAACATGGATGAACCTGGAGGACATTATGTTGAGTGAAGCAAGCCAGACACAAATGGGATTTTTTATATATTTTTTATAATCTCCAACCAAATAAAACTTTGAGGTTAGGAAATCTCTCTCACTCACCCTACCTTCTGGCCACATATTCATCATAGTTCCCCCTAGTTGCTAATGATATGGATAGTTATCAATGCAGGTTCCTTGAGCACCACCCCAAGAGGTTGAAAGTCTTTCTTTTTTTTTTTTTTTTTTTTTTTTATTGTGGGTAAAAATCAAAATTTTCACAATACATACCAACATTTGCAAAATGATATATAAATGTATATGCATATATGTGCATTTGCTTACAAAAATGTTATTTATGTATATATATAAATATATTTTAAGAGGTGCTTAGATACCCAAAATATTACATGGAACCCACTGGGATTCCCATGTTGCCCACCTTTCTTGATTTTAACTCCTATTACCCAGATCCCACCCAAGTGCCCTGAGATGGAAAGATCATAGGTGCTTCTGTTGAATGGGTATTGTATTTATTGTAATATGAAGATATCTTCTCTCAGCATCTAAACTGGAGCTAACTGGAGAGACCCTACATGGTGGGAGAATTATAACTGGTTTCTTGGCCTAACTGAGAGGATGGCAAGGCATCTAGCAGATGGCTCCTTTGTGGAGAACAGGTGAGCACACCATTGTCCTCTACTATTGGGTGTATGCTAGTAGTTGGATAACTAGGCACCTAGGTACAAGGGAACTACCTTCTTTATTAAAATAAAGTTGGAAACTTTAAAGTAGACACTTGGAAGGAGACTCTCAAGGAAGAAAGACAGCTGGACCAGATATGCCAATTCTGAGTCCCAAGATTTCATTCTCCCCTTGGATTCCCACTGTCATCTCCATGTGGGCCCCAGGAGTGTGCTGCTTCATCCCCTGGTAATGTTCTGGCCCCAAAGAAGACAAAAACAATTTCCTAAGTTCCTGTTTGACCAGTGGCAACCTGTTAGAAGAGTCACAAATACTTAATGAAAAGACTAAGGAATTAGGGGGTAATAAAGTGACTATAGGAAACACAAAAATAGCCGAAATATAGCAGTCTTTTCTAAATTCCTCAAGGTCAGCGACAGTCTTACTCATCTTTATCCCCACCTCCTAGCAAAGTGCCTGGAATGTGGTCAATGTGTATTGAATCATACTGTACTGATCCATAGTCCTCAAGAATGGCCAGGCCATTCTCATGTGCACTTTGCCTGGACTACTACTTCCCTTCCTGGTTTTCAGCCTGTTTCCACATGGCAGGAGCCACCTCACCAGCCAGCACACAGGATCTTCGTTTTCTACCTCTTAGATATTTTTATAGTCAAGACTCTGCGGCCCAAGTGCCATTACAACAGAAATGGCCTCACTTTTAGATGAGGTTCACTCCTTCTCTAACCCTTTCAGTCATATCCAAATAATCACCATACTACGGCACCATGCGGTTTTCCATCTCATTGTAAGAGCAGTGCTTTGCCTCCAGCAGAAGTAGTTACATGAGTCAGGCCAAAGTGCCTGTGAAAGTGTACGGGTAGAATATAGATACCGACTCAGACAGGTGTGGACTGGATTAGACACTCTTGCCCTTGGACCAGCAGGGTGGCAGCAGCGAGCATGATGAGTCTTGCAGCTTATGGAATTTTGATAGTACAGTTAACCGGATTGGCACATGAAGTTCATCAGAAACATTAGTTTAGAATTGAGTAGAGCAAAATTAGCAATTGCTCTCTAACTGCTAAGTGTTTTCAAAAATTTTACCACATTGACATAAAAAATCATTTCTGAATTCTTATTTTGTTGCTGTGAAAAATAGAGGGTTATCCTAAGGTTGTTGTTGGTTTTTTTTTTTTTAACGATATGCACTTTTAAATTAAAGCTATCTCTAAATTGCAAATCCAATATTTTCCTTCAGCTAGAGAACATGATCCATACAAAAATGAGATCTGGGGTTTATTTTGCCATGAGGCAGCTGTTAAAAACAATGATCCTGAAGGCAAAAGGAAACATTAGAAGTCAGTGATTAAGCTAGAGATTTGATCCCCATATTATTAAACAGAACTCTGGCCACAATATAAAACACATACACATATATTAGGATGAAATGTTTCTTTTGTGTTTGAGAAAGAGAGAGGCTCTTTCTCAAAGAAAGGGGAAGTAGCTAAGAACATTAGTAATTAAACACAAGAAAAATGAGGACTGCATATTGTGTTTGGGCCTGACTCAGAGAAACAACCTCTAAAATCACATTGCAGTCCAAAAGGCCAAAATCTTTCTCTGCGATTTCCTGCTGACATTTTCTGGAGGTACCCAAAGACCTAAAAAAAACTCAGCCTAGGTCCTGCTGGCTCTTATGCCTGGAAAGGTGAGGGGTTGGAAACTAGATGAGTATTTGTTAATCAAGTGGTCATTAAAAAACAACAAGAACAAATCAACAAAGCAAATTCAAGATCTGCATTCACACTCAAAAAGTTAGGGTATCTTACCCTACTCCATCTGCCGAGGCCATTTCTCAGACTCAAAAAGGACCAAAGCCAAAGATCATTGGCTGTGACTGGCGGAGGCTAGATTCACTGAAAGTGGGCAAAGAAAAATTCTTGTACATTTTTTCACTTAATCCCTCTTATGTCTGCTCTCTCTTATTTACACTGCCATTTGTCAGCTCTTGTTATTTTCCCTGACTCTGCCTGGTCCTTTGTTAGCCCAGTGCCCAAACAACTCTTTAATGTCATCTGATTTTGCTTCTCTTCTGCTATAGTCTTTCCAAGATACTCCATAGATTTCAGAGTAAAGAGCAGATTCCTTACCTGCTTCTGTTTCTGCTGCTGCTACTCAAGGTCCATTTCAGCCCAGCCCTGCCTGCCTCTCTGGCCTCATCCCCACACCTTTGTGCATTTTTCATCCCAGCTGTGTGTATTCACCTGCAATTCCTCAAACACACCCTGCTCTCACCTCCTTCACCTTTAGTGTTTCCTCTGCCTCAAATGGCATCTGTCTAACTGTCCCCCCAGCTCTCCCAACCTCCCCTTTCCAATTTTGCCCAGTCAACTGCTGTTCATCCTCCAAAAATCGTCTGTCAAAATATTTCCCAGACATGTATCCGCTCCCACCCCCACCCCAATTCTTCATCATGATTTCAGTGGCTTTACTCACTAGCCTTTGAATACTTCCTACTCTCTAGGACACCTACGCCACAGAACCCCAAATTGTTGATGTGCTTTGCTGCATAAACCAACTCCTTGAGAACAAGGAGCATGTCTTAATCAATTTTGGATCCCCAGTGTTTGATAAGTGTTCAAATCTCAATAAACGTTTATTGAATTAATGAATGAATGAAACAGGACTCAGGAGAAGAAAAGAGAAGGAATATGAGAAAGAAAAAAATGTAATACAGTTTATATAATGGAAACAAATCTCAATACCATCATTTTTTAATATTGTCAGCCTTTCTTATTATTATCATATCTCATTTTTGGTCCTGTAGACACACATTAATTCTTATAGAGATGTGCTCCTCATGGTATTGTCTAAATTTCTGGGACGATATATCAGTCCATTTGTAAACTAATCTATTCCTCTGGGTGTGATACCCTTTGTTTATAGTAAAATTCAATTGAGGGGCCTGTGATTAGATTACCTGTTAAGATTGCTTTTAGGGCTTTTGATTCGACTCTGTTGGAAAGGTGTGACTCAGGTTGAGTGCCTGCCCCCTTGGTGGATATGATACAAATGGACTCACATGGACAGACAGACAAACAGGAAAAGAGAACTCTGTCATTTTTGATCCTGCCATGTGACAGAAAGGAGAAGACTCAGTCAGCTGAGGCCCCGGGGAGAGATGAGCCATTTTACATGATAGCTTGCAGGTGAAATCTGGAAGAAAGCAGAGCAGCTGAGCCTGAGACAGTAGGCTCAGAGGGGAAGGCTAAACCTCGCAGAGATTGGCAGCCATCTTGCCTCACTACATGGCAACACACTGGGATCAACAATAGCTAACTTTGGTGAGAAAGCATCTCTGTTGATTCCTTGATTTGGCCTTGGAACTGTAAGCTTTTACCCCCAAATAAATACCCATTATAAAAGCCAACAGTTTTCTGGTATTTTGGATCAGCACCTCTTGGGCAGACTAATACCTAGGCTTCAACTCTAAAAGCTACATGTGAAAGTTTTATGTTAGAGTAATAATTCCACACATCAGTTTTCTGTGGAATAGGTGAGTCCCCTCTCTAGCTCCTCGCCCCACCACAATCACAGCAGTCTGATAAAGTTGAGGAACTTATTATGGAAATATGAGAGGCAAAAACACTCCAGGTGACAGAAAATTCTGAAAAGATCTCTTCAAGCCACATGGGCACCTTGTCTTGACCTCCCCCAAAATACAAGAAACTGACAGTTACCAACAACATTCTCTGGCAACCACCTTACCAGTACATGTGTATCTCAGTCAGGGCTGTTTCCCACTCCCCAACAAAGTTGGAGAGGAGACAAAGACTGCTTATAGGAACATGCAGAGTAGTGGAGAGCCTTAAGGAAAGTCTGAGAAAGAGAGAGATGGGGAGGACCTTAAAAAAGAGTCCCACGCTTTTGGCTCTGAGCACCTAAAATATATAGACAAAGAGTTCTGTAAAGCGTTTAAAGTTTCCAAGAGCTCCCCTGGACTTCCCACATGCCACATCCCATTCCCAGTTGTACATGGCAAAGCCCAAAGGGCAATCTTCTGAAAAAAGAAAAACAAGGATAAGCCTCTTGCTCTGGAGGAAGAGAGGATGGTGCTGAAGGCTGCTGGGGCTTCCCACTTGGGCCTGTGTTCTGTAAAGCAACTCCCCAGCAGCAGCCTGGCAGAGCTTTTTGTCACCCAGGCTCCAAAATACTCTCTTCTATGTTCATAGGGCTGTCAACTTCTCATTTAGTGTTGCAAGCCTTGTGTGAAAAGATATATTGAACGAGTTTTAAAAGCCCATGATTTTCTTGGTGCTGCTGCTGCTAACCTCAGTGTACTCCTGGTTTGCCCAGTCCTGGGGAACGTCCCTCTCAACCAGATCCTCTTGTACCATCATGGCAACTATTTAAGGAAGAGCCCTGCTTTGAGTTTGGTCATCTCTGGTCCCAACAAAGTAATTAGGAAGGCCATTTGTTGAGGACTTATTAATGGTCACACTCTAAACTGGGTTCTTTAGACAATCTATTAACCTACCTTAATAATCCTGGAAGGTAGGTGTCATTACCTCCATTTTATACGTGAAGTAAATGAGGCTCAG
>JAKSZT010054341.1:17660278-17705728 GCA_026826555.1 Tolypeutes matacus | reverse complement strand
TGAAGTAAATGAGGCTCAGAGAGAGAAAATTAGAAGAAGAACTTGGAAAATTACCGGGATAGGACATGGCTCTACAGCTTATTCAGTGTCTAACTCCAGAGTGGGTGCTATCAGACCGTTATGCTGATGTTTCTTTGTGGTATACTTCATTTTTTAATCTTGATCTCAAGTTTGAAATGATTCCTATATAGTGGATATCAGGAAGAGTAGAATGAACCAATTATTCAGTCAAAGGTTTATTAGTCACCATCTAAGAGAAAAACATGAGCAATAGATATGTTTTTCATAATTACTGATGTGAGGGAATAAGTGGTATGTATACAGTGATAATACTGTTTTCAAAACAAAAGTCAGGACATGTGTCTAAAGGCTTTTAAGAATTCATTTTTTAGGTGGAAAAAATAGACAAGTACATTATATATGTGTATGTCTTTATCTGTAAACCTTTACATGTAAATACGTTTCATGCAATATACTATTGCCAGATATTTGGTAAAAAAAAAAAAAAAGAAAAAGAAAATTTCTGAGGCTGAACCTGGGCTAAACAGAAAAGGAGGGGAAATTGGTGGCCCATGTGCCTCATATTTGCCATCTTTGGTTAAGGTATTTGCCAATTTCAAATTTAAGGTACTTACCAATTTCATAAAACTTAAATATGAAATCACATGTATTATTTTTATTAATGCAGGTATGATGAGAACAGAATATGTGTTCTCAAAAGAGATTTAATGCTTAAAATATTGGGGACTGAAGATCACAATGTATCATCAAAAAATACACAAGTTTCAGCTAAAAACCAAACAGATGAGGAGGGTCATCCATGTTTATTGTCTGACATTTTGAATTATGTGCATATAAAAATGTTTCTTTTCTTGGTAAAACAAAACCGGAATATCCAAGGTGAACCACCGAAAAGAGAATCTCCTGGCCGGGTGAGGAACAACTTGCTGCCACTCCCACACCCACCGCAGGGAATGTTGCCCTGTTTTTATGCATGCTTCTCCAACTGTGGCTTCTAGGTCCTCCCACGATGCCTCAAGCCGAGGCAGAGTTTGGATGTTCAAAAAGACCTCACCAAAGGGTGATGGATTACAAAAGAGAAATAAAAAGAAATACCATTATTTGAGTATGCCTTGTCAGATAGAGCTTGCCTCAGGAGTTCACGGTTCCTATCCTACTTCACATGACATTCTGGGGAAACGGAGAGCTCTCTCCTGGATACCTTCTCCTGATTTTTGTCCTGTCTCCAATGAGAGAAGAATTATCTTAATGCCTACCATTTGAGAGTGCTCTCTCAGGCACCTATGCCACATGGGAGCACCTGAGTTCTCCCTCCTGCCCTCAGATCTGGATTGTTGTGTGATGAAGTGCATTTTCCCTTCTTGACTGATACTGGGAGTGATCTTGCCAGGGTAATCATATCTCAGCATAATAATGCAGTAACCGTTATATACATTTGACATAAGAATCCATAGTAACAAGGGGGTGGTTTACAAATTGCAGTTAACCTAGAAGCTAAGTAGAAAAGATAACAATAGCTTTGCTTTGTATACAAAATAGTTCTCAGGACAAAAAGAAGAAGAAAAGGTGGTATTCTATGACTAATATAAAAAGTGATCCTCTAGTTTTAATTTATACATCCGATTTAGTTCAAATGAAGTCTTTGAATTATTTTTCATCTATTATTTTTCATTGATCTTTCTTGGATTACAAATAAGGTGACTATGATCCAGTTTGCCCAGGACTGAGGGATTTCCTGGGGCTCAGGACTTCCAGTGGTAAAACCAACAGTCCCGGGAATACCTAGATGGATGTCACCCTAATTGCAGACCCTACTGAGAAGCTAATTAAATTTTTGAACTCTCTTTCTAGAAAGATGCATATACACTTCATACTTTTCATAAAATATCATGAACTACTTGAAGCCCATTTGTGAACCCCCAAGTGTTCATGGACTCTGGGTTAAGAAGTCCTGATTAATAGGAATACATTTTGGATTCTTATGTAAGGTAATTAAACCTTTATTTCCTGGGTAAAATGATACTTCATACAAAAGGTCAAACCTAATTAACTTTGTTGAGATTTTATATCATTTTAAATCAAGTAAATATTTGATATTTTTCCTCCTCTGTCATATTTACAGTTCAAGTCAGAGAAAATATCAAGAACAAAGGAAAAATAAGAAGATTTAACTTATGTAGAAAAGTGGCTGAAGGACAAGGTCAGAGAGGGATTTAGGAACATGCGAGAAAATTTTGAGAAACATGATCCAGAAAAAATAGGAAGGGTGAAAAGGGTTTTAAAGATCACACTGGGCCCACTTTTCTTTATTTTATACTTGAAGAGTTTTCAGATTAAATAATACATATTATAGAAAAATTGAAACCTGTGGAAAAATATAACCAAGAAAATGTAAACACTTAGTAACCCCTCACCTAAAGATCATCACTATCATCATGTTCATATATTTCCATCCAGTCTTTTAAAAATTATATTTATAGATGAAAAATTGGGATAATTCAGTATATAGAATTTTGTATTCTGTTCATTTCACTTATTATGTTGTGAACATTTTAACAAATCAATAACTGGATTTTTAACATGAATTTTAATGCCTGCTTATAGTTTTATCAAATGGATATACCATAATTTATTTGACATTCCCCAGTCAGTGTTCAGCATGCAAGTTGTTACTAGTTCTTTACTATTATATATAATACTTCAGTAGATAGGCATAAATCTTTGTGTACTTCTTAATTTCCTTAGGACAGAAAAAAAATTGTGAATCTCTTTAGGAATATTGCCAAAATTGCTCTCCAGAAATTTACACCAATTCACATTCTTACTAACAGTATATATGTACACTAGCATTAGCTTTCATCCTTACCTACATTGGGGGTACTAGTTATCTATTGCTGCATAACAAATGACCCCAAGATTTATCAACTTAAAATAATAAACCCTGATTATCTCATAGTTTCTGTAAGTCAGGAATCCGGGCTGGGTGTCTCTGTCTCAGGGACTTTAATGATATTACAGCCAAGGCTATGATCATCTTATGGCCACCTGGGGCAGGCTCACTTCCCAGCTCACTCACTGGCTGTTAGCCAGACACACAGTTCCTTGCCATGTGAGCCTCTCCATAGCAGCTGGTGTCCCTCAGAGCAAGTAAGCAAGAGATTGGGGCAGAGAGCCCAAGAAGGAAGCCACAGTCTCTTAATAACGTAACACTGGAAGTGACATCCTATCACTTTGCCATATTCTATTTATTAGAAGCAAGTCCTTAGGTGCAGCTCACGCTCAAGGGCAGGAGATTATAAAGGACATGAATACAGAGGAGCGGAGAATCACTGGGGCCATCTAGAGTCTGCCTATCACAGTACATGGGTATTTTCATTTCAGAATGAAGCCTTGCCAAAAGTAATGACCCTATTTTATTTTACTTTGCTCACATTTGATTACATGTGCAGTTGAATATATATTTTATTTACTAATAAGCTAGTATTTATCTAGTAAGCTAATATTTATTGAGCAGTTACTATGAGCCAGGCACTGAGCTATGCATTTTCTGTACATTTTCTGATGTAATCCTCCCAACAATCCTATACAGTAGGCGTTATTAACCATTTTATACAGGGGAGGAAACTGAGACAGAGAAATTTACATAACTGGCAAGTGAGGGAGCTGGGATTTAAATTTAGGCAATGTAACTCTACAGTCCATGCTCTTAACCTTAATCTTATCTTTTATCTTATCTTTAAAGCCTGTCTTGATTATCCAGTTTGCGTTTTATCAAGGCTTTCTGCTTTCTTCTTTCTTTTACCGTGAATCTTAGAGAAACATTTCTCTGATTTTTTTTTTGAATCCCAGTATGTTTAGGCAGAATGGGGATACAGAATAACTGAAATGCAAAGTCTACCTAATTTCCTTTGGTAAGCAGTTCTGCAAAAAGTATGACTCAGTTGGGTAAAAGGAAGATTAAGATTGACCCTCTAGGTTAAGTCATGTAATTAGAAAAGATGCTTCATCTAAGTATTAAGCATTGGTTTTTATATATACTGGTTTTTATATAGACTATATTCTTTCATTAAAAAGAATTCCCCTGCTAGCTTCCTTTTCTGGGATGTTTTGGCAGAGAATGAGCCTTGCCTCCTCTGGACTGTTTTAGCAGTTTGAATGTCATTGTTCCTTGAAATGTGAATATTAGCCTAGAGTTTGATCTCTCCTGTTAGAATATAAGATCCTGCACGGCAGTATTCACTGTGACCTGATAGCTCTGTTACTGTGTCTTATACATGCACAGTAGGTACTTATGGCAGTTTGAAATTATTTTATGAATCCCAAAAAGAGGAAGATTATGTTTGTAAACTATTCCTCTGGGTGTGATGCCTTTTAAATGTATTAAATTCAGGTGAGGTGTCTTTGATTAGATTAACTGTTAAGATTAGAGCTTTGAAATGACGAGTACAGGCCATTATACATTTTGTCAAAACCTATAAAATTGTGCAGAGCAAAGTGTAAATTGTAATGTAAACTATAGGCCATGGTTAGTAGTAATGCCTCAATATGTGTTCATCAATTATAAGAAATGTACCACACTAATGAAAGATGTTGTTAATGGGGAAAATTGTGGGAGAGGATGGGGTATATGGGAATCCCCCTATATTTTCAATGTAACATTTATGTAATCTAAAACTCCTTTCAAAATAAAAAATAAAAAAGATTAGGTCTTTGACTACATCATTGGGCATGACTCAGGTTAAGTGTCTGTCCCCTTGCTGGGTCTGATATAAAGGGGCACTCTGTGACTCTGTGTGTCACAGACACACAGGGAAAAGAGAGCTGTCATTTTTTATCTGGCTATGTGACAGAAATAAGAAGGCTCAAACAGCTAAAGCCCCAGGGAGAGCTGATAGCTCACAGCTGACCTTGGCAAGAGAGCTGAGACTGATTTAGGAAACCCTGAGAAATAAGCCGTACACCAGGAGAGAGAGAAGACTTGACTTAAGCATGAAGCCTCAAGAGGTTGGGCCCACGGAGCCTTAAGAGGAAGAGGAAGCCCAGAGTGGAAGACAGAGACCAGCCAAAGATCTGCAACCATCCTGCTTCAACGCGTGGCAACTGACTTTGGTGAGAAAGCAACCTTGATTTGGACTTTTTACGGCCTTGTAACTGTAAGCTTTTGCCCCAAATAAATACCCTTTATAAAAGCCAACAGATTTCTAGTACTTTGCATTGGCAGCCCTTTGGCAGACTAATACAGTACTCTAAAAATTATGCTGACTAAATTCCCCAAATTCTTCTCCACCCTCCTCTCCAACAATTCCTGACCAAAAGGAAGAGGAATTGGGGGGACCAAACCTATGACTTACATGAAAACTTTATAAGGAGAGACAGTGTCTGATCTCTTTTTTTCTCTTTCTTAGAGGTTGAAAAGGAACCTCTAAGAAACCTCTTGTCAGTCCTGAAAAAATTTGAGTTGTATCTGAAGAAGGAATATTTTGATGAGTTCCTAAAAAGGTACACCATTGTAAACAGTCCAAGTGGCATTAGTTTTTTGGATTTAATGAAAAACTTCCAGGATCAGAGTGAAGGGACCATTCACAAAATCCTTTCCAAGTCCATGCACAGGGTACTCTAACCTTCTATATCATAATTGCCATTCTTCTAATCCATTAATTAAGTCCTCCTGGGCCCATTCGTGAATTTTCAGGGAGGCTCAGCTCCTTATTTTCTTACCTTTGTGGGAACTCTGCTAACGCCTTCCTTGTCTTAATGGACTTTGTCTTAATGGAAAGGGGTAGCCTGGCCTACAGATAATCCATGAAAATTTGGACTTTGGGAACAAAAGTGCTACAGGAATGAAATCACTCCATGTGGTTATTACAGTTATTATCAGCATTAAAGTATTAAAATTACTTTCATATAAGAACTAGTCTGCCTTCCCTGGCTGAGGAGGTTACCACAGTGTACAGGAAGATATGGAAGTGCTAATTTGGCCTGACTCATTTCCCCTGAACAACTCCTTCATTTTCCCTTGTATCGAACTTTATTTTCAGCTTTGGCCTTCTGCATTGCTTTACCTTTTGCCTGGATGGAGCAGTATACCATGGAGCTCAAACTCACAGTTTTCTCTCTCTTATGAAACATAGGGGATGCATGTGTTTGATTATGCCATCTTTGGAAAATCTGCAGTCCAGAGTGGTCTTTTGGGACAAAGTAAAAACTTATATATTCATTACCTTGCATGTTTGGATTATACTTCTCTTTTATATCGCTTCTGCTCTCTGCTGCAGAAGATTGGTATAATCTAAACATTTATGAAAATATCTTTAAAATGTGGAGAAGGATCTTTGTGCCACAATGTTCACCCCACTGTTTTCAGAATAGCAAAAATGTGGAAACAAGTATATGTTCATAAGCATAAAAAGCATTAAATAAATCATGGAGTGCCCATACAATGAAATATTTTGTAGCCACTGAAAAAAAAAAGGTTACCATAAATTTTTAATGAAATGGGGAAATACTGATGATGGAAGATTAAATGAAGAAAGCAGAGTCCAAAACTCTAAATACAGTACGACCTTCCCTGTACTGGGCCTACACCTATGTTTAGGTGCATCAGCTACCTACATGGGCTCCCTCAACCAGGTACATCCTCTACACTGACACTAGAGAGATCTTCCTAAATTCAAATCTAATCTTGTCCATTCCACACTTAACAGTACTATGACCTTTATTGCCCTCAGGAAAAAATTCAGATACATTAGCATGGATTCCAGAGTACTTCCTAATTCTGCCCCTATGTGCCTCTCAAGCTCCTCATCTCTGAATGTCCACTTAAGCACCGTGCTTTGTTGTGGACTTTCACCTCTGTTCTCTCTGACTACAATGCTTTTACCTTCTTTCTTCCTTGATATCTTCTTCATATCCTTAAGGTCTCAGATAAGCCATCATTTTATGATATCTGCTTAAAGCAACCTAGGAAGCTAAAACACTTCTATAACCAGAAAAAAATTTCTGCATTTTTATTTGTAAAGGAAAAATTATATATAGGACAATAGGATGTCGGAGCTAGAAGTGACTCTAGAACTTATCTGAATCAGTTTCTCCTGCTCCTAACTCTGCTTTTTCTAAATGATAAACCCAGTAGAAAAGTAACTTGTTCAAGGTTAAAAGTTAAATGATGGCAAAACTGATCCTAACAAGTATAAAAATAAGTAATAGACATAAATGTTTTAGTCCTTTCACATATTTTATGGCACTTTTTTTTATTTTATTTGCTACTCAGTATTTGCTGGTTGAAGATAATGTTTTCTAATATTCCATTTTGTATTTGAAATCATCTGCCCCGATTACTTCTTCATTCAGAAGGTGCAAAGCACTTCTCTTTGTTAATGATTGCATTTCTTCAATTTTTTTTGTAAAATGTATTCCGTGGGTGGTCCAGAGTTCACATTCCAGGCATGGGAGAGCCTGTTGGCATTAAGAATAAAAGAATTCTTTTGGTTTGTGGAAGAATTTGATTCCCAAGTCACATGACTCTAACAGGGCTTGGAGTCACCAGCAAAGCACCACAGAGATATTTCAGTTTCAGCTGCTTGCTATTATGTAATGTTCTCTCCTCCTACTCTGAAAGATCCGTGTAAGTTGTGGTTTATCAAGTAACTGCCAAAAAAAACCCTCTTGTTTTTAGGGCCCAATTTAATTTATTAGTTCAACAAACATTTTTTATGAGCCCACTGTGTGCTCTGTGAGCATTTAGAGACACATAGAGGTGCATTTCCTGGGAAGAAGGGAGGGATGGAGGGAGGGAGGGAAGAAAGAAAAAAAGAAAGAATGAATGAATGAATTCATGATTTTCAGAGCTAAGAGTAAAGGTTCTTAGCAATCTTGTAGTCAAATCCCCTCATTTTGTTGTAACCCAGGAGATCGACCACACTCAGACTTTAACCACTTATATGAAGTTTATTGAGCTAAGCCCGCGGGTGTCTGCAGCACCTCTCACGCAGGAAAGAACTGCAGCCCCGAGGTTCTAAAATGACTCCCTTTTATAGGGGGTTGCAGACGCAGTTTGCAAGCAAGCAGGATGTACAGAAGCGGAT
The DNA here is from genome assembly GCA_026826555.1 of Tolypeutes matacus. Lineage (NCBI taxonomy): Eukaryota > Metazoa > Chordata > Mammalia > Cingulata > Chlamyphoridae > Tolypeutes > Tolypeutes matacus. The sequence continues at coordinate 17,697,623 of JAKSZT010054341.1, read as the reverse complement.
TTTGGCAGTTAGCTAGCCTTTGCACAGAACGTCCTGATAGTCTGGGGCATAGCTGCAGGGTTGATACGTTCTTGAAAGATTGTTCAAGAGAGGGGAGGTTGTGTGCTTTTCAGATAGGACGCTTAGGGACAGTGGAAAATTTTCTTCTCTACGTTACTCTGGTTCTGGTTGCCATAAAGGCCTATGAATAGGCTAATTTAGGGTTCAACAATTTTATAGATGAGAAACCAAAGCCACAAGAGGGGATCCAGAATCAAACAGCTGATCAGTAACCATGCAAAAACTTGAGATTACTGCTTCTGACTTTCAGCCCAGGTCGCTGGCCAGTGTTCAGCCATGGAGCATGGAACAGCCTCCCTGACTGTACGTACGCTTGGTTTTAAGAGGAAGACATAGACTCTCACTTGGCTTGCTTTTTATTCATATATTTTTTTCTAATAGACTTGTTAGCATGATTTTCAGTCTTGCCTTTCTCTGAACTTTTATATCATATCTGTACTAGTTTTGAATAATGAGGAGAAAACTCTGGAGATTTCCACCTTAAAGTGATTTAGAATAGCTTGACAGTGTGTTCCAACACTGAAGGATTATTTTTTCTTCCCACCAATAGGTAGAAACAGGAAAGGAAATTCCAAGTCTCAGTTGAGACTTGGCCCTGTGATATATAATGTATGTACCTTGGTTCATATTACAGAATGACTATAACCCACTTAGGAGGGATCTTTTCCTTGATGTTTTCAGTTTTGTTTCCCTGGAAGATAGGAGCTATTGTCTGTCTAAGTGTGAGGTTGCAGTCTATTTTGGCAGTTTATTTGACATAAATGCAACACTTTGTATGTTAGGATTTGAATGAGAATAGACTTCTGAATGTTTTACTGTGATTCACCCATACAGTACTCTCGAACACAGTGAATATACTTTCAGGAATTTTTATTAAATGATAGGCTGCTTCACACTTTGCACTTCTTTATGACTCTGTTAAGTTTATACTCCTGATATAAAACTTAGTGGATGTATGTACAAATAAGGAATCACAATTCTCTGAAATGTAGGTAAAAGTTATCATATTGTGACACTTTATTCTGTAGGGTTCCAAGAGAACAAACATTATTCGTTGGACAAAAAAAAAAACCCACAAACAATAATGCAGAATATACATAATAATGAGGAATATGTTTAAATTTATGTAAATTAATTTAAGAAAATATACACTGTAATCTTTGTAAAATATTGCCCTGTAACTAATACTGTAGATTTACCTACTACTAAACAAAGCAATTATAGTCCATTGATGGAGCTTAGTGCTGCTGAGTCCCTGTCACCTTGAAGAGTCCATCAACAGATGCCATAGAGTCAAAATTACCCAAAATATTCTTCTCCGACGGTTAGAAGTTATTTTCTATGTGTTACTTCTCGTAAGACAGATGGTCAGATGTTCCGTACTTCTCCATGCTATAGTCACCAGGTGGTTTCATACTACATCAGGTACACACCAGGTCCCTACTTTCTGAAATGCCCTGCCCCAGACATAAAAAGTTGACATGGGTCTTCTCGCTTACAATGTGAAGAGGGAAGAATCCTTCCTACCCCTACCCAGGGTCACTCCATGAAAAATCAACAAGCCAAGTTAAAAGCAAATGATCAGGTTCACAAGTGAATTCTGAGGATCTTTTAGTAAATATATCCTAAAGACAAGTTAATTATCAAATATTTCTGATTGATTACTTTCGAGTAGACCCAGAAGAAGAAGATATTCTGGCTGAATGAGATTTGATATAGGTCAGTTCTCTCATTTAACAGAGGAGGAAACTGAGGCCCAGGGAGGTAAAGTGACTTTCCCCCAAATCTCATAATTATTGACAGAACCTGGACCAGAACTCAAGTTTCTTGATTCTCATTCCATTGTTCTTTCCCTCTTAAAGTACATGTTTTTCTCAAACATGGCCTTTTATTTCATCATATACATATTTTCTAGCTCCTACATCTCAAAGATCTCCTTCAAACTTACACCCTTTTCAGGCATCTTTCTTTCTACTTCCTGGCAAATGTTTTTTGAAGAGTAGCCTGTTCTTCCATCTTTCTCAATCTACTACTCAATCCACTGACTTTGGCTCTCCCACTCTCTGAAGCTGCTATCACTAAGGTCTCCAAATGGTTCCATATTGCCAAATAAAATGTACATTCTTCACTTTTAAATTTATTTGACTTCTCTGAAACATTTGAGCTACTGGCCACCCCCACCCCCTCCTAAAACTGTATTTATGGTTTCTGTGACATCACATTCTTCTGGTTTTCTTCCTCCATCTCTTGCTGCTCCTTTATGGATTTCCTTGGTAGGTTTTACCTTCTCACTCCTTATATGTCAATATTGTTCAGTTGCTATTCTCATTTGCATGAGATGCACTTTCATGTACACCCATAGCTTCAATGTCACCTCTGTGGTGATGACTTCATATCTACATGTCCAGCTCAGTACTCTCTCTTCAGCTTCAGAGCCATATATCTACATAAACACAACTCAAATTTGACATGTTCAAAACTTTCTCTATCTCTCATATCTCCTGTATCTTGTTATCTGTCCAAATCAGAAAACCAAGAGTCACCTAGGCTCTCTCTTCTACCTTATCTACATTTTGTAAATCACCAAGTACTATAGAATCTACCTCCCCATTTTCTTTTCTCTCTAGCTTAGATCAGACACAGTTTTGTTATCCTGAATTGCAGCAGTAGCCCCTAAGTGGTTTTTCTGCTTCCAAACTGCCTCCCTCCACTCTGATCCTCTACACACTGCTGGCTGTATGACTCTTCTAAACTACAAATGTGATCAGCCTCACCTGTTTAAAATCTGTCGCTTCCCATTTATTTCAGAATAAAATAAAACTTTTTGACTTAACGTGCCAGGCCCTGCATTATCTGAATGGGGTCTCTCTCTCTCTAGCCTCATCTCTTATCATTCACCACCCTATTCACCATCACAGCCACCCCAAACCACATAAATTCCAAGGTGCATCGTGCCATTTCTTACCTTTTGTTCTCTTCCTCTGCTGTTTTTGAAATGCTCTCCTCACCTTTTTTCTAGCTAATGCATACTTATCCTTTAAGATTCAACTTAAGAATCACCTCTTCCAGGAAACCTTCTTGTATCCTTCCATCTGATTTAAATGCCCTCTTCTGTGTTTCTATAAATCTCTCATAGCACCCATTACATACTCTATCATGGTGGTTTTTAAATTTTAAAAGACTAAATGCACTTTTAGCATGGCATATTTATATTTAAAAAATTAAAATTTATAATTTTTACTTAAATTTTTCCAATTCACCCTATTCATCTACAGCACAAAGTGTTTACGCTCCCAATTTTTTCTACTTTCTATAATCCTTCATGGGCAGGATACATCTTCCACCTCTCAGAGCCAGCTCTATGTCCTGTCCCCTCTCCTTTAACCTATAAAAGAGCATGTCTTATGAGATTGGAAATAGTTTTACTTCTTCCTTTCAACCCAAATGCCTTTTATTTCTTTTTCTTGCCTAATTGCTCTGACTAGAATGTCTAATACAATGTTGAATAGTAGTGTTGAAAGTGGGCATCCTTGTCTTCGTCCTGATTTTAGTGGAAGGCTTTCAATTTCTCACCACTGAGTGTAATATTAGCTGTAGGTTTTTCATAAGTGCCCTTACTCATGCTGAGGAAGTTCCCTTCTATTCTTATTTTTCTGAGTGTTAATATCATGAAAGGGTGCTGGATTTTGTCAAATGCTTTTTCTTTGTTAATTGGACTGATCGTGTGTTTTTCTTCCTTCATTCTATTAATGCGGTGTATTAAATTGTTTGATTTTCTTATGTTGAACCCCCCCTTGCATAACTGGGATAAACCCCACTGTGTCATGGAGTATAATTCTTTTAATGTGCTGTTGGATTTGATTTGCTAGTATTTTGCTGAGGATTTTGGCATCTATTTTTGTAAGAGAAATTGGTCTTAATTTTCTTTTCTTGTGATGTCTTTATCTGGTGTTGGTATCAAGGTAATGCTAGCCTCAAAGAATGAGTTAGGAAGAGTTCCTTTCTCTTCAGTTTTTTTTTGTTTGTTTGTTTGTTTGTTTGTTTGTTTGTTTTGGTTTGGTTTGGTTTCGTTTTTGAGGAGTTTGAGAAGGATTGGTGATAATTCTTCTTTGAATAATTCATAGAATGCACCAGTGAAGCCATCTGGTCCTGGACTTTTCTTTGTTGGAAGCTTTTGGATGACTGATTCAATCTCTTTACTTGCTATAGGTCTGCTGAGATCTATTTCTTCTTGAGTCTGTTTAGGTAAATTGTGTGTCTCTAGGAATTTGTCCATTTTTCCTAGATTATCTTGCTTGTCAGCATGCAATTGTTCATAGTATCTCTTATAGTACTTTTCATTTCTGCAAGATCAGTAGTAATATCCCCACTTTGATTTCTGATTTCATTATTCACTTCCTCTCTCTTTTTCTATGTCAGTCTAGCTAACATTTTGTCAATTTTATTAATCTTTTTGAAGAACCAACTTGTGGTTTAGTTGATTCTATTGTTTTCCTATTCTCTATTTCATTGATCTCTGCTCTAATCTTTACTATTTTCTTCCTTCTATTAACTTTAGGTTCAGTTTGCTCTTCTTTATCTAGTTCCTTAAGATGTGAAGGTAGATTATTGATTTGAGATCTTCTTTTCAGAATGTATGTGTTTATAGCTATAAATTTTCTTTTGAACACTGCCATTTTCATTCATCCTTCAGAATTTTCTGATTTCCTTTGTGATTAATTCCTTGACCTATTGGTTTTTTTGAGAGGTTAAAATACAGAAGAAATTGCAAACATACATAAAAGATAACAGATTTTACTGTGATGAAAGGAACAATGCAAGAAGGTTTTTGTTTTGTTTTGTTTTGTTTTGCTTTATTTTGGAGGGAGTTTTGGATTACAGAAAAGTTACAACTGTGGCCAGGGAGGATCACTGGTGCAGGGTGCCAGTGGTGAGCAGATGTGTAAGGAGGAGTACACCTGGAGCATGCTTCAATGGAATATGAATATGTTCACATGGTCATGGGGTGTTATATCAGTGGGTGGAGACCCACACAATAACTCAGAACAATACTCCTGGCCCTTGATATTAATGCTTGTACTTATAAACCTTATTCTTGTAATATTGAAACTTAGCCTAGTAACATATGTTGCCTAAGAGTTACCTCCTGAAAGCCTCCTTGTTGCTCAAATGTGGCCTCTTTCTAAGCCAAATTCAGATACAAACTCACTGCCTTCCCACGGGCATGAGACATTACTCCTGGGTATGAGCCTCCCTGGCACTGAGGGATTATTACCAAGCACCAACTAACAATGCATTTGGAAAAGACCTAGAACAAAAGAGGAAATATTAAATACAAATCAGTTTTTATGACCAAGAGATTTCAAAGTGAGTTGGGAGGTCATTCCAGGGGTTACGCTTATGCACGTCTCAGGAGGACCTCACTGACTGCCACAGTAAACAGTGCCTCAAGCAGGGGTGCTCCCAAAGGCTCTAGAGATATCTGGGCATTAGAGGCAGGGCATAAAACCCATGAAATTGGCACCCCACCAGTCTGCCTGACCTTAGAATATATATTAACTTGTTTCCCCAATATAACAGAGTTAGACTCATTTACAATTTCCCAACACATGTTATTATGCCCTTTATTTGAACCTGTAATTAGCACTATACCCATTAAACATATGTCCCAGAGACTTAAAATCTTCAGTCTGTTCATATGCTGGTTGAGCCCTGAATCTCAGCAGAGTTGCAGCAAACACTTACTCATTGAACTTTCCCAGGACAACTAACAAAAAGATGATGATGGACAATGCCCATCCCAAAAAACAGAGAGTATCTACAACTGAAAGCAAGACAGTTCCATCCATCTGCCCCATGGGATCTAAGCCCCCTCTCATTCAGAAGCAGGGTGGGTATCACCATCCACAAATCCTCAGGATTGAGGAAGGAACAAACAGAAGCGGGGAATGCAACCATGGACTAAAGTAGACATTATTATTATAGTAATGGAAGAACTTATAACATTGATATAAAGATAGTGGTCACCAATGGTTCTGAGGCGGGGTGTGGGGGGGAGAATAGGTGGAACATGGGGCATTTTGGGGACATTTCAATTGTTCTGCATGATAATGCAATGATGGATACAGGCCATTACACATTTTGTTAAAACCTATAAAATTATGTGGTGCAAAGTGTAAACCATAATGTAAACTATAGACTATGGTTAATAGCAATGCTTCAGTATGTGTTCAATTGCAACAAATGAACCACACTAATGAAAGATGTTATTAATAGGGGAAAACATGAGAGGGGTGAAGGTGGGGTAAATGGGAATCCCCTATATTTTCAATGTAATTTTTCTGTAATCTAAAACTTCTTTAAAATTAGAGAAAAAATTAAAATTAAATAAAAAAAGAGAGGCCAAGTTCACTTGCCCAAAGTCAACAGTTAGTAAGTGGTAGACAAGATTCAAACCAAAGCAGTACTGTTAAGAGCACATCTGAGTAGCCACTACACCCCACTGCCTCTTTCTTCCTGCCAACCTGGTTCAGTTAGATCTGCTGATTTGCTGAGTCCTAGTAGTGATCCTCCAGCTTAGTGCTTGGTGAATGTATGAGGGCTTATATAGTTCTCCTATATTCTAATTTAGTTTTACCTGCTAGATATGGTTTTGAAATTGTATAATCTCTTGGCTAGACCACTCAGTCTTTATAAAAGTGTTTCCATTAGAGGGAGTTTCCTTATTAGATGTCTATCTTCTATTTATTTACAATTCTCATGCCGCTTGCTTCAGTGTATTTAGTGATTACTGCACCAGTGATCCTCCCTGACCATAGTTGTAACTTTTCTGTAATCCAAAACTTCCTCCAAAATAAAGCAAAGCAAAACAAAACAAAACAAAAACCTTCTTGCATATTTTGACTAGCCATTATTTATTTATTGTAAAAGTAACACATAAGGCAGCCAACTCAATGGGAAAAGTCTTCAAAAACCATATATTTGACAAGGGTTTGATTTCCATATTATATAAAGAGACCACACAACTTAATGACAAAAAAGACAAGCAACCCAATTAAAAAATAGGCAAAAGACTTGAATAGATATTTTTCCAAAGAGGAAATACAAATGGTCAAAAGCACATGAAAAGATGTTCAATATCTCTAGCTATTAGGGAAATGCAGATCAAAACTACAATAAGATATCATTTCATGCCACAAAGAATGGCCATTATTTAAAAAACAGAAGACTACCGATGCTGGAGAATATGTGGAGAAATAGTACCACTCCTTCATTGTTGGTGGGAGTATAAAATGGTGCAGTCTCTGTGGAAGACGGTTGGTTTTTCCTCAGGAAGCTAACTATAGAACTGCCATAAAATCCAGCAATCCCACTACTAGCAATATATTCAGAAGAACTGAAAGCAAGGAACGTGAACAGATATTTGTATTCTAATGTTCATAGTGGCATTATCTACAATTGTTAAAAGATGTAAACAACCTACGTGCCCATCAACTGATGAATGGATTTTAAAAATGTGATGTATATATACAATGGAATACTATTCAGCTGTAAGAAGAAATGAATTGGAGAAGCACATGACAATGTGGAGGAAACTTGAAGATATTACATTGAGTGAAATAAGCTAGACAAAAAAGGATGAATATTGTATGGTCTCAAGGGTATGAACTAAATACAATGAGTAGACTTATGGAGTTGGACTATGGAGTGTAGGTTGGCAGGAGACGGAATGTGGTTTGAGGAGGGGGAGCTGATGCTGGATGTATGTAAGAGTGTTTGATAAGGTCAATAAATAGTAATGGATGGAGTTGATGGCAGCACATTATAATGAGTGTAACAAACCCGACTGGTTTATGAATGTGATTGTAGCTGAAATGGGTAGTCTAGGGAGGTTAATATTATTTGGAGGACAGCTGGAGGATAATCTAGGGATTGTGTAACAGTGATTTTGGTGGTAGATGAGGATTGTGGTTAATAATATAAAGACAGGAATTTTTATGTCAAGGTATTAAGAATATGGTGATACATGGGAAAAATGTAACTAACTTATAGACTCTAGTTAATAATACTATTGTAATATATTTAAAGCAAAAGCAAAGAAAGTACTGTATCAATGCTAAAGATAAAAAACCAATGTGAGGTTTAGTTTTACGAGATATGAATACTAGTAAGCATTTTTTTCTTCTTCATTAACAAGGAGACCTTGAGCATGTCGTTTAACCAATTTGTGCTCATCTGTGTATCTTTTTGAACACTGGAGGAACAATTGAGTTTGTTTTTGAGGATTAGATGTGATTTTTAAAAGTGCCTGGACAGAATATTTTGGAGTAATGCTTCCATGATTTATTAATCTGCCTATTGTCTATTTTATTTTTTTAATTTGAAATAAAGTTTACCTAAAAACATAATAAAAGTAATACATACACACGGTAAGATATTCAGACTGCAAAAGGTGTGCAAAGAAAAGGAAGCCTCACTCCCACGCCAGACTCTCAGTTCCCCAATCCCTCTTCCCCAGGACCAATTACTATTCCTTCCCTAGGTCTTTTTTATGCAATACTATGTGTAGCAAGGCCATAAATTTAGCTTACATTACAACTTAAAAGTGCTGATAAAATGGTGTCTCTTTATTTTTTGTGTAACTACTCTAACCTTCCTTTTACCCCCATCCTCCTCTCCCTTCCCTTTCCCCACCACCCACAGGCTAGTGTCAAAAAAATTAAATTTCATTTAAACCTAAGTCTATCTGATTAGTTTAAATTGTCCCTCTGGGAAGTGTTCTACCTGTCTTGGATATAAAAGTTCTGTCTTCCAAAGAGTCTGTCCTTCCCCTTCCTCCTTTCAATAAGAGAAAAGAGGGAAGGAAAGCTTGTGTGCCAGAGTTTCTCAGGTCCATGTCTGTCTGCTGTCCCCTGGCTCCTCTGGCCTCTGGGCAGTACATTTTGTCTATCTGGTTGGGGATACCCATAGATCTCCAGTGCTAAAGTTGAATGTGGAGAGGCAGGGGTCTTTAGTTCAGGCAAGGCTCCCGGTGGTTCTCCCTGGTTGACCTCACTTTAGCTTAACTCCTTATGGCCCTGTTGCCCCTCTGGGTGTGGCTGAAATGCCCTTTCAGCCCTGCTCAGGCAGTCTTTCTGCAGCCTTCCCCACAGACCCAGTTTGCCCTTGTCATAGCAGCTGCCCCTGGTTAGTGTTCAGCCAGGTTCTCATTACTTCTGCATTCTGGCAGCACATGAGACCCAAGAGCAGCTTCGGAAAGCTAAACCTTGGGTCCTTCTTCCACCTGACCACAATGCACAACTAAGTTGATCCTAGTATGACTGTGACCCAGATTGGAAGAGGACACTCCATGAGGTGGCCGCTCCTAGAATCCTAGATAGAGCAGCTATAGAAGGGGTGCAACTTCTCTCTCTGCCTTCACTGCTACCTTCATATATTCACTGGCCATCATATATTAACAAACAAAACAAAATAGATCTGACTGTCACTAACAGATATGCTATTTTTTTTTAATGTATGAGAGGCCCCAATGAGAATGGGTCCTCTGGGCTCAGATATTGATTTACTAATGGGGCAGATAAAGGAGTTTGAATAATTCTTTTCACAGAAAAATTCTATTTTCATATATCAGTAATTTAATATCACCTCAGTCTTTCTTTAGACATTTCTTTTGTAATATATGTTAGAAGGATTTTGGCTGCAAGTGACATAATTTCCAACTGAAAGTGGCTTAAACAATGAAGACATTTAATTATTTCATATGACAAAATGTCTGGAGGTAGGGGTTTCAGGATTGGTTTGGCAGCTCCATAATGCCTTCAAGGAACCAGACCCTCTCCACCCACCTGCTCCGCCACCTGCAGCATCTTGACCTATCTTCAGGCTCACTCATCATCTCAAGATCACATGTGCGTGGCAGCTGCTCTGGGTATCACTTTATCAGACAGCCTCATTCAAAGGCAAGAGGTGGGGGTTTTCAGGGTGGACAGACAGCTCCTCATGTCTCTTTTCTCTTTCTTTGGGTGAAAAGTCTCTCCAGAAGTCCTCCCAGCAGATTTCATGCTTCTTATTATTATCCATAACTGTGTCACATGTTTACCCATAGTGGAAAGGAAGGTGGAGAAAGAGTGTCAGACATTTTCACACCTTCTGTTGTGGGAAGTAGGATCTGCTACCATGGAAAGGGGAAAAGTAATTGGCTGTTGAGTAAGTAAACAACAGCAATTTACCAAATGAAGCAAATCCTTATCTTTCCCCTAGGCAGATAGATGCCTTAAGTGCTCTAGGCTTGCACTCAGAAAGGCAAAAGAGAAGAGCCCATTAATAATTTCCAAAATATTAGTCCCTTTATATAGCAACATATACACAGATAGATATGTGCTAAAACATATTTTTGCACTTTGCTTTCTTCACTTAACAATGTCAACTTTATCATAGACTAAATCCCACATATGTTACAGTCTGTTTCAGAACTTTCTAAGGTGTCTAGTCATGTGCAGTGTGATACTTTTAATTATTGTAACTTTATAATATGTTTTACTATCTGTTAGGGGTAGTCACCTTTACTACTCTCCTTCAATATTAGTTTAGTTATTACTTCCAGGTTTAATTTTGTTAAACCTGGAAGAATGTTTGACAAACATTGGGGATAAATGTTAGCCCCATTTAGAGCTGAGTTATGCCTTAAAAACTTGTTTGTATTCATAACACATATACTTATAAATACTTAACTTTTTATTAGGGATTTGACACATTGACAAAGCTCCTCTTATTAGCTATCCCAGGGGTCACAAATTCAAATACCTACATGGGCCAGACCGAAATGTAAATGATTGAAGCAGGGTATCTTTCAAGCATTAAACATGTTGGAATATTCTTTACTTCCATAAAGAAATAGTCTCTTCCCCATTTTTCTTGAACCATGTGGCCTTTTTGTTTCTTTTGATAGAAACATGGTGACAAGAAAATATTTCTGTACTACTCAACACTAAGTGGATGATAAGTGGCACCTGACGTTCGGTTCGGCATTAGGGAAACAATAAAGAGTAGTGCGGACTGTAGCAAACAAGCTTCTTCTAAAGGGACGAGTCACAATTCAGCCCCAGCCAATTGTTTCGATTAAGGCTGATAGATATTAACAGATCTGATTTTTTCAAAGCCAGATTTTATATAAAATTTCTTTATTTTAAAAATGTTGATATTAAACACACCAGCAGACCAGATACCACCCATAGGCTATTGGTTTGTGAGCTCTGAAGGAGCTCGGCATATCATCATTAAAAAGTAGTTTTATTTTTGCTAAACTGTAAACTCTCATTGTCAGTTGGCTAAGCCAAATAGTAAACAAAATAGATAGCTAAGAACCACGATGATTCAGAAGAAGCTATATATAGATATAACAAATTGAAATTTGAGGATTTCCTCAGCTTGTTTGGGCATAATCTTGTTTATTCATTATTCAATTTATTTATTGAGTGCCTACTAAATTCAAAGTGTGGTGGCAGGCTTAGTAAAGATAAAGAGAAAAACTGCACTATCTCTTCCCTGAGTAGGCTTTTGAGCTGATATGAACACAAAGTGTCTAATGTCAGCATTAGCCCTGCTTTGGATCACACACACCATATACACTTACATTAGTGTATCATTTCATCAATGTGAGATATTTAAATACAATTGGGGGAAGCGGCTGTGGCTCAATCAGTAGGGCTCCCGTTTACCATATGGGAGGCCCCGGGTTTGGTTCCCGGGGCCTCCTGGTGAAGGCAAGCCCGCCCGCACGGCGTGGTTAGCTGACCCAGCAAGCACAAGCAGCAATGGGGGGATAAATGAATAAATAAATAAAATCTTTTAAAAATAAATAAATAAATAAATAAATAAATACAATTGGGTTACTTTTCTAAGGATCAACTATAATATAAGCAAATAAACTTTCCAGACTCTATAAGAATTCTTCCTTTCATTAAGAAATCCAGACATGGGAAAATTAATCAGATAAAGCAAGGAACCAAAGAAAAGTGAAGTTTTAAATGAGTGGAAAAAAGAAAAAAGCTAAGATTGTATTGCTGGCTCCATAGCCCCTTCTTATTCTGAGACATGAAATGATATTTTTAATGTTAAATTTTTATAGATTCTATAATGAGAGAAGAATCAGAACACCTCCATTTTAACTGTAATTGAAGTCAAATTGGTAAATTTGTTTCAATCTTATTTTCTCTCACTCTTTTTTTTAATAATAATTTTTAAAAATTTTTAAAGATACTTAGATTACATAAATGTTACACAAAAAATATAGGGATTCTCATATGCCCCACTCCCCACACCTCCCACACCCTCCCACGTAAACATCCTTCATTAGTGTGGCACATTCATTGCAATTGATAAACACTTTGCCATTAAGCATGGGCCATAGTTCACATTGTAGTCTACACTGTCTCCCACATAGTTCTGCATGTTATGTGATGATATAAAATGGCTATATCTGTCGCTGCAATGTCATTCAGGACGATTCCCAAGTCCTGAAAAAGCCCCCGCATTACGTCTGATTTTCCTTCTCCCTGCCCCCAGAGCCTCCAGTGGCCACTGGCTCCAGATAAATCAATGTTGTAATTTCTTCCATTGCTAGAATCACAATAAGTCTGTTGAAGAATACCAGTAAGCCCACTCTGGTCCATAGTTCTTTCCCCTATCCTGAGGATTCTGGGTTGGTGATGTCCACTCCACCTCTAATTGAGAGGGGGCTTATATCCCATGGGGAAGATGGATGGGACTATCTTGCTTGCAGTTGCAGACTCTCTCTGTTCCTTGGGATGGTCGTTGTCCATCATCATCTCCTTCTAAGTTGTCCTGGGTGAGTCCAATGAGCTGTAGAGTAGGTGTTGCAACTCTGCTGAGGTTCTGGCCCAGCTGGCATATGGACAGCACAAAGACTCAAGTCTTCTGGACATATACCTGCAAACTCCAGAACCAAATATAGGTTTAAATAGAAGGGACAGATGAGCCATGACCACTTTCAAGTAAGTAATTAAGCTGGATATTCCACTTTTATTTTTATGTTTATTTCTAAATTGGTTAATTTCTACCTTAAAAGAATTACAAAAAAAACCTATTACTTACAGAATCTAATAAATAGGAAATATTTTGGACAGAGAAATGATAAAAATGTAATTCCACTGACGCTTCCATTAAAGTGATAAAAAGAGTTCTGAAATCATCTGTAGTTTGGTTTATACATTATCATTAACTCTGAAGATTGTAAAGCTGCATCTTGGAAAGACATTTTTCCTCTGCCTATACCAAATTGTCCAAAGGATACAGAAGAAAATGGACATCTATAAGTTTAAGTCCCATGTCCTATAAATGGGACTATTTTTTAATGTGACCATTATGATCTTGTAATTTGGGGTATTTTTTTTCAATAAGGAAATTGTTTTATTTTTATGTATTTCATAGGATGAACGAACATTCTGATGGTAAATAACCTTTTGAAATCTCAATATTGAACCTGTGAAAGCAGCTTTTTACTTAGAATCCCTATCTAGAAAACTTTCAGTCTTAAAGAATTAGTGGTCATTTAACTTCAGCCTTCATCCTGCAACTGGTAAAATGCAGGGGTTTTATGGTTCAGTATTTTTATTCATATACAAGCAAACAATGAATAATTATCAAAAACCAATTATCATAAAAAATAATAATCCTGGCTCTGATCAACATGGTGAAGTGAGATATTTCAGCTCTCTATACCCCCACAGAAACTTTGAACAATTAGCAAACACTGACAGAAATACCTTTATAAAACTCCAGAAAGCAATTAAAGCATTGCAACAATGGGATGAGTGAGGAACCAAGTAAAAGCCATCTAAGATCTGGTAGGATCTCATGGCACCTTGACTGGTCCTTGCCCACTCTTAACTGGCTAGACATGGAGCCAGCCTGAACTCCTAGTTTGGATTCTTGGCCCTGGTTCTGGAGGGAGCACAGTAACCAGTGTGCAAATACAGGGAGCATATATGTCTGGGCTAATCTGTCTGGTGGTAGCCTGAGAACTCTCCATCTCATAACTGTTTCTTGCAATACAGAGAACTCTCTGTCTACAGGATGCTTTGGAAGAGCAGTCCAGTTGTGCCGCTGGGGGGAAGGGATTGTTGGCTATAGTACCAGGGACTGATTTCTGTGGAAGAGGGGACATTTGTATCTCTGCAAATGGGGAAATTCCTAGGTATCCAAGCCCATGCTCAAGGCAAAATGCATGTTCAGAAAGCATCAGGCAGCCCTATTCCTTGGTCTCAAATTATTCTTTTTTTTTTTTTTTCTTTTTTTTTTTTTTAATGGCTTATATTTTGAAAGAATAAGAGTAAATGAAGATAAAACACTTCACAAAAATGACAAAATATTATCAATTAATCCAATATTTAACATGAGACGTGGTCAAAATAACCATGGCTAATGGTTTAAAAGAGGAGTTTCTGTGTGTTAGTAGGTTTGTTTTTTTTTTTTTAAAGATACTTAGATTGCATAAATGTTACACAAAAAATATAGGGATTCCCATGTTCCCCACCTCCCACACCTCCCACAACCTCCCACATATCCTTCATTAGTCTATCCTTCATTAGTGTGGCACATCACCTGCAATGGATAAACACATCCTGGGGCTTTGCCACTAAGCATGGACCATAGTTCACATTGTAGACCACACTCTCTCCCACACAGTGCTGCATGTTATATGATGATATAAAATGGTCTATAACTGTCATTGCAATATCACTCAGGACAATTCCCAAGTCAATTTGGGGGATTTTTGAAGGATTTTCCGGAAGTTAGATCTATAGCTTCAGTATTTATTATGCGTAGGTCCATATTTCTTTCTTGTATTTCTTATCTTTTGAAAGAAATATTGACAAATTAAACACCATTAGTCAACAGGAATTTCGAACAGCCATTGAAAGCAGATAATAAGAATCTACATATATGTTATTTTCAATAAAGTACTACAAATGGGATCTTTGGTGATTTCAGTTTTACACAGTATGCATAAATGGAACAAAATTTTTTTGTTTCTCCACAACAAAAATACAGAGAAATTTACTTTTATTTATGTTTATAAAAGAAAACTTTGTGAACTAACTTTTTAAAAAATCTTAGTTGGGAGATTTTAGGTATATTCCAATCCAGTAAAAAAAAAAAAAAAACTACCAATAGTAATTTAATGAATTTGCAATGATAATATTCAGAATTAATCATTTTATTTCCTTCTCAGTATCCATACGTTTTGTAGTAAAGTAATTCCCCTACCTGAATCTATATATTATGAGTCAGTTCATCATCATGTGTAGTTGGAGCAGGAGTGGTTTTTTAGTTCCTGCCTAGTGACCATGGAAATCTCTAAACCACCAGGTGGCAGAGTGTCCTTGGCTTAGATTGAGCACTGTAGTTTTCACTTTGCAAAGCATAGTTTGCAGCTATTATGAGTAGCCTTCAAATCTTATACTCATGTATGCCCTAAAATAATTTTGAAAACATGTGCACCCAAAAAAAACTAATTCAAAAAAAGTACAAATAACTGAAGAGCTGTAACTCTTAGCATATTTTAACTACTGAAATCTTAAAATAAAATTGTTAATCACTCTTTTAAATGAATCTAGTTGAATATAAAATGCCATTGAGATTTGATAGCAAATCATCTATTTTTTTATTGTGGGTAAAAATCTGATTTTTCACAATACATACCAATATTTGTAAAATAATATATAAATATATATATGCATATATGTGCATTTGCTTACAAAAATGTTATATATATTTTTTTTAAAGGTGCTTAAATTACCTAAATATTACACAGAAATTACAGGGATTCCCATGTTGCCCACCTCCCACACCTCCCACCACATCCCACACAAACGTCTCCCACAAGTGTGGCCCATCACCTTCAATGGACTTACACATCCTGGGGCCTTGCCACCAACCATAGACCACAGTTCACATCGTAGACCACACTCTCTCCCACACAATTCCGAGTGGTGTGTGCTGATTTAAAATGGCCTACATCCGTTACCACAACGGTACTCAGGACAACCTCCAAATCCCAAAGAAGCCCCTGTATTTCAACTGCACATCCCCTCCCTGCCCCGAAAGTGTCCAGTGGCCACTGGCTCCACCTCACTGTTATAATTTCTTCCATTGCTAGAATCACCATATGTGAACAACAGAATACCATCAAGTCCACTCTAGTCCATAGTTCTTCCCCCAATCCTGAGGGGACTGGGACAAATCATCTATTTTTTAAAATTCCAAAACATGCTTGTCTTTTACAGTTGGATGCTTTATGTCACTTTTTTTTCTATTTGAAATCTTATTTCCATTTTATTTCTTCCACAGAATTTTATCCTAATATAAAATATTCTGTGCTTACAAAATGTTTATCACTCAATTATACTTCTCTGCAATCAGAGTATGTTTATAGATGAAATTAAATGTATAACATTCTAAATATTAAAATTTCACTAGTATACAGTTTATCAAACTCATAAATATAATAGTACTTTCGAAAAATATCTATTGTGTCTCTTTCCAATTCTATTTATGGCTATTTTGCTGCCATCCCAAAATTCTTCAAATGTTACGCATTAGACAAACTGATGAATTTCAGGAAGCAATCCACTTACAATGCCTTTCTTCTAATATGATGTAAGGCAGTAATGTTATATACAATATAATACGCATCATCATCACCAAAAGCCTTTGACTTTCCAAAGATTGATTAGTAATTCTAACTCCTATTCTATTTTCTCTTGCTATAATCAGACATGTACAAACCATTCAGTAAACAATATTAGTGGCTACAGTTTTTGGTTGCTATATTCTAGACACTGCACAAAAATAATTAATCCTCATGACAAGTCTATGAAGTAGCTCTTTTTGTCCTCATTCTTCACATGATGAAATTGAAGTTCAGAGAAAAATAAATACCTTGATCAAGATCACACAGCTAGTAAGCGGCTGAGCTGATTCCAAGGTGGGTCTGTCTGTACATGTCTGGACCCATTTGTTTTTCGATGTAGTAAACGTACATTTGGGCAGGTTATAGAAGGGGGTGGGGGAAGAGTTGGGGGAAGGAGATTTGCTCTGGGACTTTTCTTGGCAAGGGCTATTCATGTCTCCAGTTCCTAATCTCCTAGATAGACTGGGTAACTTTGTTACCCAGTGTCCAGGGTAGCCAAGCCAAAGTTGGCAGAAAGATATACAAACCCAGACACATTCCTCAGATAATCTAACCAGTTAGTAGGCCATTCAGCTTTCCACACGTTCTGACGGCATTTCATAAGATCTTCCTTTTGTTTACAGAATATTGGAGAGTGACTTCCTCCACCCTTAATTATGTTAAGTCTTGACCTAAAATTTTACATGTGATCAATACTCATTGTTGAAACCACTTTATGTCAGCTCTCCTCATTAATGCCATGTGGTTATTTGGAAACTTATCCTAGTGATTAACACTATTGATGCTCATTTCCTTTCTAAAATCTCTAATGCACTGGTATTTTCCAACTTGGCAGACAGGAAAATCCCTTAGTGTACTTAAGTTGTAAGTCTCACGTTGCCAACTGGCAGTGATTACATTCTGCTAAGGCCTTTATGGCCTGCATCTCTGTCATAGGTACAGCAAAAATACAAGAGGAAAGTACAAGGCTTAAAGATCACTAAGTTATAATCATTTTGATCAGCAATATGGAGTCTGCTATGGTATAATTCTACTGAATTCTGAGTCTTTAGAATTTGAAAATAATTTGGAATTTATTATACTTAAATGGACATGTGAAGATTCCAAATGATCTTGATCAGATGAGATGGGGAATTTAGGAATTGTGTATAATCTATTAGAAGTTAAGCACTTATTAATAAAAAGGCAAATTACTGTTTTCCCCCTTCTTGAAGAATGAAAGGCCAAAACAATAATTTAGTTTTGGAATGCATTGGCATGGTATTGAAATGCACTAGGGATAATGGAAGAACTTGTAGCATTGATATAAAAGCCGTGGTCACCACAGGTTCTAAAGAAAGGGAAAGGGAAAAATAGGTGTAACATGGGGCATTTTGGAGTCATTGGAATTGTTCTGCATGATATCTGCAATGATGGATATCAAGCCATTATGTGTTCCCTCCAGCGGGACGATCAACGGAAACCTGGAGAGGGGGAGCGGGAATGGGATGGGACAAGACAGGAGTCTGATCAAGTCTCGTTTATTGGGGTGGAGTCATGGGTATATATGGTGTTTGAGGAAGCCTCCTGATTGGGCGCTCCTGCTACATGGAGTCCCCTGATTGGTTGGGCACTCCTACTATATGGACTCCCCTGATTGGGCAGCCCTCCTACAATGTGGAGTCCCTGATTGGGCACTCCCACCTCTGGCAGGAAACCACCGCCCTGTACTGGCTGCTTAAAGAAGAAGTACAGATTGAGAAATAGGAACTTAGCTGGATAGTTGCACAAAATGGTGTTCGCACACAAGATGGCCGTAATAATACCGGTGCCAGGGACAGCTTCCCACAATTATGCATTTTGTCAAAACCTATAAAATTGTGCAGTGCAAAGGGTAAACCATAATTTAAACTATAGACCATGGTTAGTAGCAATGCTTCAATATGTGTACATCAATTGTAACAAATGTACCACACTAATGAAAGATGTTGTAATGGAGGAAAGTGTGGGAGGAGGAGGATGTGGGGTATATGGGAATCCTCTATATTTTGTTCATTTGTTTGAGGTACAGGGGGGCCGAGGATTGAACTTGGGACCTTGTATGTGGCTCAACCACTGAGCCACATTTGCTACCCTGAGTTGGTTTTTTCATTTGCTTTGCTTGTTGTTTGTTTTTGTTATTCTTTAGGAGACACCTGGAACCATACCCAGGATCTCTCATGTGGGACGCAGGGGCTCAACCACTATATATCCCAATCCCCTATATATTTTTAAAATCAATTTTATTGATACATATTGATAAAGCATACAATTCATTCAAAGTGTACAATCAATGATATTTGGTATAATCGCATAGTTGTGTTCATCACTTCAATCATTAGAGCATTTTCTTTATTTCAATAATAATAAAAATAAAAAAAAAAACAGAAAACAAACAAGTAAATGCCTCACCTCTCAATCTCTCTCTGTTTCCCCTGCTGTACATAGCTGCTATTTCTGGCTATTCTTGCACAATTATTTATTGGTTTATTAAGCAGTTTTATTGAGATATATTCACATACCATATGAGCTATCAATGATTTTTAGTATAATCACAATGTTGTACATACATCATCTCAAAAATTTAGGACAATTTCATTACTCCAAAAAGAAAGACTCCACACCTCTTAGAATTCTTTCCTCAGCCCTACATAACCACTATTCTAATTTCATCTTTATATATTGATTTATATTTACTTTTTATATAAATGGAATCATATAATATGTAATACTCTGTGTCTGGTCTCCTTCACTTAGTATAATGTTAGAGGGGTTTTTTTGTCTGATATTTACATTTTGTAGTATTAACTTACATTTATTCAGCTTCAAAGAAAAACGGTCTCATGTATGCAATTTTACCCATATTCATATTTCATATAATATATTTATATTTCACATAATATATTTAGTTCATAATAGGGCAGTCATACAGTATTTGTCCTTTTGTGTCTGGCTTCACTCAACATAATGTCCTCCAGGTTCTCTATGTTGTCATATGTTTCACAACTTCATTTCTTCTTATTGCTGCATAATATTCCATCATGTGTATACTCCATAATTTGTTCATTCATTCATCATTTGATGGACAACTGGGTTGTTTGCAACTTTTGGCTATTATGAATAATATTTCAGTGAACATCAGTGTGCAAATGTGTATTCACATCACTGCTCTCACTTCTTCTGGGTATACACTTGGCAATGGTATTGCCAGGTCCTATGCAAGTCTATATTCAGCTTCCTTAGGAACTGCCAAACAGCCCCCCACAGTGACTGTACGGTTCTACATTCCCACCAACAGTTAATAAGCGTCCCTATCTCTCCACATCCTCTCCAACATTTAGTTTTCTGACTTTTTAATAGCGGCCAGTCTAATAGGTGTGAAATGATATTTCATTGTAGTTTTGATTTGCATTCTCTAATCTCTAGTGATGTTGAACATTTTTTCTTGTGTTTCTTAACAATTTGTATTTCTCTTTGGACAGTTGTATTTTCAAGTCTTTTGCCCATTTGTTAATCAGATAGTTTGTCTTTTTATTCTTGAGTTGTAAGATCTCCATTTATCTTGGATATTAAACCCTTATCAGATATGTGATTGCCAAATATTTTCTCCCATTGAGTCAGCTGCCTTGTCACCCTTTTGACAAAGTCCTTTGAGGTGCAAAAGTGTTTAATTTTGAGGAAGTCCCATTTATCAATTTTTTTCTTTTGTTGCTATGTTTTGGGTGTAAGGCTTAAGAAACTACTGCCTACCGCAAGATCTGGAAGATGTTTTTCTACATTTTCTTCTAGGAGTTTTATGGTGGTTGTTTTTATATTTAGGTCCTTGATCCATTTTTAGTTAATTTTTGTATTAGGTGTGAGATAGGGGTCTGCTTTCTTTCTTTCGGATATGGCTATCAGTTCTCCCAGCACCATTTGTTGAATAGACTGTTCTGGCCCAGCTGAGTGGGCTTAACAGCCTTGTCAAAAATCACGTGACTGTAGATGTGAGGGTTAATTTCTGAGCTCTTGATTCAGTTCCATTGGTCAATCTGTCTGTCCTTATGCCAGTACCATGCTAATTTTACCACTTAAGCTAAGAAATATGCTTTAAAGTCAGGAAGTGAGAGTCCTCCAATTTTGTTCTTCTTTTTTAAAGATTGTTTTGGCTATTTGGGGCCCCTTACACCTCCAAATAAATTTGATTATTGGCTTTTCAATTTCTGCAAAAAAAAGTCTGTTGGGATTTTTATTGGGATTGCATTGAATCTGCAAATCAGTTTTGGTAGAAAGACATTTTAACGATTTTCAGTCTTCCAATTCATGAAAATGGAATGTTCTTTCATTTATTTAAGTCTTCTTCAGTTTCTTTTAGCAGTGTTTTGTAGTTTTCTAAATACAGGTCCTTTATGTCCTTGGTTAAGTTTATTCCTAAACATTTGGTTGTTTTAGTCGCTATTATAAATGAAATTTTTTTTCTGATTTCCTCCTAAATTGCACATCAGTAGTGTATAAAACTCTACTGATTTTTGTGTATTAATCTTGTATCTTGCCACTTTGCTGAACTCGTCTATTAATTCTAGTAGCTTTGTTGTGGATTTTTCAGGATTTTCTAGATAAAGGATCATGTCATCACCAAATAAAGTTTTATTTCTTCCTTTCCTATTTGGGTGCCTTTTATTTCTTTGCCTATCCTAATTGCTCTAGCTAGAACCTCTAGCACAGTATTGAATAATAATGGTGACAGTGGGCATCCTTGTCTTGTTGGTGATCTCAGCAGGAAAGCTTTCAATCCTTCCCCATTGAGTACAATGCTAGCTGTAGGTTTTTCATATATGCACTTTACCATATTGAGAAAATTTCCTTCTATTCCTATCTTTTGGAGTGTTTTTATCAAGAAAGGGTGCTGTGTTTTGTCAAATGACTTTTCTGCATCAATAGAGAGGATCAAAAGATTTTTTTCATCAATTTACTGATGTAGTTTATTACACTCATTGATTTTCTTATGTTGAACCGCCCTTGCATACCTGGGATAAAACCCACTTGATTGTGGTTTGTAATTATTTTAATGTGCTTTTGAATTCAGTTTGCAAGTATTTTGTTGAGGATTTTTGCATCTATATTCATTAGAGATATTGGTCTGTAATTTTTTTTTTCATAGTATCTTTATCTGGTTTTGTTGGCTTCATTGGATGAGTTTGGTAGCATTCTTTCTTGTTCAATTTTTTGGAAGAGCTTGAGCAAGATCAGTATTAGGTTATCTTTGAATGATTGGTAGAATTCACCTGTGAAGACATCTGGTCCTGGGCTTTTCATCTTTGGGAGATTTTTGATGACTGTTTCAATCTCTTCCCTGGTGATTGGTTTGTTGAGGTCTTCTATTTCTTCTGGGGTCAGTGTAGCTGGTTCATGTGTTTCCAGGAATTTGTCCATCTCATCTACATTTTCTAGGTTTGGGGCACACACTTGTTCATAGTATCCTCTTATGATCTCTTATTTCTACGGGATCAGTGGTAATGTCCCCCCTCTCGTTTCTGATTTTATTTATTTGTGTCTTCCCTCTTTTTTTTTTTTTTGTCAGTCTAGCTAAGGGTTTCTTGATTTTGTTGACCTTCTCAAAAAACCAACTTTTGTTTTTGTTGATTCTCTCTATTGTTTTTTGTTGTTATTGTTGTTGTTCTCAATTTCATTTATTTCTGCTCTGATCTTTACTATTTTTTTCCTTTGGCTTGGTTTAGGATTAGTTTGCTGTTCTTTTTCTAGTTCCTCCAGGTGTGCAGTTAGGTCATCAATTTTAGCTTTCTTCTTTTTTAAAGTAGGCATTGAGGGTATAAATTTCCCTCTCAGCACTGTCTTTGTGGCATCCTATAGGTTTTGATATGTTGTGTCTTATTTTCATTCATCTCAAGATATGCTGAATTCTCTTGTGATTTCTTCTTTGACCCACTGTTTATTTAAGAGTGTGTTGTTTAATCTCCATATATTTATGAATTTTCCCTTTTTCCATCCATTATTGATTTCTAGCTTCATTCCATTATTATCAGAGAAAGTGTTTTGTATAAGTTCAATCTTTTTAAATTTATTGAGACTTGTCTTGTGACTCAACATATGGTCTATCTTGGAGAAGGAACCATGAGCACTTGAAAAGAAAGTATATCCTGCTGTTTTGGGGTGCAATGCTCTATAGATGTCTGTTAGGTCTAGTTCATTTATCATATTATTCAAGCTCTCTTTATTTATCCTCTGTCCAGATGGTCTATCCAATAGTGAGAGTAATATATTGAAGTCTCCAACTATTATTGTAGAGACATCTATTGCTCCCTTTGTCTTTGCCAAAGTGTGCCTCATGTATCTTGGAGCACTGAGGTTAGGTACATAAATATTTAGTATAGCTATTTCTTCTTACTGAATGGACCCTTTTATTGATATATAATGATCTTCTTCATCTCTTATAACAGATTTGAATTTAAAATCTATTTTGTCCGATATTAGTATCGCTACTCCAGCTCTTTTTTGGTTACTATTTGCGTGGAATATCTTTTTCCAGCCTTTCACTTTTAACCTGTTTGGGTCCTTACATCTGAAGTGAGTCTCTTGTAGAAAACATATAAATGGCTCATATTTTTTTATCCATTCTATCAGTCTGTGCCCTTTGATTGGGGAGTTCAAGCCATTAACATCAAGGTTATTACTGTAATGGCATTATTTATGTCATCCATATTGACCTTTGGCTTTCTGTTGTCATATCATACTATTATTTATATTTTTACCCTTTAATTTACCTTTTCTAATAATCTTCATTTCCATAACTTCTCCAAGTCTCTTGCCCTTGTTTTTTCTTTTCAGGCTGCAGCACTTTCTTTAGTATCTCCTGTAATTCTGGTCTTTTGGTAACATATTCTATCAGTTTTTGTTTGTATATGAAGACTTTGAATTCTCCTTCATTTTTGAAGGCAGCTTTGCTGGATACAGAATTCTTGGCTGGCAGTTTTTCTCTTTTAGTACCTTAAATACATCATACCACTTTCTTCTCTCTTTCATTGTTTTTGATGAGAGGTTGGCACTTAATCTTATTGAGTTTCCTTTGTATGTGATGCTTTGCTTTTCTCTTGCTGCTTTCAGAATCTTTTTTTATCTCTGATTTCTGTTGTTCTGGATAGTAGGTGTTTCAGGATAAGTCTATTCAGAGTTATTCTGTTTGGGGTGCTTGTCCTTCTCAGATATTGATATTTAGGTTTTTCATAAGGGTAGGAAAGTTTTCAGTCATTATTTCCTCAAATATTCTTTCTGCCTCTTTTCCATTTTCTTCTCCTTCTGGGAAACGGATAATGCATATGTTTTTGCATATTACATTGTCATTCAATTCCCTAAGACCCTGTTCCATTTTTTCCCATTCTTTTCTCTTTCTGTTCTCCTGTCTTTTCCAGTTCTGATGCTCTGTCCTTGATTTCACTAATTATGTCTTCAAACAATTCAAATCTGCTCTTATGTGCTTCTAAAGTATTTTAAATCTTATCCATTGTGTCTTTCATTCCCATAAGGTCTGTTACTTTTCTTTGCAGACTTTCAAATTGTTATTTATGCTTACCCAGTGTCTTTTTAATATCTTTTATCTCTTTAGTCATATTTTCTTTCAATTCTTTGAAGTAATTTAGGAGAGTTATGTGATCATCATTGATTAATTGTCTTAAATCCTGTATCTCTTCAGGGTTTAAGGATTTAGCTTGTTCCTTTGGCTGGGCCATCTCTTCCTGTTTCCTAGTATGGCTTGTAATTTTTTGCTGGTGTCTAGGTATCTGAATATGTTGGTGAATTTACTCTGATGGCCAATTTCTCTCTCTTGCCTATTGTTATATTTTTTCACAGCCCTTCTTTGATATTTGGTTCAACTTATCTGGTCTTTAAAATTTCCCAGCTTAAGTTATCAAAATGGTGCCAGGAACTCACTAATGGGGCACAGAATTTTCTCCCAAAAGTTAGAGAACCGAAGAGACCTAATTGTACTTTTTCTCCATGCAATTTCCCAACCAAACATCAGATGGTGCTCATTGGCCCACCTTCCAGGGACGTGTATCTCTCTCTCCATTTTCCTTTGTTTTGGTCTGGCTGGAGCCGAGATTCAAAGCGGACTCTACTGGCCCAATTCTCTGAAGAAAAGTCCTTGACTCCCCCTCCCTTTTCTCTTGTAACAGCTAACGGGGAGGAAGACGTCTGCTACCCTCCAGTCAGCTGCAATGAGCAAGGGGTTTTACCCCAGCTTAAAATCTTGGAGATGGGGGAAGGAGCCCTTCCCAGCAGCCGAGATATTTAGTAACTCAACAGTTTGTTGTTTTTGGGTTCTTGTCTCTCTATCCCTCAACCTCCTGGGAGTTGTGAAGCTCTGTCTGGTCTGCTGACCCCGCAAAGCAGGTCCCTTGGGCAGCTTTTGGCTCTTTCTCCATTGCTTTCAGGAGAGAGCTGAACCTTGTCTTCCTAATCCAATGCCATCTTCCCCCAAATTAAAACACTCTTTACAAAATCCATGATGGTTAAAGCAGAATTTCTTTTCTTTCACTATATACTATGACAGGAGATGAGAGCTGTAATTTTTTAAAATTTTATCCCATTTAAGCTGCTAATTTTAGTTTCTTATTTTTAAAGCTGAAAACCACTGAACATTGTTATCCTGAGTTCATTGTCATGTTCATTTTTGTTCTAATCCTCCCACAACCCACCATTTGATTATTGAAAGGTAATTGGCATTTGACATCAAAGTTCCACCAATATTAAAGTTGGAAAGTTCAAATACAGAGAGATTAAGACATTGGCCCAGAGTCAAACAAACAGTGGCTAGTTTAAGGATCTGGTTTTCCTTACCAACTTACCTATGGCTTGGAAGAATTACTCTAATTTTAAGTACTTAATTTGCCATCAGATAGGTATTTAGTTTTTTTATAAAAACTATAAAGTTTTTATGGTTATTTGATCATTGAATCTTAGTATTATAGCCTTGATAATCATGTAAACATTACAGAGAATGTTTCAGATATAAAAGAAATTTGAGCAATATTTTTAAGATGACAACGGCCATCTCTTTCCCCTCTCTGATCACCCCCTCCAAAAAAAAAAAAAAAACTTTGCTGAAGGAAGGTCTCCTTAGAAATTAATATGAATATATTTATTATTATGCTCTGTAAATAAAAAACAAATTCACAGGAGGGATATGTGGGTGTGGTAGAAATAAAACAGAAATAGGTTATAGTTATATATATAAAAAAGGAAGTCAAATAAAATATATGTACTAAAAAGAAGGAAGAGACATAATATAGTCTTTCCTTGAAATCTTATTTTCAAAGTGTTTTATAAATTACCATTCCATGAGTTAAGTCAATATAAGTTAATATTCTTGATATTTGATAAGTGAGATCACAAAGGGATAAAATATACTTTCTCCACATCCTCTGAGCCTGCAGTTTAGGCAATAAGAGAAACTATGTCCCATGAGCCAGTACTGTACTTTGTCCATGCTCTAGTCATCTGCCAGTGATGCTCTGCCTAAAGGAATGGAGATAGATGTCCCGCCCTATTGGAGTTAGCTTGGCCAACTGAGAAGGGGCCACGGCAAAGAATAGCTTAAGCATCAGTGGACGTCAGGCAGAGAAAAACTAATGCATAAGAAGAGTCAAGTGATATTGATCGGTGGCTCCCCAGGGTTGAATTCAGAACATGTTCTGCTGTCTCCTGTGTGCCAAGATTTGACAGAAGGGGCAAAGGACAACTTGAACAATGTGAGCTGGGCGGGTAAAATCTCCATGCATTGTTGTTCACGTGGGAATGGAGAGCTCAGAATGAGGGGGATCTTGACAAGGCTCCCTGCTAGTAGCGGCCTCCTGTTTCTTATCAAAACCTGAATACTCAGTGTGCTTCTTTCTCTTTACCTCTGGGGTTTGAAAGAGTGGAAAGAGGGAGCATACTGGCACAGAGAGGAGAGGTTTTGTGAGACGAGGACCTTTGTCCTTAATGGGAAAAAAAAAATAGGGGAATGAAAAGATAAGATTCAAAAAGAAAGGACAGGAATTAAAAGTCAGAAAAACATTTCAAAAAAACAAGTTAAAGGATAAAGGAGTAAGCAGGAAATGACCCTGGGTCACAAGAAAACACCAAATTATGGGGTAGGGGGAAAATGGAAAGGAAAAAAGACACAAATCAAGAAACTAAGCAGCAAGGAAGAAACTGGATACAACCCATAAATATATCAGTGGATGGGTGATTAAATAAAGTATGATACATCCACACAATGGAATTCCATATAGGGCTTTAAAAAAGAGTGGAGTCCACTAATATTGGCATAGATATTCAAGATTGATTTAGTAAAAAAATAAGGTGATAGAATAATCTGAACAATATAATTTTATTTAAAAAATAATGTTTCTATGGAAGAAATCTAGAAGATGATGCACCCAGCAGCAAATGGTAGAAGGGAGTTATGTTTTACACATTTTGGGGTTACTCAAACATTGTTAATAAAAATCATATAAATTTCAGTTTTATATTAGGAAAAATCAGTAACTATAAAAATAAGTTACTTGCAAAAAGGAAGCATTTCACATATAAAGTTGAAAAAAGAAAATTTTATAATCTTCAGTAAAACAAGATTGGATTAATCTATACACAGGTGAGTGTATCTATATCTACTGTATCTATGAAATGGTAATCACAAAGCAAGTTTTAATTTCATTTAAAGAATGTGTGTTAGTCTAAAATGATATGAGTGATAGGATTTTAAAAGGTGACTATTATGATTACAAATGTGACCTATATTATATTTTATTAGCTCTAAAATAGAATATTAAACAATCCATAATAATATAACTCACCTATTGATGCAGTTAATATTTTTCCAAAGATTGAATATTTTCTTCTGATTAACTTAAATTATTCCCCTCAGCTCTTCCACTATATTCGGTAAGTCTCATAAAACAACTCTAATTAATTGCTTTTAATTTAAAGACAGTTCTTCCCACAAGAGGATAGCAAAGCACTTTTCTCAAATAAGAAGAAAGGGAGAGCAAGAACATTTTACAAATATATTATAATATATAAAACAAAATATTTTAAATCATATCTTTAGAAAACAGCAGAGTTTGAAAACTGTCTAATTGGACTGCAATAGTCAAGCTGCAAAGATGGGTCCAATTGCCCTAAATTTTGAAATAACTAGAGGAGGTTACATATGAAAAATAAATTAATTTCAGCTAGGAGTTAAGATATTCCCCCACTTATCATTTAGGAAAACCCGCCTATGTGAAACCAGACCAAGAATCTTTCTAGTGCACTGTAAAATGTCAGCTACAATCATACCAAAAAAAAAAAAAGTATAATTCCTTTATTATGTTCAGAATGACACAGAAGCTGTGATCCAATTTGTTTGCATTTTGCAGTCAGGTTAGATAGAGTTCTATTTAACAGGATTTCACCAATAATCGACTTACACAGAGATGGGGCCCTATCCTGAATAAATGCTAGTATAAAATTAATTTGTCTAAGAATGAGAAACACTGGGATTTAAAATATGACCTTGGACACTTTTGAGGACCTGTATTTTTTTATTTCAGGTCAGATGAAAGGTTAAACTTTACAGACATTTCTCCCCAAAGTATTATAAAAAATTAGAGATCAGGCAAAGAGGAATTAAAGGACCAGGGTGAGGAAGTTAGTACAGGTGGGGATCGTTAACACTCCAGATTGTGCGAAGAGGCCACAGGAAACAGTCCCCTTCCCGCCATCTGGACCAAGCTGAGCTACTAGGGAAACTTAACAGGAGAGACACATCTCTGCCTGGAAGGAGATCGTGGCTGTAAACAAGTCAATCTCTCTTGTCTTGTGAGCACAGCCTATAAAATGGACACCACTAAGGCAGTTTTAGTCCTAAGAAAACTAAACGCGGTCAATGCCCCTTGTTCATCTCTGTCTTTGAAGAGTCTCAGGCCCCTGTGACCCCATAGTCCCCTGGGTCCTCTCTCAGTGCCTCCCAGGGTTCCATGCCCCGTGCCTTCCCGGCATGCTCAGCTGCTGCTCCTGGCCGCGGGCACTCCCCTGACCATCAGCAGTCTTCAAGCAGTTTACACTTGGTCCTGGAGGTGTTCTCCTCCTGGTACAGGAACAAGGCTTGAAAGTGTTAAAAAGCATGAGGCTTCTTCAAGGTCAGATACCCATCCTGTCCCTTAGTGCTTAGAAAAATCTCCCTAACCTCTCACAAGATCCCCTGTGTAATGGTTAGGCTGTGTCAACTCGGCCAGGTAATGGTGCCCAGTTTGGTCAAGCAAGCACTGGGCTAATTGTAATGCAAGGGCATTTCATGGACTTTAATCATCTGTGAGTTGATTGCACAGATGGCTGATTCCATCTATCATCAACTAAAGAGATTGCTGTCAGCCACGAGTGACGTTTCATCTAATAATGAAGGCCTTAAAAGGAGACGTGATTTCAGCATTCAGAGAGAGAATCCCCATCTCTACTTCAGACAGCCAATGTCTCCTGGGGAACTCAAGGAGGACCTTCGTCAGAGTCCCTGGCTTGCAGCCTGCCCTACAGAATTTGGACTTGTGCATCCCCCCAGTCGTGTGAGACAATTTTATAAAATCTCATACTATTTACAGATATCTTCTGTCAGTTCTGTTTTCCTAAAGAACCCTGACTAATACACCCTGTGACTTTCAAACTCCTGAAAAACCAATGGCTCCAATGCTTACCCACTTGGGAACAAGTCAGATTTCCAAAAGTCAATCCTTCTCAAGTTAGACAGTCTAGGGAAAACATCTGCACAGGATCAAAACATTTCCTCTTAATCCTTTTGAACAAATCTTCAGCTTTACCCTGTCGGGGCTATTACTCATTGTCTAATAGCTGTTACCCAATAACTCAAATTGAATCATATTCTGCAGAAACTGAGTTTCACTATGTCTGGAGGAACAGGGAATGCAAGTGGGTTGTGAATAAAAGAGCTACCCATTTTTTTTCAGCCATAGTGTTGAAGTGAATGCAAACTTTATCCAATAATTGCTGTTAACATTGTGAATATCTGGCATCAAGAGGCTTCTTTAGAATTTAGAGAGTAGTTTTGTGTGTATTATATATTTATTAACCAACTTGACCCTAGAAATACTCCTGTGGATTAAGTGTGATTATCTTGCCCATTGTACAATCTGTGAGAGGTTGAGACTTGCTAATGCCTCAGATGTAGTAGGTGGCAGAAATGAAAACTCAAGCCAAGGGCTTCTCACTCTATAACCCATGCTAAGAAATTCCTTTATTATTTTTTAAGTGATTAAAAATCATTATTCAAAGCCCTCCATTTGTGTTCATTTTAATTAATATAAGAAAGGTAACTGAGAGATTCTCTTGAATTTTGGAGTGACCCTGGGCCACCTGTCATTCATAATACCAGGATCGTACTAGTAAATCTCACATCTCAAGCTCAGCCCCTCCTGGCCCTTCTGGGGCCCTCCAAGCCCCTGAGTCTTCTGGAGTAATTTCAGCCTGACTTTAGAGCACGGGATGGAGGAAAGACAAGACATATTATTCACAACAGGTGTAGGTTGTGTCACATGCCAAGAGATCTGACATATATGATCAGGGTTAATGGGCTTTTCCATCATCCTGGCTCTGATCAGAGTTCTTTTGATATTGTCTGTTTGTTTCAGGATCTAATAATGTTGGGAAAATATATTCCTAGAACATTAGCTAAAGGCTGGATTATTTCTTCATTTTGAAATATAGGCTGAAGATACCTTATCCAGAGCCTGAGAATTTATTTTATAATAGTACCCAGATGTTTTCTGAGGAAACTTGGCATTAAGGATTTTGACATTAATGAAGGGAACGAGGTGATGAAAAACACTATATATCCTTTTCTTTATTTAAAAGATAAAGTGGTCTAGTTGGAAAAGAGCTCCAACTAAGAAATTAAAGAAAGTATTAAAAATCAAGCCCCAAATACTTCTTTAAAGAAGATATAAGAATCATCCTTAAGTACTTTTAAAATATGATTTAATCACACAAATATAATTTAAATATCCAATTAAACATAGATTGATCAGGCAAACATATGGCCCTGTTTCTATGGATTTGGTTGAATAATTAGTGCTAAAATGCAATGAAACCCAAATTTATGGTAGCAGTCAGTATTTTCTCTATTCCAAGTAGTATTGCTTAACACATGAGGTTTTTTTCTTTATTTTATATACTTAAAGGGTGTATTTTTTTGTTTCTGAAATAAAATATTTAGGAAAAATTACAAGGTCCTTATTGAAGAGTTTAAAAGGAACTGGCATGTAACGCACTCCAATTTTAAGCCTTCCCATTGTATTCTCCTGTTGGAGTAAATAAAAGAATTTTATTAAATATAAGGCATTATACCACATCTTTTCTAAGTATTTTAGGTTCCTTGACAATGCCACCCAATAAAAGCAAGTCTGATGACTAAATCAGAATTATGAAAGTTAGAATCCAGCTATGGTTTATTTCTTTGCTGGATTATTTATTTTATTACTTCTTGCATTCTCTTCACAAATATTATACTTTGGTATTTTAAAACTATTAAATAACCAAAAAGGAGAATTTCTATAATAAAATTGTATTTTATATGTATGGAAGCTATTTTGAGTATTTGATTATTATTTATGTACAGAAAAATATATGGAGCTAATTATAAAAAAACAAAATATTATCTGTAATGGAATTTAAAATAATAGCCCTGACAGGTAAATGTAATAGAATTTTAAGTAATAACCCTTATTTTTTGTGCTCAAGGAGCATATCAGAAGCTAGTTTCCTCTCTGAGGACAGAATAAAGTTATTATGTGACAAATTATTTTTTAACATAATGAATCTCTGCTAAAATACCATCTTTGAGGTGTATGCCTTACAACTACCTTCTAAGCCATGAGCGGTCTTTTGGGTACTCAAGAATGTAAGCTTTTTGGATAAAATCTCAGATGAACTGTCTTTATTCTAAAACCCACTTAGAAGTAGAGTGTTAAAGGTTAGCTTTTGGATGTATTGACATTGTCATAGTCCTATGATACATTAATATTTCAATTTCTCTGGAAGGATTGTGGATAGACTTGTTATCTGCTTGTGAAAGTGTACACCATAGGAAAGACAAATGTAAGGAGAGAAATGGCAGTCCTGTGCAGGCAGTAAAAATAATAAAATAGTAAACTCCAGGACTCCAGAGTCAGCAAGTCAGGCTCAATTTCAAGTTTACCAGATACTAGCTATGTAAGGTTTCACTGTAAAATAGAAATGGTAGTTTTAATAGTTTGTATCTCATAGTGTTCTTGTGAAGATTTAATAAATTCATACAGGTAAAGTGTCTAGTAAAGTAAGCAGTGAATAAATGTTGACTATTATAGCAGTCTGAGAACTTAAGCTATGTATCCATTGTCTGTAGAGGCAAAATGAGTGATGGCCTGAAAATAAGGGTGGATTGTTATATTTGAAGATTTCTCCAGAATCTAAATCCATCTGTCCTAACACTCATTTTCCTTGTCATACTTCTCATGATATAAGACCCCAATTGCCTAATTTATATTCCCTCTCAGTGTTCTCTTACCCAATTTCTTTCCCAACTCTTATTCCTTCCCTTCTTCCAAAGTTCTCCCACTGTGCCCACTCCTGATTCATGAAGAACAACCTCTGCTACATTCCCAACCTCTTCTAAATGTTACAGTCTAGTTTAACCAAAATCTGGTTTTCTGCCAAGGACTCTGCTTCTCCTGAAGCCCCTTTTAAGAGGAAGTTGCTTATTCTTCTTACTCTTCAGTGCCATATGCCGACATCTGGACCATTTCTCTTCCACCCTATTTAGATACTTCTCTTTCTCTGACACTATCAGGGCAGTGTTTCAGAGTAATAATAATACTTCACTGATAGTTATAGGGATTAAGTCAGGAGATTTATCCTGTCAACTTTGTTCTTGATCTTTCTTTCATAGGATCCTTCAACAATTCCCTTTTTTCTTTTTTTCATCTTTGCCTCAATACTTGCTCCCATAACATTTATTATTAATAATTATTATTAATAAAATGCTCAAATTTCCATCATTAAAAAAAAAAAAGAAAATGCTTCCTTTACGCCACCTCTCCTTCCTGTCTTCTCTTTCCTTTCCCTTATAAAAAGTTCTTGAAAGATGTGTACATACTCTGTCTCCACTCACTTCTTAACCCACAATAATATGGTTTTGGAACCCATCACTCTACTACCGCTCCTCTGACCAGCATCACTGGCTCCATATGTGCAAATTCAATTCAGACTCATAGTTTGCTTGACCTCCCACATGCATTTAAAATGATTGACTACCTCCTTCTCAAGCATTCTATTCTTGGCTCCCATCATTTCTCTTCATTTCCTTTCTACCATTCTTTGCCCTCCTTCCTAGGCTCTTCCTTTGTTCATTCATTAGTCCTGTTCTTTGGGTTTCTTTTCTATATCCTTTTCTCAACTCCTTCTGCATGTTTTCCCATCACAAGCTCATCTAACCCTATGGCTTCAGATAACCTTCATATAGCAATAACTTCCAAAGTTATACCTACAGCCAGCTCCTCTCCTGAGTTTCAGAGTCATATCTCTAGCTGCTTATTGGACATCTCCCCTAGGATATATTACAGTCTAAACTCAACATGTCCAAAACTGAACTCATGATCTTCACTTGCCCCATTTCAATCTGTTCTTCTTTCAGTGTTCCTTTATCTCAATTAATGATGGCCCCAGCTATCAAGTTTTCCATGCCAGAAACCTAAACATTAATCTTTGACTTCTTCTCTCTCACCACTTACATTCAACCAAACATCAAGTCTTGTATCTTTTACTTCCAAAGTGTCTCAAATCCATTGATTTCTTTCATCTATATTTTTACTATTTTGATTAAGCCACCATCCTCTCTAACCTGGATTGTTTCCATAGCCTCCCTCCCAATTGTCTACCTGACTTGAGGCTTGCTCCCTCTCAAATCCCTCTTAATTCAGAGTGCCCTTAAAAATGCAATTTGATTGTCACTATGTTCTTTAAATCCTTTAATGGTTTATCTGGTTAGGGTTCAACCAGAGAAGCAGACCCAATAGAATATATATATATTAAGAGATTTATTGCAAGGAATTGGCTTTTGCAATGGTGGAGGCTAATCAGGAATGTGTGGAATCCATAGGGAAGGCCATCAAGAAGGGAAGGCTAGAGCTCTCAGGCATGGGCTGAAGCTGCTGTCCACAGGTAGAATTTCTCTTTTTTAATTATTTTATTTTATTTAAAACAATTTACTGAAGTATATCATTCATATACGAACATACATAAACTCTAAGTGTTCAGTAAACATCATGAACTTACATAACAAACATGCATAACATCATACAGGGCTCCCACACATCACCCCTCCCCCAAACACCCTGCATTGTTGTGAAACATTTGTTAACAAATCATGAAAGAGCATCGTCAAGGTATTACTACTAACTATAGTCCGTATCTTCCTCCCCTATACATTTTTTTAAGGATTTATTTATTTATTTATTTTTATCCATTCTCCCCCCCCGCCCCACCCCGTTTTTGCTGTTTCTGTGTCCATTCACTGGGCAACTCTCTGTGTCCATTTCCTGCCCTCTCTTCTCATCCTTCTCCTCCTGTCTTCACTGGGATTCGATCCTCAGAATCTCCGATGTGGGAGAGAGGCATCCTACTGCCTGTGCTACCTTAGTTCCTGGTTTTTCGGTGCATCTCATCTTGGCTCTCCCTTGTGTCACTCTCCTGTTACATCATCATCTTGCTGCATGGCCTGTGGGGCCTGGCGGCTCACCCACTCACAGGGTAGGATTTCTTTTACCAGCTCTGCTTTTAAGGTCTTTCAACCAGTTGAATCAGGCCCACCTAGGTTATCTGAGATAATTGCCCTTACTTAAATGAGCAGATTATGAACTTTAATATTAAGATAGGTCTCCCCAGCCTCCCAATAACCTCAAATCAACTTTCTATCTCTATGAACTTGTCTATTCTAGATATTTCATATAAGTGGAATCATAATACTTACCCTTTTGTGCCTGGCTTATTTCACTTGGCATAATGCTTTCAATGTTCATCCATGTTGTAACATGTATCTCTAATGTATTTTGAGAATATCTTCTTCTCATCTGTTCTTTATAGCAATACTATGAATACATAATACACAATATTTATATAATAATTTCTGCTTTTCAGGGCACTTTTATTTTCACTATTATATCTCACTATTCTATAACCACCCAGAAAGATTCAGAGAATAGATCATTTCAGAGTTTAGAAAACAAATATGAAAGTTCAGTGATTTTTTTTCCCCCATAACTACATGGATGTATGATGTAATTTATAAACCAGATTCAGGTCTCGTGACTTTTGGTCTAGTATTTTTTTCCACTACACATGTGAAAATCTGTTTGTTTTCTTTTTTAAATACTGAGTTTAAGGGTTTAAATCCAAAGAAAACTTAAGAATTCACTTTCATTTCTCAGGCAAAATGCCAACTATTTATCCATTACTACTGGTAACTTCATTGTTAAGAAATAATAAAGAAAAGATAATAAAAGCAAATAATATAAGCACTGTTTTGATGTCTCATTGAATAATCGATTCTACCCTTTTTTTTCTAATTTTATGCAAGTAAAAAAAGGACACCCAGTTGCAAAGTCCCTAAGACATACTCTATTTAAATTCAAGTACTTCTGAAATACAAATATATGATAACTTAATTCTTTGCTGCCTATGAAAAAAAGCTATTTTTGTTTGTTGTTGTGTTGTTGATATATATGTTTTGTTTTATAATTATCAAGGAAGTAATAATGAAAATGGAAAAAAAAAAAACAACTTTTTGAATGTTATTCCTTCATTGCATTACCAAAAGAAAATATATTCTTCTGTTTTCCAAAAGTCAGCTGAGTCTTATCAGCTTTGCAAAATGATGAATGATCGCCTTGTTCATTATTATTGCTTAAGTCATTCTTATTTATGCCAGTAATTCGAGGATTATGTTTTGATTGTTCTAGAGAGATGAAAACACTTTCTTGCTGATGAATAAACACTGCCACTTTTTAAATATTTGTATGCAAAATGTCTTTACAGCCATTATGAAATGCTTTGCAAGAGCATTAGGAAACTGTTTTTCGAAAGGCACTTTTTTCTCTACCTTTTCTTTCAGGCTAAGCAGTCCAGTTGAAAGGCCTTTCAGAGTTAACTTGTTTAAGCAATACCAGTGTTTTAGTGTAATGAATAACTTTTTATAAAAGACAATCACACACAATTCAACATGCCGGCATTTCTATTTCTGTGCACCACCAATGCTGGGATTCTGTGGTAGAATCTCTTTCTTTGAGAAAGCTGAAGCCATCAAAACCCTGATTAACCTCTGATATTCACGTGGTGCTCTTGATCTTGAGGACTGCAGCAGTAACAAAGAGTTAATGGCAGCCATATGCTTAGTGTATTGTGGGTATGAGTGACCCAAAAGTGAACTTGAGGGGGGGTGACTGATGCTAACTGCTATTTGTTTCAGGTTTGGTGTAGAGATTACTGATGAAGAGTTTGACTTGCTACTTGACAGAATCCCCCCTGATGAAGATGGAAATGTCAGATACCCCCAATTCATGGTTATGTTTGATTCCCAGTCTTTCTTTTTCACATTTTTTCTCATTGCTTAGTAATTATCCTGTCCTTGTTTTTTTTTTTTTAACAAATCAAGTAGACCCCCAAATGTACTAAGATTATTTAAAATTTCTCTGTATTGCTCTGTGTTTCATTTATTTTTAAGTTATAAGTCACAAAGATTTTCAAAATAGCAATGTTTAAAAAGTAGAATCTTTAAATGTTGATCCATGACAATGCATTCAGAAATATTTAATATCTTCACACCTGAAAAGTGGACGTGTGTGGCTGAGATGACAACAGGAGAGGCATGTAAGGTGCATTTGCAGAGTTGGGAAGAGAATTGCTTGAAGTGGCAAAACGTCAGGTCCTGGTAATGAACTTTCCAAAATTGCACTAAGCACACTCACACACACACTGACCTTTTACTCCATCTCCCCTCCCCCTACACACACACACTTACCTCCCAAGTACCATCCATCTACAAGACTTTTTACTTCCTTCCAAGGGGGTCCAGCATGAACAGAAGAGTACGTGGCTATTGCCAATGGCCATGTGGAAAGAAGAGCAAGAAAGCTTTTTAAAATGTTCCCAAATCTATAGTTCTCTATCATGGAACCCAAAGTTTTTCTCTTTTCGAAAATATTTTTATGGATTTTACAGAGTAGTCAAGGCTTAAGCCTTTAAAATTCTGTTCAGTATTGGCCATTTATTCCTCAAGTACCTTAAGACAGGTTGAAATCTCAGGAATCTGATGTTTTTGGTTGAGGCCACTGTAAGGTGGATCCTTCTTCCTGAAGATAGTTCTTTTTTCCAGAGCAATTTCAGGAAATAGCTATCTTTATCCCATATCTCTCCTGGACTATCCTTCAAATCTCATATCTATGCTATTTAGCCATGAAACCTACTCTTTTAGGTCTTGATAGACAGTTACCT
>JAKSZT010054341.1:17641847-17660268 GCA_026826555.1 Tolypeutes matacus | reverse complement strand
CACCCCTCCAAAATTATTTTTCATCATACTTACAGAGCCTGAAATTTAAGATGGTAAAAGTTCTCACTCTTGAAAAATAAGTGTGGGAAACACTGGTAAAATAAAGTTAAATTAATTCCTTTCCTGAAATACTTCTCATAGCTTTTAATATTGCTAGTATATCTTATGAATTTTCAAAAGAGAAGAAACAGACACTAAGACAAGTAGTTTGTTTCACAGATAATCCCAAGAAATACAGGTAAGGTGAGTGGGGAATTGAGACAGATGAGAATGCACTGATAAGCAAGCTGTTCGCGTGGGCATTGAGGATTCTGTCCTGCCAGGAACCTTGGGAAACTGTATAGAACCCACCTCAGAGCTGTGCCAGCCGAAGGAAAGGAAGCTAGAGCAAACATATCCATCGATTTCCACTTATCACTGGTTGAGGGCTAATCTTGGCGGCATACCTGGCCTGGCATAGAGGCTGACAGAGCATTTTCCCAGTCAAGGTAATGCCCTCAGGCCAAGGCATAGGTGGTTGCAGTAGAAAGCATTAGTGTTAAAGGGAGCCAGGGGTGCTGAGGATGTACCAGTAGGCCTTATCTAAAGGTGGGCATCTGCTATAGTGGTATTTAGTCTATAGCCTTTCGTAAATTTATTTGACCTTCTTTCATGGGGAATCTTAGAGGCTAGTATTCCACAAAAAATAATTTGGGAATGCTACCTTAGTTAGAAAAGCTAATCAGCTAAGTAGTCTTTACCTTAGGAAGTCAAGATCAGGTGCCTGAGAATGAAGTGAAGTAGGGGGAGGTTTTTTTGTGTTTTTGTTTTGTTTTGTTTTGTTTTTGTTTTGTTTTTAACAAATAGGGGACCTGTAGGGAAAAAGAGGCACAAGCAGGGTGCTGCAGAGGGGGTTTTCTGAACACC
The DNA here is from genome assembly GCA_026826555.1 of Tolypeutes matacus. Classification (NCBI taxonomy): domain Eukaryota; kingdom Metazoa; phylum Chordata; class Mammalia; order Cingulata; family Chlamyphoridae; genus Tolypeutes; species Tolypeutes matacus. The sequence goes on along the minus strand of JAKSZT010054341.1, from coordinate 17,659,362 downwards.
CACAGGGCACCTAGATTGAGGTGTCCATGTCAGTGGGAAGGTGCAGGGTGGAGAAAGAGGGAGGTGAAGGGAGTATTAAAGATAAAGTTGATGTGAGCCTGGCTTATTCCCTTAAATTTTAGGTGGGTACCTGTTAATGACAAAAGGAAGCAGCTATTTTAATTCTTTATAATCTTACTTGAAAAGATATCAAATAAAAGACGTGTTTCTTTGTGAATATTAACAAACACCTCTACTTATCTGATATCTGACATACTTATCTCATTCTTTCTCCATTTCGCAAGTGAGAAAACTGAAGTAAGGAGCGATTAAGTGATTTGTTCAGGTTAAGTGAGCCAGTGAGTGGACACAGCTGTTTGGCCTGGGACTCTCTGATTTGAAAGCCCGCAGGCCTTCCACGTTGCATTTCCCAATTACATAACAACAAGAAGAATAGTTCCTTTTAACAAGTATTTATCATGTTCCAAACTCTGTTCTAAGAGCTTTAATATATCATTTCATTTAACCGTAAAGACCATTTTTCAAAATTGACTCATTGATTACTGACTATCCACCTCAATTGCCAGACAGGGTGATAATATTTCTTGCTTGGTATCAGGGTGTAAAGGGCTCTGAACTGGGTCAGTGGACTTAGGTGAAAGGAGTTGTCGTTTTGACTTGCATTTAATAACTGGATGACCTTGGTCAAGTCTTTACTATCTCCTGGCTCTGGTTTTCTCATGTGTAAAATGTAAAGTTTGTATCAGAAGATCGTCAAGGTCCTTTCTGGGGTCTAAAGTTCTGTTTGAAGCTTTTACATTCTTATAAACATTAACGGAGATTTGAAGAGGTCATTTAATCTACTTAAATGGTGCTGTAGTAGAAATATGTTTTCTTAGCAAATGTGAAGCATTAACAAACCATAAAATTGGAATAGTGTAACTATTTTGGAATAATCAGATCAAAATCCATATAATATACATTTATTGAGTATTTTCTGTGTTTATAATCAGCCAAGCATTCCTGAATTGGGAAAACAAATGTTTCTTTAGAGAAATTCTTTGTTAATTTTGTCACAAAATCTGCATCTATGATTGTGAACTTAATTTTTTTATCTATGTATGTGGGGGTTAGGGGAAAGGAACATAACTGTCAATAATTTCAAAAGTGAAGAATTGTAGAAAACACCATATAGAACAGTTAACTGTCCTGGGGGTAATATCACTTTAGATTATTTAGATTTTCTTTGTGTGCCCCACATTTAGTGCACCAGTTTTGAAGGATATACAGAAATAGTCTAACTTATTAAAAAACTGATTAAAAATTAATATGGGTGATGGCTCAAAGCCTACTCTTCTCTTTCTCTCTCTTGTTAACCTATCTTTCAGACAATGGTTCTCAGAGACTGCTCACTTTCCTCAGTTCAAATCAGTGAGGTCATATACTGTTCATCCTTCAGTGCCTGGCTTGCTTCACTCAACATAAGGTCTTAAAGATTCATTCACGTTATTCCATGTGTTAGCACTTTATTCCTTCCTACAGCTGAGTAATATTCCATTGTATGTATGTACCACATTTTATTTATCCATTCATCTGTTGATGGGGACTGGGGCTGTTCAATTGCCAGGTTGTCCATCATCCAGAACCTTGGCTGATTATGAGACAGGTGTTTCTTTTTTGGAAGCCAGGGATGAAAAACTCTGTTACATACCCAATGTCTTGGCTTTCTTACTAACTTTGGTGTGGGGAAAAGGTACAAATACAAATTAGTTCCTATGTATTCTCTGACAATAGCAGTCATAACAATAGCTAACATTTAATGAATGCTTACTATTTGTCAGGCACTAAATAGTAACTCATTTCATTCTAACAATAACCCTATCACATTAGTACTATGAATATCCCCATTTTACATATGAGAAACCTGGGACACAGAAAATAACTTGTCCTTTGTCACCTGGCTAACAAATGGAGCCAGGATGCAAACCCACACTGGCTAATTCCAGAATCCACTTACCTAATACTACCTCTCTGGACAGTTAGGTATGTGCAGTTACATCTGTGGTGACCTGAAAGCAGCCACTAACCACATGTGGCCACTGAGCACTCAAAAGGTGGTTTGAAATGAAAGGTTCAGAGATTCCAAGAAATTCATGTTTTCTGGAAACTTATTATTATTTAAGTCCGACAGAAATGTTTTGTAAGTGTAAAATACCAAATTTTGAAGAGATAGTATTTTTTAAAAAAAGAATGTAAACTAGCTCATCAATGATTATTTATTTATACATTAGTGATCTTTATATGCTTATATATGAAAATGATAACATTTTGGATATACTGGGTTCCATAAAATATATTAATTTTGATCAACCTTTTAGAATTTGGCTATTAGAAAATTTAAAATTACTTACGTGTTTGTAATGTATTTCTTTTGGCCAGCACTGAATTAGAAAGCAAATCCTTTTTATTGCAGTAGGCAGTATAATGGAGGGAAGGAATTGTTTCAGTCATTGCCTGACCCCAAGTAAATCAGTTCCTTAATATCTCTGTTCCTCAGTTTTTCTTTCTGTAAAATGTGATTGAAAACTTAAATTTTCTTCCTAAGTTTAGGTTAACTTTAACAAATTTAACAAAAGTAATTATGAACCATTTTACCCAATATTTGCAGGTTATACAATAAAGCAGGAGTATTATAAATAAATAGGTAATTGAGATTAAATATTAATTTAAAGTATTTTTATTACTTTCTTTTAACAAATAGTTGTGCATCTTTGAACTTCATGTGCTGAACCCAGAAGAAAAAAATGTCTGTAGTTTGAAGGTCCACTGTCACTGCTGGCTTTACACTTTTATTTTAATAATGATAATTTGCTTTAAGTATAGGACTGTGAGATGCCAAGGGCAGGTATTGTTATCTCCTTTTACAGATTTAAAACCAGACTTAGAGAGATTCCCAATGCTCAGTTGGTTGACACAGAGCTGGCATTCTCAGCTCTAAGGCCAATACATTTCTCTTTATACTTTCCAAGCAATGAAAATTATATTTAATCTTTAGGTGTGGTGGTGTTCAGCTATGATTCCCCTCAGGAACGGAAGAGGTAATGAGATGAGGGTAAAGTTCTATGCTTTTATTTGACATGATGTATTTATTTGTCTAGCCAATTTGACATAAACCAAAATTCCAGGACTTTTATTCTGTTGTTTGCTGTGACTTCATATAAATCATTCCACAAAATATGACCACTTAAACAGGATAAGAGGTTCAGAGACTTTTTAGATGTTTTTTGTAAACATCCAGATAACATAGAAGTATATGTAAAATCGCAAGGAAAAGTTTCTACCCTCATCATTTCCCCCCAAACCCAGTCTTCAAAAGCAACCACTTGATTGTTTTAATACAGAAAGTCAGCACATTAAAGAGATTCATGGTTTAAAATTTTGTATAAGTTGTCACAGTGTTTAATATGAACCTTTATTTTATTTACTGCTTTATATTGAATAGAAAACTTCCATTAATAAGGGTATATGTGTACAATCTCTTCTAGTCATATAGCTGATAGAATGTGTGTGTCATATCCATTAAAGATGACAGTTCTATACAAAAATATATATATATCATCTCCAAAAGAAATGTGTTTTTAAAGACCAAAGAAAAACTGATTTGGAACCATGATCTTCCCCATAGATGTTTGTTTAAAAACTCAGATTTTTGTTCAAATATTTTGTTGAGTGCTGAACATGGCTTTCTATGTGGTTTAGAAAGATTATCTCTGTAGTCTCATGGATATGGGAGAATGTCATAAAATTATTTTAGCTATTAACAATGTTTAGATTTGTTTTGGATGGCAGAGAAATGACAGCATTTTAAAATATTAATAATCCATGGAAAAGGAATAATTAGATCAGGATGGTGGCTAGAACATACTTTCATCAGCATCATTAATACATCTACCAGAAATCATTTAAAGTGTTCATGTAAACATGTGTATCCCACACATCTAATTACATAAAAATTGTAAATATATTTATCCTTCATAAAGGTCACTGTCTTTATGTTAAGGGGAATTGTCTATGAGTAAATTAGGTTTGACCCTTAGGGGAGTCCCATAGTATAATGAGCCATAAGATTTTTCCCCACTGGATAGTATTTGAGTCATGTCAAATGGGAAACCACTGATATCTCAGTGTCATAATTAAGGACATTTTGGAAATTTATCAACAGATTCTCTAATTCTGAACCTGATATCTGAGAGCAAGAAGACAGTATTTGCAAGTCAAATGATAGGAGATTCTACTGCCAGACAATTAAAACATCTTCACCGGGACCTACCGAATTAACCTTTGTGTGGTCTCGTTCTCACATGGAAATGGTTCCTAGGGACAGTTGACAGCATGAATTTTGAGACGACACTAACTGTGTGTGGGAACTTGCAAAAACAAGTCTAAAAAAAAAGATCTAGGATCAGGTTTTCTTTGCCACTTTTTCACTGTGTTGGGGTGGGAGTGGGAGCTGGGGCCAGGGGTTGGGGGGAGGCTCCGGAGGGAAAGGTGACAGTAGAGATGCTGGTAAGAGTTAGTCCTGGTCAAGCCTGGGGTGAACAATGACAGTGTTGTTGTGGGCTGCCTCCACGACTTAGATATTCTTCCCATGTCAGTATAATCACTACTGGGAGGTAGCTCGATTAAGGATTACCATATCATTAATAGTATCCATGACTTTTGTTCAAAGGCTACTTGTGCAATGTTGCCTTGTGGATGAAGCGCCGTAATCCTCTGAGCCGCAGCTGTAGAGAGGGAGGCTCCTTAGAGCCGCCCACACTGACTTCCCTGTCCTCTCGGATCAGTTCTAAAAAACAGACAGAAACAACAGTCAACTCAAAGCCAAAAAAAAAAGAAACATCCATTCTACATTTCCACATTCATCCCCAAGCTTCAATCCCTGCCAATGTCTCCCATTCATCTCTTCTCTAACATCCAGATCACCACTCGGACGGTGGCCAGATTAAAGAGGAACAATGCAGTTTTAAATGTAAAGTTTGCATCTAATTTTTTTTTCTTTGCATGAAGAAAAGCACATTGATTCTATCTATGTGTCTGTCTAATGCTTATCCTGTAGTTTGTCAGGTCTTTTTTCTTTGGCAACATGAGGCATGCTTGTGTCTTCCAACTGCCTGGGGTTTCTCAGTTTAGCTGAAGACACTTGGGTAGAAAATGATATACATAGCTAAAAAACATGGAGTTTTGCTTTATTAGTATTATTTATTGTCCTTAAGAAATTTCTAGGTCTGAGCACTAAGAGAAATCTAAAAACTTGGCAGAAGCTTGAAAACTGAGCAAATGCACCCAAGTACTGAGGATTGGGCAGAAGAAAGTAAGCAAGTGAATCCCATGTGGTAAAACTCCAGGTGTTGAAGGCAGGATAGATGGATGTAACCTATAGAGAACATTTCATTTCATAAAGATCAACCCCTCAGAAAAGGAAAAGGAAAAGGAAAAAAAAAAACAAACAACTTTATTTGGCCTAGGAAAATGTAAAAAAAAAAAAAAAAAGAAGTCTAGAGTTAAATTTCTTGTTTCATACTTCAGTAATCACACTTTTATTCCAAATTGAAATTTATACCTTGCTTTACTTCTAAGCCATTATTTTTTAAGAGTTTTATGTTTTTATATTCTTATGTTTTACCTCATTACTTTGTTTAAAAATCACCATAAGAACATTTTTATAAAAATACCCACAGCTCTTTCATTTTTTTTTTTTTTTTCAGGAGGTACCAGGGATTGAGCCCAGGATCTCATACGTGGGAAGCAGGTGCTCAACCACTGAGCTACAGCCACTCCCCTCCACAGTTCTTAAATATCTGTTTTTCAGAGGAAGCTGTAAAAGACGATTTGGGCCATTGCCTTTGGATCAAAGTATCTTAAATTCTTCCTGGTTTCCAAAAAAGTTATTTTTCTCTATGTACAGGGGAAATGTTTGCTTTTTTATATTTGCTTAATAGTAACACCCTCTTTTCCCACTTCTCCCTTTTTCTGTGGCATCGACTGTGAAAGCTATTGTTGACATCTCTGCCCTTTAAGAGGCATTTATTGGAATAGACATTACATAAGCCTTGCTAAGTGAAACACAGTAAGAGTAGTAAACTTTACCTCTTGGGCAGATAGGAAAACACAGGAACAGTTTAAGCAGTTCTCTAGGTCCAGAGAATCTATTCAACAAAGTTATTCATATTTGTCAAGAAAGTCTTGATGGTACTCATCAGACTTTGATTTAAACAGATATGCCATGAACTTATATTCTCAAGGGATATTGTTTATGCATAGTGCTGCTTAATTGTGTATGTAGTATTAGAAGAACAGAAAATTTGTGAGAATGTACTCCTGACTATGGAAAACAATATAGTTCTGATCTTTGCTGTGCTCGATTGGTAGTTTCCTAAGGCTTGCATGCCATCTCTACCCCCTTCCAGAATCTGTCTTCATTGAATGACATGAGTATGAGTAGAGGTTCCTCGACTTAAGGTTACATTAGAAAGGAGCATCATTCCTAACACGGATTACAAGTATCTGAGATTTTTTAAGTAGTAAATTAAAGATTCTAGGAAGGCAATATTGTACTTTACTAAAATATGGTACCTATTTCTGTAACTAAAAATCATACCTTAAAGTTTTATTCATTAAATCTTATAAAGAAGTTCACAGATCATGCAGGATTTGTTTTAGCAGTAGGGAAATTTTGTGAAATTGGCACTCTGCTAAAATATGACATTGTTGACGTTACAATAGAATTGATGCTCAGTGTTATAGGATATTTATATCCCCACTTCTTATGTGGCTTTCCATGTGGAGGGAGTTCCACTAGCATAACATTTTTGGTTTCTTTCTACCCCCTTACTTTTTCCTCCTTACTTTTTCCTCTGTTCTTACCTTGGGAGCCCCTGTCCATGAAATGCATGCATTCTGGACTTTCTTCTCTGCGAAGAATTTCAAAGGAACCTGCCCCTATGTGAGGAGAGCTGCAGCTTTTAGCATGGTCTGTGACTAAGTGGGTAATATGGGGGTGCAATATTAGGAATATCTTTGTCGTCAGCAATTAAGCCATGTTATCCAAGAGGTCTTATCAATAATAACGCTGACCCATGTGACACTCTGTCATCGCTCAGTTCAAGACTCAGGTGATAAAAGCAGGGGCGCTATTTACCAAGTCCCCTTAAGCAACAACAGCTATGGTTTAGTTGTTCTATATAACTGATTCTCGGGGTCTTGTGTGGTCATAATAATACTAAGATGTTGTTTGCCTTTTTAACTCTCACTGTGTAGAGTGGCGGTTCCAGAGGCTACATGACATGTGCTGACATTTGTGCTCTGATGGATACTAGGGAGTGTGTGTTGGGAATTGAGTCATGCCCCACAAAAGGAATGTGCAGGTCCCAACACCTGGTCCTGTGGGTGTGATCACACTTGCAAAATAGGACCTTGGAAGAGTTATTAGTTATTAGTTAACTAATTAGTAATTAGTTAACTGAATAAGGCTGGGCCTTAATCCAATCTGCTGAAGGCCTTATAAGCAAAGGAAATTGGGTACAGAAAGAGAAGCCTTGGAAAGCAGCCAGAAACTGGAAATATGGATCCCAGAAGAGAAAGGACAAGGTGTCTCTCTGGGCATTGCCGTGTGAAAGAAAACCCAGGGACCAAAGATTGCCAGAAGCCAGCCCTAAAATGCCACAGTCTTCAGGGAGAAAGCATTGCCTTGCTGAGGCCTTGCCTTTTTTATTATTATTTTTATTTTTATTTTACCGGGAGGTCCCGGGGATCGAACCCTGATCCCTCCATATGGTAGAGGGACGCCAAACGTCTTGAGCCACATCCGTTTCCCGATGCTTTGCCTTTGGACTTCTCCTAGCCTCAAAACCATGAGCCCACTAATGAAAGATGTTTATGTGGGATGTTATGGGAGGTGTGGGAGGTGGGGAACATGGGAATCCCTGTAATTTTTGTGTAACATTTATGTAATCTAAGCATCTTTTAAAATATGTAAAATATATGTATAACTTTTATGTAAGCAAATGCACATAAATGCATATATATTTATATATCATTTTACAAATATTGGTTTGTATTGTGAAAATTTTGATTTTTACCCACAATAATAAATAAATAAATAAACAAGGAGATAAATAGATAAATAAATCTTTAAAAAAAAACAAAAAACCATGAGTCACTAAATTACCATTGTTCAAACCAACCCATTGTATAGTATTTGTTTTAGCAGCTAGGAAACTAAAACAGTATGCTTATGTATTCTTGTGTTTTAAAATATACGCATTTTAATATTGATGATATTGATAAATATAATGAACTCGTGCATTCTGGACTGCTCTTCAGTAAATAATTATAGCTATAACCCACATAAATCAAGGATCTTTGGGGTCCTTACTAATTTTAAGAGTGTAAATGTGTCCTTAGTCCAAAATGTTTGAAAACTGCCTCTCTGAACTATCATGGGAAGAGGAGTGCTCTTGCCTAACACTAGAAGCTTCTGGATGGCCCAGTTACAGAAAAGTATAAGAATTTCCTCTGGATATAGTTTCCTTCATTCGAATAGAGAAAGGTACTGGATTGGGAGCTCTTGTGATCTTGAACATCTCAATTTACCCAACTGAAAATAGAATGAATGAAATCACTTGTTAAGCCAATATTCATTGAGGCCCTTCTCTGTGCTGGACACGGTCTCCCAGGCAGTGGGGGTTTATAGATAGCAAATCCATCACTGCCTTCAAGAAGCTCACAGTTAAGTGGGGGGAACAAACTGATGAAGAGATAATTATAATACACAGCGTCAGCTGAACGTGAGGTGCTACAGAAACTTAGATGGGTTCCTAATCTGGGGAGCAGGGACAGGGACAGGCACTCTAAACTGTGTCTTGAAGGACAAGTAATAGTCAGCCAGGAAAAGAAAAGGTGAAGAGTGTTCCCAGCAGAGGGTTAATATATGCAAAGGCCTAAAGCAGTATTTTTCAAATGGTGGGTTGCAACCCATTAGTCGGTCATGAAATCAATTTAGTGTGACATTACCAGCATTTTTAAAATAACAATAGAATAGAATAGAATAGAATAGAATAGAATAGAATAGAATAGAATAGAATAGAATAGAATAGAATAGAAAAAATGTCAGAGTACACATCACATAATATGGGTAAGTATTGTTGCATGAAACTTTTTCCTCATTGTGTGTGTGTGTGTGTGAAAGAGAGGGAGAAAGAAAAAGATAGAGGGAGAGACTATGAAGTACTGGTTATGGTGTAAACTGTACTTCTTATTGCTGGTTGAATAAAAAATAAATACTTTTAAAGAAAAATAATTGAATAGAAAGAAATTTAATAAAAATAAAGGCAGAAGGGGACATTATGTGTTCAAAGAATTATAAGCAGTAGTTCCCTGTGGATGTAAAATAGGGTACAAATAGACAATGCTGCTGAAGCAGTAAGCAGGAATCAGATCACAGAGAGCATTAATGACTTGCTAAGTAATCTGGATTTTATCCTGAAGGCAATTAAGTGTCATTAAAGAATTTTAAGAAGAGGAGTGACTTGATCAGGAAATAAATGCATCTTCTCTTATCCTAAGAGGATATCAATTAAGAGGTTGTTTTTAAAGTTTCTTCTGCTTCTTGCATTATCTCTGTTTGTTGGTTTGGAGCTGTATGTACCCCCAGAAAAACAGGTTCTTAAACTTAATCCATGTCTGTGGTGTGAACCCATTGTAAGTAGGACCTTTTAATGAGGTTACTTCAGTTAAGGTGCATCTCAGCTCAATCAGGATAGGTCTTGATCCCAATACTGGAGTACTTTAAAAGCAGAATGAAACTCAGACAGAAGGAGAGAAAAAGCCACAAAAGCACAAAGCTGGAATGCAACGGAACTGAGAAGACAAGGGAGAAGCCAGGAGGGGCTGCCATGTGCATTGCCATGTGACAGAGGAGCCCAGGACCAAGAATCACGAGCAGCCAGTCCCAGAACATCACCCGTCTTCAGGGAGATACCTTTGCCTTGATGAGGACTTGATTTGGACTTCTTCTGGCCTCAAAACTATGAGCTATTAAATTCCTTTTGTTTAAGCTGACCCATTGATGGTATTGGCTAGCGCACCCAAGAAAACTGAAACACACTGCAATCTCTGTTCTCTCTCTCCCTCTCTCTGTCTCTCTTTCTCTCGCCTTTTCAGTCGATTTTATCTCTAGCTTTCATTTTAGAGAGCTTTCTAAATGTTTAGTAGTTTTTTTATGTTCATTTATATTTAAAAGTAAGGCATTCAATGCAAGATGTTAATAGTAGGGTGGTGTGGCAGTTTGAGGTTATTTATGAACCCCAATAAAGATAAGGATTATGTTTGTAAACAGCTCTGTTCCTCTGGGGGTGATACCCCTTGATTGTATTAGATTCAGCTGAGATGTCCTGATTAAATTACCTGTGAAGATTAGGGCTTTTGTATAGGGAATGTATCTGTTATGCTTGAAATTAAATAATTAACTAGTTTTTAAAAATTTCATTGTTAATAAATCCATTGTTGTAAAAAAAAAAAAAAAAAAGATTAGGGCTTTGATTTGACCACATCAATAGGGTGTGACTCAGAGTTGAGTCCCTGTCCCCTTGGTAGACTGATATAAATGGACACTCAATCAAGAAGGCACACAGAAGAAGATACTGAAGAAGATACACGAGAAGAGAGAGCTCCAGAGGAGGGAACTTTGTCATGACATGGAAGAGGAGAGAACTTTGATCTGCAGCCCCGAGAAGAGAGACAAGCCCCATGCCAGCCTGTAGCTGAAAGAGAGGAAGGCTGAACCCTTGCAGAGATTGTCGACCATCTTGCTTCAACACGTGGCAAATGACTTTGGTGAGAAACCAACCTTGAGTTGGACTCGTTAGGGCCTTGTAACTGTAAGCTTTTACCCTAAATAAATAACATTTATGTAATCTAAGCATCTTTAAAAAAAAAAAAAAAAGCCAACAGATTTCTGGTACTTTGTACCAGCACCCCTTTGGCTGACTAATATAGGTGGTCACTGATTTTACACTTTGGATGAATTGTATGCTTTATTAGTATGTGTCAATAAAATTGATTTGTTAAAAAATGGCTTACAATATACTATTAAAACAAATTTGTGCATATATGTATGTATACAAATGCATGTAAACATTTTAAATATATATATTAGAAAGGTAAATACCAAAATAATAATAATAGTAGTACATGGGAAATCCTGTATTTTATGCATGCTTGTTCTATAAACCGATAACTTCTCTAATAAAGGAGGGGGGAAAAGGTAAGACAGGAAGCAGATGTGACTCAAGCAATTGAACTCCTGCCTACCACATGAAAGGTCTTGGATTCAGGTCCCAGTGCCTCCTGGAAAAGATGAGCAAGACAGCGAGCCGGTGCGACGGGCAGACGTGGTGAGCTGACACAACAAGACGACACAACAAAGTGACACAAAGAGGAAAAAGAATGAGAGACACAACAAAGCAGGAAGCTGAAGTGGTTCAAGCGATTGAGTGCCTGTCTCACACATGGGAGGTCCAAGGTTCCGTTCCCAGTGTCTCCTAAAGAGAAGACGAGCAGACACAGAGAGCACACAGCAAATGGACACAGAGAACAGACAGCAACTGCAAACAATGAGGGTGGGGAATAAATAAATAAAATAAAACTTAAAAAAAAAAAAAGTAAGGCATTCAAGTCAATGAAAGCTCCCTGTGTGTTGGTGGAAAGATGGAGTGATTGTTGAGGATCCAGTCATTTCATTGGGTGACCCCAAATGTCAATTTCTGTATGTCTTTTGTCTTGTGTCCCTTTCTTAAGAGAGAATCCTCTTCTTATGCTTGGGGATATTGACCTGGCTGCCAGTATTCTGGGGACCAAATAGGGCAAAGTGGTCCAGGGTTGAACCATTGAGTGAATAGACTTCCACTTAAAACCACATTCTATTTTTAATACACCTCCTGGCCCTGGACTGTTTCCCTGATATCACTGAATACAGAGCTTCTTTGGTTCAATTTCTCTAAAGAATAATTTGCTCTTCTCTTGCTGGAGTCAGGAAGGAGTTGTCATCTGGCTGCATGGGGTCTAACACCTATGTCAAGATACTGATTCTTGCCAAGATTTATGTGTGTGTGTGTGTGTGTGTATTTAAAATGCCCAGAGAATTGAATTAAATAAGGTTATCTGTTTTGTGTCTTTTGATGTATGGTTTTGTTTTTATTTTTTAAGTCAGATTTATTGAGGTATAATTTACATACTATAAAATACACCCCTTTTAGGCATACAGTTCAATGGATTCTGGTAAATGCATACCATCTTCACTATCAAGACCTAGAATCTTTCCCTCAACCTTGGAGTCAGTCCTCTCCCCCAGCCCCAAGCAGCCACTGATTTGTTTTCTGCTCCTACAGTTCTGCCTATTCAGAGTTTGTATACTGGAATACACACTAACATAGGGTTCCAGTAACTTAAAATGTGTCTAGTGGGAGAACTGTCAATTCTCAGAATGTCAAAGTCCTCAGCTCTTCTTTGGCCAATCAGCCCAGGAGCTTCCCAGCCACACTTTCTAATTTTAAAAACTATCTAGGTTTTTTCAGCTGGGGCAGGTTAGATTTATTGACAAAAATGATCAAATATTGAACTTTAAACTATAGGGAAGAAGTTTAAACATGCCAAAAGAATAAGGACTTTTGTGAGCACATTATTCTCCGCAGGGTTGCATTTAGCAATCTGTTAAGATAAGCTTGGAATGTGTTTCTCTTAGCCAGGTCAGATATCCAAGGGGATCTGTATCAAGAAGTTCTATTAAAAGTATTAGGAATGGGCAACTCGTTACATGCCAAATCGCTTTTAATTTCAAAAGCACCGTGTATTTTTAGTTTTAACAGAATACTGTGTAATCTTTAAAGGTCTAAAATAACTGGTAACTTGAAATCTTAAAGGAAAGTTCATTTGTCTCAGTGTCCAAATCGTTTACACTTAATAAATCCCTAAGTAAATAGGAAAATGTTCCCTTTCAGCAAATCTGAAGACAATGTATTAATTCAGTGTGCATACACTATTTTTAATTTCTATTTCTATTTTTTTGTTACTCTCAAGAAATAACTCATATTCTTAGCAAGCTATCCACTGAAATGAATCTTAGAGGCTGTAGTGTCCATTTCTTTGGTACAGGGAAGGAATCTGAGACTTAGAAAGGTGACTTTCTGAGGTCTTTGGAAACAAAGATTAATTTCAGGAGTGAATTTTCATGTGAATCCAAGTACTTTTCTTAGTCATTAAATATTTCTAAGCCTAGGGTGATGATACACCTGCACCAGAGCCCAGAATACCAACCCACACTTTATTCCACCAGTTTATAAAGCCTGTATTTTGGAACAAATCCTTACTGAGAGCATTAGCATGCATACTATTTGTCCCATATTACCACCAATTCATCTATCAGAGGTATAAAATCATCACATTTATCTCATACAAAATATTGATTAAACACTTATCTGCACAAATACTATGGTAGCACTATATTATGTTCACTTAATAACACCTGAGAGTTCTTAGCACATGTAGATACACCATACGTAGTGATTTTGAATGTACATAATCTAGAGAAAGAAGACACAGAAGACATTAGATAATATATTTGCCTTATATACTGGTCAACAAGTCATATATTTTTAAGAAGCTGATCTGGAAAGAATTTGAGAGTTTTGTGTTTAGAAAGTTCCAATTGGAAAAGCATTTCAGGGACTCCTTGATGGACTTAGCTTTCACCTTATAATAATTTGCCAGTCTTTATGTTGAAAAAGACAAACCAGAATTAGGAAACAAATGTTTGTTATGTGTGTTTCACATTTGCTACCTCACTAGGCAGCAATCATTAAGTAGCATTCTCTGAATCATATGGTTGAGATTACTTACAACATAGTATTAGTAGCTGTTTTTTACTGTTGCTACTTAATATCACTATATCCCCTCTGCTGAGGCTTCAGGTATATTTTGCTAGCAGAAGTAGAACTTTTCTTCCATGCTGTCCTCTCATTCCTTGGAGAAATGATCCCATTGCGTTCTTACAGTGTGTCAGTTAGGATTCGGTTCTGTGTGAATAAAAGAAGCCTGGCTCCTCTGTCTTAAACAAGACAGAAGTGTGTTTTCCTGTACAGTAAAAGAATGGAAGCAGGCAGCCCAGGGCTGATATGGCAGTTCCAAGGTATTATCTGAGACCCAGGCTGCTCTACCATGCTAAAACTTGGTTTCTAGTCTTGAAGTTCACCTCATAGTTCTAGATGGCTGCCAGAGCTCTGGCCCTCATATTCTAGTGGCAGGCCAGAATAAAGAGAAAAGACCAACGGGCACAAAAGGGAGTTCCTTTCATCCAAGTCTGCTCCCTTGAAGCACAATTCTCAGAAATCCTACACGGTACTTCTATTTATAACAAATAACCAGAATTTAGTCATATTGATAAACCTAGCTACAAGGATGGCTGGGAAATGTAGTCTTTTATTCTAAGTAGCAAAGTGCCCAGCTAATTATTACTAAGTCAAGAAAGGAAAGGAAAGAGGGAGGGAGGAATGGAGGTTGGATGTCATGGTAGATAACTAAGCCTCTGCCACAGATAATTTAGGTGGACTGTCCTATTTGTATCCATGAAGCCTTAACTCCTCAGAATTATGACCCCTATTTTATGGAAATAATATTTGTGGACACATGATCGATGCAATTAGCTCAGTAGACAATCATCTAGGCACCTCCAAAAAGGTTCAGAGATTGTTCTTATGTCACATGAGAGCATTAATAATAACTGGTTGCTTTCTACTAGAATACTTACAGTTATAGGAATTCAAATAAAACAAAATTTAAAATAAAATCAGAAAAAAAGTTTCCACCCCCTATATTTAATACAAGCTTAGAGAATGTAATTTTAAAACAGACTGATGTAAAATTGTGTGAAATCCAAAACACAGTAAAAAGCAATGCAAATAATTAATGATTTTCTATCAGAGAATGAATTAAAGTTTGAATGCTTAAAACAAGCCCTAAAGTAAGCTTTTTGTTAATTTGTAGGGAAGTTGGAGAACCTCAGCACTAACTTGTATTCCGCTTCCTACCCTTTTGCATAGGCTTATTAAGCATAGATCTTTCAGGATAACTTTT
Organism: Tolypeutes matacus; assembly: GCA_026826555.1. Taxonomy (NCBI): domain Eukaryota; kingdom Metazoa; phylum Chordata; class Mammalia; order Cingulata; family Chlamyphoridae; genus Tolypeutes; species Tolypeutes matacus. The sequence goes on along the minus strand of JAKSZT010054341.1, from coordinate 17,644,197 downwards.
CTCTCTAGTACCATTTATCAAGTTGTGTTTATTTTTCTTAAAAACAGCTTTACTAAGGTATAATATACCTCCCATAAAATTCACCCATTGTAAGTGTACAATTCAGTGATTTCGGTAAATTTATAAAGTTGAGGAGCCATCACCACAATCCAGTTTTAGAACATTTCTGTCTCTACAAATTTGCCTTTTCTATACATTTCCTTTAAATGAAGTCATACAATATATAGTATTTCGTGTTCCACTTCTTTCATATAGCATGTTTTTAAGGTTCATCCATGCTGTAGCATATAGTAGGAGCTCATTCCTTTTCATTGCTGAATAGTATTTCATTTTATGACTAAATCACATTTTGTTTATCCATTTTTCGGTTAGTGGACATTTGGATTGTTTCCAGTTTTTAACTATTATGAATAATGCTATTATGAACATTTGTGTACATGTCTTTGTATGCATGTATGGTTTCATTTCTCATTGATTGTTTCCTAGTAGTGGAATTGTGGGGTTGTATTGTAAGTTTATGTTTAATTTTTAAAGAAACTGCTAAATTGATTTCCAAAGTGACTGTACCATTTTATATTACCAAAGCCTAAGTGTTCCAATTTCTCCATGTCCTCACCAACACTTGTTATTGTGTATTTTTTTTTTTTCCATTATAGCCGGTCTAGTGGATGTCTAGTTCTAGTGGTATCTCGTTGTGGTTTTAATTTGCATTTCTCTAACGACTAATGATTTGAGCATCATTTTTATGTACTTCATATATGCTAGTATATCTTCTTTGGAGAAATTTCTATTCAAATCTTTTGCCCATGTTAAAGATTTGATTGTTTATCTTCTTTTTAATGAGTTGTAAAAAACTCTACATATATTCTGGAGACAAGTCATTAATTAGATACATGATTTGCACATATTTTATCCAAGTCTGTGACTTGTGTTTTTATTTTCTTATTCATGTCTTTTATTTATTTTTTTTTTTATAAATGCAGAACATGTCCTTTAATATCCCCCAAAATTGCAGATTCAGTTACTTGCAGAAAAATAAAACAAAGGCTCTGTTCTTCACTCTTTTTACTTTGTTTTTTAAATAATCTTCTGTCACTTTTGAAGGCTTGCCTTTAACCTTTCCTTTACTCCTTTCTTTATACAGAGAAGAAGGGAAACATTAGTTTAATGTAGAAAATTTGATATTATCATTTAAACATATGGCATCCAAAACAGACAATGACCTTTTTTGGTGATCTCCTGCAGAAAGAAGGATCTAATCTGTTTTATTTTATTTTATTTTATTTTTTATTCTGGGCAAAAATCAAAATTCTCACAATACATACAAACATTTGTAAAATGTTATATAAATATATATGCATATATGTGTATTTGCTTACAAAAAAGTTATTTATATATATATATATATGCATATATTTTAAGAGGTGCTTAGATTACCCAAAACACTACATGGAACCCACTGGGATTCCCATGTTGCCCACCTCCCACACCTCCCACCACATCCCACACAAACATCTCCCACAGTGTGGCCCACCAACCTCAATGAACCCACACATCCTGGAGCCCCGCCACCAACCACAGACCACAGTCCACACCGCAGACCACACTCTCCCCCACTCAGCCCTGAGCGGTGTGTGCTGATCCAAAATGGCCCACATCCATCGCCACAACAGTACTCAGGACAACCTCCAACTCCCAAAGAAGCCCCTGTATCTCAACTGCTCATCCCCTCCCTACCCAAAAACTGTCAAGTGGCCACTGGCTCCACCTCATTGTTATAATTTCTTGCATTGCAAGAATCACCATATGTGAGCAAGAGAATACCATCAAGTCCACTCTAGTCCATAGTTCTTCCCCCAATCCAGAGGCAACTGGGATGGTGATGTCCACTCCAACTCCAAGTGAGAGAGGGCTTATATCCCATGGATATGGTGGGTGGGATGATCCTGCCTGCAGATGCAGGCCCTCTCCATTCCCTGGGATGGCCATTTCCCATCGTTGTCTCCTCACCAGGTGACTTGGATGAGTCCATTGAGCTGTAGGGTAGGAGTTGCAGCTCCACCTAGATTTCATGCACACCTGGCACATAGGTAGGTGGGAGGCTCCAGTCTCTGGAAGTATACCTAAGAAACTCCAGCATCACATGTAGGTTTGAATAGAAGGGACTGGTGAACCATGTGCAGGGAGGACTTATTTGAGTCTAATTCTGTCACTCTCAGGAGCACAGATTACAAAATAGAACCCACTGATAAGGCATCAGTCTCTGGGGCTATCCCCCCTTATATAAGACCAGGGTGTCTCCGGAGCTCTCAGGAACCCCACTGAGTGGGGTGATAGGCACTTAGATGTT
>JAKSZT010054341.1:17575587-17641447 GCA_026826555.1 Tolypeutes matacus | reverse complement strand
TTGCAGTGTGCGCCCTCCTACACCAACGCCATCTTGCCCTCTAATCCTTATTCATGTCTTTTAAAGTGTAAAAGTTTTTTTAATTTTGATGTGGTCTAAATTATCAGTTTCTTTTTTTTTTTTTTTTCTCTTATGGCTCGTGTGTTTGATATTGAGTTGTAGGATTTTAAGCAAGTTGTCTAACCTCTTCAAGTCTCAATTCCTTTGTCTATAAAAATGGAACAATAATTCTAACTATGATTTAAGCCTGATTTCCCTATATCTGATAGGAAACAAGGGGAGGTAAAAGCAATAGCTGTAGGTGCAACAATATCCTGTTCCTGGTACTAGTAGCTGGCTTCTTGGGGGTAGGGGGAATTGATATGTGCAAAATCTCTTAAATATATCTGCTAATCAATTTTCTTCTCATCTTCCAATCTAAGAGATCAGCTTCACAGATGGTAAAGAATGGGCAGAATAGGTAGAGGAAACCAAAGTACATAAGGGATTTAAGAATTGATAAAATTGTCTGGGGAGGAGGAGGTAATGAGTGGCAGGTAGGGGTTATTAAGAGGCTTGAGGAAGAATTTGGTGTGATAGATATGCTCATAATTTTGCATATGCCAAAATGTATCAAATTGTACACTTTAAGTATGTGCAGTTTATTATATGTCAATTATACCTCAATAAAGTTGTTTTAAAAAATAACGGGGAGGAAGCAGCTGTGGCTCAATTGGTTGGGCTCCCGTTTACCATATGGGAGGCCCCAGGTTCGATTCCCAGGGCCTCCTGGTGAAGGCAAGCCGGCCCGCATGGCGCGTTGAGCCGACGCAGCAAGATGACTCAACAAAGGGAGACAAGCAGACTCAGAAAAACGCAAAAGCAAATGGACACAGCAAACACAAGCAGCAAGGGGGGAATAAATAAATAAATAAAAATAAATCTTAAAAATAATAATAATAATAATAATGGGGGGAAGCAGCTGTGGCTCAAATGGTTGGGCTCCCATTTACCATATGGGAGGCCCCGGGACCCGGGGCCTCCTGGTGAAGGCAAGCTGGGTCCGCATGGCACGGTGAGCTGACGGCCCACGTGGCCTGGTGAGCTGGTGCCGCAAGATGATGCAACAAAGGGAGACAAGCAGACACAGAAAAAACACAAAGCACATGGACACAGCTAGCACAAGCAGCAAGGGGGGGATAAATAAATAAAAATAAAAATCTATAAAAATAAATAAATAAATAATGGGGGAACAGATGTGGCTCAAGTGATTGAGTGCCTGCTTCCCACATGGGAGGTCCCAGGATCAGTTCCCAGTGCCTCCTTAAAAAAAAAAAAAAAACAAGCAAAACAAATGGAAAGAAAAAAAAACAATAAAACTAAGGGGAGCCAATGTGGCTCAGTTGTTGAACACCGGCTTCCCACCCACATACGAGGTCCCGAATTAAATCCACAGCCCCCAGTAACTGAAAAAAAAAAAAAAAAAAAAAGAGTGAAGTTTAAGTGGTAATAACAATACAAAATGTATACTGGGCTGTTGACAGGTCAGACCTGGATAAGGTCACAAATGGGCAGATTCTGCTTCCTTCCTGGTGCCTTCATCCTGCCACTCACAACTATCAATTTTTTTTCCTCCCCTCAGAACCTCTGGTAACCACTATCCTTGTATCAATGTTACAAGTTCTTCTGTTACTACAATAATACTAAGTCTACTTTGGTCCATGGTTACATACCCCCTTATGTTTGTTCATTCTTCAATCTTGATGACTTTGGGAATGTGATGCCCACTCTGCTTCAGATTAAGAGGGGATTTAGATCATATGGGGCAGATGGAGGGAACTGTCTTATTTGCCATTGTAGATATTCTGTTTTTGGGGATGGGTGTTATCTATCATCATCATTTTGTTGGTTGTCCTGGGCAAGTCCGATGAACTGGAGAGTAGTTGTTGGCTGCAACTCTGTTGAGATTCAGGGCTCAGCCGGCAAATTAATAGAATGAAGATTTAAGTCTCTGGACCATATATTTAATGGGTATAGTGTTAACCGTAGGTTCAAATAAAAAGGGTAGATGTATCATGTGTAGGGAAATTATAAATGAATCTAAGTCTCTTACATTGGGAAAATAGGTTATCATATATTCCAAGGTAAGGCCCATCGATGGGGTGCTGATTTCATGGGGTTGTGTGCCCAGATGTCTCTGGTGCCCTTGGGAGGACCCCTGTTTGAGGCTTTGTTTATTGTGAGTGTTAGTGAGATCCTCCTAAAGTGTACATAAGTGTCAACTGTGGAATGACCTCCAAACTCACTTTGAAATCTCTTAGCCATAAAAATCTTTTTGTATTTAATATTTCCCCCTTTTGGCCAAGGTATTTTTCCAAATGTATCACTATACTTACACCTATCAATTATTATAAATTTAGTCTCTTATTTTTTCACTCCACTGCTTTCAGCCCCTTAGATCGGGGCATGGTGAGATATGGAGTAGAAAATAAATTGAACCTATAGTTGGTGCTGGAGTTGGTAGGTGACGTCCAAGAGATTTGAATCTCTGGGCTGTCCATGTGCCAGCTGGGCCCTGAGCCTCAGCGGAGTTGCAACACCTACTCTCCAGTTCATTGAACTCACCCAAGACAACTAACAAGGAGATGATGATGGGCAACAACCACACCAAGGAACCAAGAGAGTCTACAACTGCAAGCGAGTTGCATCCATCAGCCGTATGGGATCGAAGTCCCCTCTCAATTAGAGGTGGAGTAGGCATCACCATCCCAGAATCCTCAGGACTGGGGAATAAAATATGGACTAGAGTAGACTTACTGGTGTTCTACTATAGACTTATTGTGATTCTAGCAATGGAAGAAAATTATATCATGGATGTGGAGACAGTGGCCACTGGAGGTGCTGAAGTCAGGGAGAGGGAAAAAGAGGTGTAATATGGGGACATTTTGGGGACTTGGGATTTACCTGAGTGACATTGCAATGACAGGTACAGGCCGTTATATATCCTGCCATAATCTACAGAATTGAGTGGGAGAGAGTGTAAACTACTATGTAAACTATAGTCCATGCTTAGTGGCAATGCTTCAATTGCAATGAATGTACCACAATAATGAAAGAAGTTGTTAATGTGGGAGGAAGTGGGAGGTGTGGGGAGTGGGGCATATGGGAATCCCTTATATTTTTTTTATGTAATATTTTATGTAATGTAAGTATCTTTTACAAAATAAATAAATAACGTATTTTTTAAAAAAAGAAAATAAATTGAAATTATGTAGCCTGGGGAAGAGAAGACTTGGGGGAGACAATGACAGCTGTTTTAATATTTACAGGGCTGTCAGGTAGAGGAAAGGGGAGGCTTATTCTGTGTGCCCCAGAAGACAGAAATAGGATTTCATGGGAAGCAGATCTTTCTTGCCTCTGAAAAATGAATAATATTTTAATAAATGAAACTGTCTATAAATGAAGTAGATTCCCTGGAATGCTGGAAGTAGGCAAATTGAGGCAGGGGAATGTTGCAGTAGGGATTGCTGCATTAGATGGGGAGTTGGACCAGGTGGTCTCTGTACTAGTATTCCAATAGGAAGAAGGAGGAATGTTCATTTGGGATTTTAAAGAGTATTTAATGAAGGAACTGTTCACATTGGTGTGCGCAAGATTGAGGAAACCCATAAGAGATGTGGCAGTGCACAAGAATTAGCAGCTGTCAGTGGCACTTGCCATCAGACCTGAAGGAGAAGGGGGAGGCAAGGCTGGTCCCATAGCCCAGTGACCTATAGAAGAGGGGCTCACCCAGCAGCTGGAAGGAGACCACCCAATAGGAACTGGTAATCATAGAGGGATCTGCCACTGCCAGAATCATGGTGCCAAGACAAGGAAGAAGCAGGAGCAGTCCCATAAGCAAACCCAGCCAGAAACCAGAGGGCACAAGAGTTGAAGTGATTGCAGTTTGTAGGGAAAAGCCCACAGAGCACTGAGCAGGGCAGAGATTTGTGTCTCTAAGGTTTCTTCCATTGCAGAGATCTCTTTAAGCTTTGAGGCTATGATGCACTAGATTCTCAAAGCAAGCAGCCCAATTTTTGCCCCCAAACTTGAAAAGAGCAAGAGACCTGAAGATTACACATAGTACTCTCTGAATGACCAGCTTACTGTGTGAAAGAAGTTCTTGGGTTTTCCAGCAATATCCATAAGAGTCAGGGAAATATTTTGAAAAGGCAAAAAGTGGGAAAGAAGCACTCAGTCAGTCAACATAAATTAATTGAGCACTTACTATATGCTAAGTACTGTTCTAAATGCTGTAGATCCAATGGCTAGCAAAGCAGATATTTCTCTTACACTCTAGAAGTAGGAGCAGACACTAAGTCTGCATGACTTAAATGGGTGAGCACAGCAAAACAGCAACATGTTTTTGTCTTTGTCACTCTGTATGATAGCAGGGCTTTGAAAGGATAACTTTTGAATTTCTTTGACAACTCTGCATCCAATGCTGAGGAGCAGTATCCTATGATGCACTCACCAAATCAGAGCATCTGTTTGTGTTTTGCATGAGCAGTTATCAACAAAAAGACCTCCTAATGTTCAATTAAAAATTGCAATGGTTTAACGATAAAATTCAGTACTTAAGCTATGTTTACTTTTTAATGTTTATTTTAATGTTTATTTGTCATTTCAAGCATGCAAACATTAGTGAAATGGATATTACTGGTGAAAATTAATTGGAAAATTGACACAAATATTTTTGTGAATTTTTTCAACTACTTTTGAGCATAATCTATTCTCTGAACAGTCTTACAGTGCTGATTTTTAAAATAAGTAGATTATGATGATACCGGCTAATTCTGTCCTGGTAGTTTCCAATCAATCAAACTGCATGGATTAAAAGAGAATAAGAAAATTATGAAGATGTTTCCTCCTCCCCACCACCCCTGCCACATAAAACATTTTGAAATTGACATATTTTAACTCTAACTTTTCTAAGAAACTTGTCATTTGCAAAATTTACTTAAGCAAAATTAATACATGAATGTCAAAGATTTTTTTAATGACAAGTTTCATTTTCTTGTACCAGAATAACTGCTCTATTCCTAAACAGTTGTTTCCATAAATTACCTTGGAATAATCTTACTTTCACGCCTTTTATTCCCTCCATGTTTTTTAAAATAAAATCTTAATTAATTTAGAATAATGGAAAAGAAGACTCATCTATTTATTATTACTTCAAATTCATTATTATTACTTCAAATACAGCAGTATCCATATTACCAATTAAAACTTACCTAGGAACAAATGAAATAAAATGTTTTTAAAATTCGTATTCATAGGCAGAGTATATTACATTGCAGTATTTCACAAACAAATTAGAACTTTTACATATGAAAATTAATTATGGGATTCAGATGTTAAAAACACATCTAAGGAGTTCCTAACTTTGTGAAGCTTTGGTTTATGATGTTATTGATTATAGACTGGCTATCCCTTTCTCTTAGGAAAGTCCAAAAATTTTTTGAGCAAGAAATGATATTGCAGTTTTATGTTTTAGGCAGTTTATAATAAAACTATCTACAAATTTCATAATAATGGAGAATAAATTAATGGTGTTCAGCAATATGGAAAAATTATCCTGTAGAACTTTTTGATTTATTTAGCATGTGCGTGCTAATCTATTCTATTTTAGGGACCAAGAACAACTGAATCCGTGAAAGACAATCTTGCTATTATATTTGGAAAAAATTGCCTTTGTTTTTTCTTTCTTTTTTTCTTACCCCCTGCCCCCACCCCCACTTTGGGGAAAGCTTACCTCTTTGTAGTTCAGGAGAAGTTTTCAATTCACCTTGAAAGGCAGCTACAAACTACGAATGCAGCGTTTCCCAAGTCAAATCATTTGTTTAGCATTGCTCACTAATTTAGCAGAAAGATTGTCCTCCAGGCATCTTTGGCTGTCATATATCTCGTTCGCAAAATAAGTGGGCTTTTCTCCTCAAGGAGAATGATCTGGCATGATGTCACTGGCTTCAATATGTGCACCTTCTTGCCTGAATCACCCACGCTGAGTTTTTGTGTTCTCTTCCCGCAAAGGGCATGTCCTACACAGCGTCCCCACTGTGCTCGGTCAGCAGGAACACAGGATGACCATTTTTGTTCATCATTATTTGCCTAAACCTGGAGAAAATAAGATCACTATTGATTTCACCCTCAGGTTTCCCCTATACTAAGTTGCTGTACACACAGAGTTAATTTGCTTTTAAGCCTTAAGCCCCATGTATAAGAGGTAAAGATGGATTCTCTGCTTTTGAATTTGGGCAGAACACTATTGTATAATGAGCATGTTTCAGAGAATAGCTGATAAAATCTTATTTTTTCTAGCAGTCACATTAAGAATATTTGAAGTACGTATAAGATCAAACGTCCATTTGACCTTTTGTGGGGAGGAGGGAGTTTCCATAGCACTCCAGAAGTGCTGTGCCTCTTTTTAAAAATTAAAGTAAAGTAAAAAGGGAAAGAAAAAGAGCCTGCACTTTCTGGAGTTTCCCCAGAGGCTCTTTATCTGTTTAAACCAACCAGGGATTTTTCACATATTGACACAAGCATTCATTTGCTAATTTGTTGGACATTAAACTGCATGGAGCCTTCCCCAGAATCTTGAGTGAAGCTGAAACACTTGGGTCCTTAGGGCTACTCAAGTCCTACATCATTCCCTGCACACATATGGTCTGTTCTCCTCTATCTCCTTAGATAAAAGTCAGTGCTGATCGCCTTAAGGAAAGAATGAGTTAAATGGACCAGTATCCTAACCCTGGATCTAAAAACCCCCCAGGCCTTTTCAGAGGCCTCTTAGCACCTGCAGCAGCAAGGTCATTTGCACATACATAAATAAATAAATTAACAATGAATAAATAATTTAAGGCTGGCCACACAATGCCACCTTGCAGATCTGATCCTTTGCAGCTCCCAGTGAATTTGTCCATTCCTAATTCTTTTTGATAAAGTCCTCAGATACTTGCTGTCAGGCTCATTTTCTTATTGTTTTCGCTTGATTAGTTCTGTATGACCTAAGGTCGCCTTTAAAATCCACATCTCTCTCGTGAAGACTCCGAAAGGCCTTCTTTTAGGAACCCCCCCCCCCAAAAAGGATGGAGAGTGCCTGCCATTTTCTCTACACAAAAGCCTGGAAGGTTTTTCCTCACTAGTCTCCTGAAGCAGCCCTTCATCACGAGTCACCGAAGCGCAAAAACGTCTCATTAAGGGGGTCCCATGTTTTTGTAGCTTCTTTATCCAGTGCACTTGGGAGTGCCTGTGTCAGGTCTCCCAGGTCCTGGAGGGGCTCGGCCACCACCCCTTTAACCCTGTGGGGCCACCGGTCAGTGACAGCACCAGGCACGGCACCTGCCCCCTGCCCCTGTGCCCACCCACACCGCATGCTCAAGGCTGTTTGTTCTGTGGCCTTTCAGAAAAGATGCTGGCCTTTATTGGGGGTGGGAGGAGTTGCTTCCCCCCACCCCTTTTCTTTTCTTTTTAAATCAAGCTGCCAGTCCCTCAATTTCAGGCTGCAGATCCAGTTTCGGCTGTGGGCCCAGGGGCAGGAATCCTATCTAGTTCTCTAGTCTCTGTGATCTCTAGGGCTGAGCTGGGTCTTACAATAATGGCTTATTTGTAAGTTGCATGTTGTTTATAGGGTATTAAACCAGGAGCTGTAGACTGGTTCTTAGCCAGGAGAGTAAGAGGGAATGGCATGGAGCATAAGGTTTCAGTGTGCTTTGAAATGTTGGTTCCTAGAGCTTTCAAATACCATTGGTGGTGTCCACATTTTGCCTAGGCAACCCCTCTCTATCAGTGTCAGGGAGAAAATGGTGTCTATTTAACCTGGCCCAGGTAAATAAGTCCTCTTTCCTCTGATAGTAGTAACTGGCTTCATAATGTACATAATATATAACTTTTTATCACCAGTCATCTCTTGAGAGACTACTTCATTCTCCCTTTAGTTTTCTCATCAGTCTCCATTTGTTTTTGTATGGATGGTAGAATTGATACCATTGTCTTTGAATTCTTCCTCTGACTCCTCTTGCCCATCACCCTTTCTAACCACCTGGATAACCTCTACTTCAAGTCCCAGCTTTAACCTCATTCCCACCAAGAAGCCTTTCCTTAACATTCTTGCAATTTGCTGTCCAAGTATCCTGTGATTTAACCTTGTGCAGCAAGACCTGGTCACACTAAATCACCACTGGTCATTCTATCCCCTACCAAAGAGTCAGCTTCTTGAACGGAGAAAAAAAAAGTGAGACGCTGTATTCACTGAATTTAATAGTCTTAATTAATGGGAGCCAATTGCTCACTTATATTTTTATTGAAAAAATTCACAGGACTGTTTAAAATCAGTCATTCAGTATCCTTCAACAGTTCTGATAAAGTTTTTCATGACTTCTGTCAAGTCATTTGGATTTTCAAAAAAATTTTCTTTGTAATGTTACCCTCCTTCCTTCTTCTGGACCCTCAAATAAAAGCTTACTATATTACAAGGATTCGTACAAATGTTGCTTTTGGTAACAATGAGTCTCTTGAGTAAACAAAGTAGTACCATAAGAAAGTTTGAAAAGGTAGGCTTTCTTTCTTTATAAAGACAATACAACTTCAAATGCTTGTGCTGCCATTTTTTTGTTCAATGTTTATTGCTCTCTTACAGTTATGCTCTCACTGCCCTGGGGACACTGGGGAAATTAAAGTTTTATGTTTCTAAAGAAGGAGGAAGGAGTTTTGAAAGGATTCTACCTTTCTTTTCAAGAGACTGCTACCCAGTCATTTTTTTTTTAAAGACTTATTTTATTTTAAAATAAATTTTAAATAAACCCCCTCATTGTTTGCACTTGCTGTGTCTGTTTCCTTCCTTGATTCTCCAGGAAGCACCAGGAACCAAACCTGGGACCTCCAATGTGGGAGGGAGCCACCTCCTTTCCCTGCTTAGTTGTGTCTCTCATGTCTTTTTCTTCTTGTGTCTCTTGTTGAGTTATCTTGTTGCAGCAGCTTGCCACGCCTGCCCGTCGCGCCAGCTCGCTGTCTTCTTTAGGAGGCACCAGGAATCAAACCAGGGACCTCTCATGTGGTAGGCAGGAGCTCAATTGCTTGAGCCACATCTGCTTCCCATACCCAGTCTTTTTTATGAGAAATCTCTATTGGATGTTTCTAGGCCTTGTGAAGAACAATTTATGAAAAAAACAGAAGAGTCTACATGTCCAGAAAGAGGATGCAGCAAACAGAGGTCCACAGAAATGGTAAGATTGCCACAAATGTGCCACTACCTAAGTCATAACATTATTTCTAGCTTTTTCTTTTTTCAGGAGTTATAAAATATTTCAAAATTTTTAAAAAGTACAAAAATGATAGAATACATATTTGTTTTCCTACTACCCAGATCAACAGATGCTAACATTTTGCCATATTTGCTTCAGCTCTTTTCATTTTAAGAAATCACATTTTCGAAATGCAACTCTTTCCAACACCCATGCCTGTGAGAAGTCTACCTGTACAAACCAGTCAGGCCCTTCTTTTAAGTTCATAGTAGCTTACTCAGCCAGAAGACATACATAAGTAAGGAAACCAACAAATGGATATCAAATTAATACCTACGAGATGAACACCATAGCTTTGAGACTCTTATAGCATATAGCAGAAGAAGTGTATCTGCTTCTGATGATAAAGAGCAACATCCAGACATGTTTATGAATAGGGCCAGGAATAGATGGGAAATATCAGAAAATGTTAAGGAACTAAAATGGGAAGATGCTTAGAAATATGCCGAGAGAGCCCATATCTCCTGTAAAGATATTGTTCTATGGTAGCAGTCTTCCTTTAAAAAATGTAAACATGAGTAATAGATGATAAAGTGGATATCTGTTTTATTGAAGCAGGGAAGGAAGCCTGTGCGAAGTTAAAGAGGTACCCTCAGCCCCACTTGGTGGGCACAGTCCCCTATCAGGACACAGCATTTGGGGAACAGAGTGCAGGCTGGTTGTCAGCCCCTGCGTAACTTTTGTCCTGGTGCCTTTGTGTAGAGCCAGTGTGTGCAACTATGTGTAGCAATTCTCAGGTCCAGCCTCTTTTATACTCCTTCTGTCTCATGCCCTCTTCTCTCTGGCTCTTCATAAATGGCCCCATGTGCTCTGGCTTCTTACATTGGAATATAGATCTGAGACTTGGATATTAGCTCTGGGAGGAGCAAACTGATCTGTTCTCATGACTTGCTTTGGTTTTGCGCTATTTACACTGATCAAACTTGGTGAAAGAAGATTCCTCAAGGCCAGTCTAGCTCGCTTAAACTGTATTGGTGGTTAGGATAGAATCTTCAGCTTGTTAGAAAATGTTTATCTGCTGTTTTTATCATTTGTCCACATCGTCCTCAAAATCTCTTGAAAATGGATGGTCTAAAACAAGATTAGGGTGTTCCTATTTCTCGTATCATTCTTTAGTCAGACTCATCATCTCAATATTTGCCATAGTCATTGAACCTCCATTTAGGCATAACTTATATCAATACCTTTTAATTCAACAGAGGGAATGTTTTGCCCATTCTTATAGTGAACAATAAAATGTCCTTGCCCTTGGGAGGCAGAGTAAATAGTGTCCCATCACTATTGGGGGAACAAGGGAGAAGGTGAGTAGGAAAGACCCCAATTCCCTACGAGACAAACCCATTTGAACTTATAAATCCTTTCTGGATCTCATTTCAAAAATGACAAGGGAACAATAAACACATCCTTGGGCCAGAATCCTGCCTGACCAATGGAGTCTCATTCTGTGCAGGCTTCTTACTTGTGTATGTTAGTAGTCAGCAATGAGTGCTGGGATAACCATTTGCTTTGTTATTCAACGGGTGGCTGGTATAATTAGTAGTAAGGACACATTAGAAGGGCCTGACAGAGGCCATCTTTATCAGATATTGTAGCGGTTAGTGAGTTAGTTATTCAGTCCTACTACTAGCCACCTACCTGGAGAGTATAGGACTTATTAAACTTAGAAGTTTCAGGGCTGTTGTTCCTTTCTGAGAATCAGCTACTTAGTTTATTTAGTCCTTGTTTATGATGGTAAGTGAGTTTCTGTCACCAATGGACATTTCCAGTTCTTCTTGGTGAGAATGAGGTTAAAGCTGGGACTTGAAGTAGAGGTTATCCAGGTGGTTAGAAAGGGTGATGGGCAAGAGGAGTCAGAGGAAGAATTCAAAGACAATGGTATCAATTCTACCATCCATACAAAAACAAATGGAGACTGATGAGAAAACTAAAGGGAGAATGAAGTAGTCTCTCAAGAGATGACTAGTGATAAAAAGTTATATATTATGTACATTATGAAGCCAGTTACTACTATCAGAGGAAAGAGGACTTATTTACCTGGGCCAAGTTAAATAGACACCATTTTCTCCCTGACACTGATAGAGAGGGGTTGCCTAGGCAAAATGTGGACACCACCAATGGTATTTGAAAGCTCTAGGAACCAACATTTCAAAGCACACTGAAACCTTATGCTCCATGCCATACCCTCTTACTCTCCTGGCCAGGAACCAGTCTATATCTCCTGGTTTAATACCCTATAAACAACATGCAACTTACAAATAAGCCATTATTGTTGCCACTTGGTCTGTAGAGACCCAGCTCAGCCCTAGAGATCACATTCGTGTACTTTAATGTAGTTTAATGGAACCTTTGGGGGTAGATGCTTATGTTGCAGAGTCTTAGAGTGTTAGACCTTCAAAGAGACCTAAGAATCATCTAATCCAAGCCCCTCATTTTACTAAAGAGGAAATCATGTCGCAGGGATTTGGAGTGACTTATCTCTACTTTACTCATTATAACACTCAGGTAGATAAACATTGCAGGAAAGGAACCGCACAATATCCTAGTTTATGCTCAATATGATATGAAATTCATCCTACAGCTATGTTGACTTCTAGTGTTCTGTGATTCCCCAAGATCACAATAATTAGGGATTCCTGGTGAATTTTAATGTTTTGTGTAACTTAAATAAAAATTGGAATCTTGTTCTGAGATTCCTTTTATTACAATTGAATTATAGCCGTATTTAGAAAACAAACAAAGCTTCCTTTATTCTTTCCTTTCTAAATGTGTGCTTTTATCCAAAAACAAATTATAAAAAAGTTTAGGAGAACAAACGTCTCATAAAGAAAATTAAATTGTCATGATGTATTCATTAATGCATTCATTCATTTCATGAGTTTCTTAAAAGCACTCACTTTATTATAAAAAGTAATTTACTTTTCTGTAGGCCCTTGAAATAGTGTCAAGAATAGAAAACTTAAGGGGTTTCGTACGTAGCAGAGCAGCTCCCTCGCTGCATCTATTGAAAGTCAGCCCTCGACACAAGGGTTTGAAAAATAAATAAATAAATAAGAAAGATGAATAAAATGAAAAAAAAAAAAAAAAAGAATAGAAAACTTAATGGCATAAAACTGAACAAGCAGTATATGTCTACATGTTTATCTTAGTTTCTTTCAGAATTAAATTGCTCGTTGTTCCAATACAGTTACAATTCACAATATTTTATTTAAAGATTGATATTCATCCTAAAATAACACAAGAAGAGAAACGTACTCTTTGGGAGCCACTGATCATATACCAAGACAAGACCCTGAACTTCACGGAGTTTGACCACTCACCAAAATCTTCCCGATTTCCCAATGCCACAATTAGCACACACACACACACACACACCCAGGAGAAGTGACGAGTATTTCAAAATGTGTTCTAAGATACTCCGCTGTGACCCAGACATACTTGAGGATAGGATACCCACCCTGTGGGTGGGTGCTGTGGGCAGCCGGTCTCACCTTCTGGGAACCATAATGCAGTCACAGCTGAGTTTATGATTATGCCTCAGAATGAAAGCTGTTGATCACTTGTTAATATTAGACATTGTTTCCTGTCTCCCAGGCTAAGGTTCAGCAGACAACATGGCTAGGGGTCAATGTCACTTGCTGCGATTTCTCCCAATTAAGAGACACTCTTCTTTCAGTTCATATCTTTCACACCACGACTGTCCACACAGGGAGTGACTTCTTATCTCAACCCTAAAACTCAGGATATAACTCCTGGTTCTCCTCACTCTTTCCAATGGAGAGAGCTATATTTCATATACTCTTTATTCTGTGGTTTACAACCTAATTTTCTTTTACACTATTTGAGTTGTTCCCAAAAGGGAATTTCACTGAGTATTTAAAAACACGTTAAAAAATATAAGCACAATAGTGTTTAAGCCAGCTGTTTAACAACTTAGTTTTGACACATGAGAAAGATGGTTCGGCATCCAGGGCAGTGGGCACCCAGGGGTATGTTGGGTTATGGGGTAAGTAACCACAGACTGAGTTGGACTTGCGGGTCTGGACTGAGGGTTAGTTTGTATCAGCCCTTTGTTTTGAAATTGAATTTTGGTCATTTTTGCCTCACATTTGAAGACGTTCTTTTTAGCTTCCCTTTCCTTTGGGTAATAGCTGCCTAAAATAACCTCATGAGCTCCCCCTGCTGTTTTGCAGCCAATAATACAAGCCCCTGCACAATTTACTTCCCAGAAACATACAAGCAAAAGAATGAGAGTTCCTTGAGGGTTTGCTTAAGCTAAGAGGCAGGTTAATACCTGTTAACTGTCTCCTGATGGTTTACAAAATCAGAAAGGAAAGGAAGGCTCTTTCAGCATTTGATCCGGGCTGTCCTTTAAGCTAGAAAAAGGGGGCTGTACCCCTCATTTGACCTAAGAATCTGAAAAATAGCCAATAAAATAAAAATGTATCATGAAGTTACATCAGCTCTGTAATGGAATAGCTAATACCTAAAGATGTGTTTTTTAGTCATTTCATTTTTGGTCTGTAAAGGCTGGAAAAAGACATGCCTTTAAAATATGCCATTTCTATAGTTTCAGCTGTGTTAGGTTTTTCCCCAGCACTATTTAAAACTGTATATGTTGTTTGATTTTAATTTATGTGCATTAATTTAGTGTGCGTTTTCAGTTAAGATAATTAAATATTACAAGAAATCTTTATTTTTCATATAAATGTACAAGTTAGTGAGAAACCACAATACATCATAAATTAAAAACATCAGAACATATGCACTCATCAGATTACAAATATGTATATTGGAGCATCTACTATTCACTGGCCCCAGTGTAGGTACAGGGGATACGATGGTGAGCAAAACAGAGGTTTCTGCCTGTGTAACTTACAGTCTATTGGGACAGGTATTTATGAAATAAAATACGCAGATAAATATATAATTACATATTAAAATAAGTAATTTGAAGGTGAGAAAAGGAATAGATTTAGACAACAAGGTATTTAATGTATAAGCGAGGGGAATCTAATTTAGATTAGGTGATCCTGGAAGTTGCCGGTGAGATCTGAATGATGACAGAGTGAAGAGTGAGTGGGGAAGAGTGTTCCCAGCCAAGAGCACAGCATGTGTGCAGGTTCCAAGCTGAGAGAGACCTGAGCACTTCTGAGGAACTGAAGGGAAGCCTGCACACTTGGAACAGAGAGAGAAATGTGGAGGGTAGAATGAGATAAGGTTGGACAGGTAGGCAAGGGTCAGGTTACAGAGTCCTGCTGACCATGGTAAGGGGTTTGGATGCAGTGAAGGGTTATCAGAATGGTTAGTGCAGGGGGAAACACCAGCTGAATTCCATTTAAACAGGCCATTCAGACTCCTGGGTGGAAAAATAGATTTTTGAGGGGCCAAGAGTATAGCCTGGGAGACCAGTTAAGAGGCAACGGTAGTAGTGAAGGTGAGGAATAGTGGCTTGGACTATGAGAGTGGCAAAGGACATGGAAAGAGGTGGAATGATTGAAGAGTTTGGTGATGGATTACATGTACAGATAGGAAGGAAAGGGAAATGCCATGGATGACCCCAGGTTAAATGGCCTTTAACTGCCATGTAAGGCATAAATGGCTGTGGACTCGGTCTAGTATGAAAAGTAGGCTCTACTATTTAGCCTTGGGAAAAATTAATTGATAAGGTACTTATACTTCTTCAAAGAATAATGCACTGTAAATTTTAACTATTAGAATGAAAATTCCTAGCTATCCATTACTATGATCAAACCTAAATTCCAGTCAACTGGATCTTAGGATATAATAATGACAGTGATGGGTAATAATTGTAGTTATTTTAAATGCCTCTAGACCAAAAGTGCATTCAGAAAATAAAAGGTAATATAAAGCAACATGTTAGAATTTTTAATGAGGTCACTGGAAACATTTTAAGTAATATGGGGGAAATAAGTGGGAAAGAGGCTGGTGTATTTGAATTAAGAAGGAGAGCATGTTCCCCCATTCCTTGAGACTTTGCACGTAAGAAGTCAATGGACAGACTAGAAACTCCCAATTCAGTAGGCCAGGGGATCTTCTGCCTAAAACAGTGAAACAGTCACTTTTGTATGTGTCAGAGGAACTGATTAGCATGGGAAGTTCTAAGAGCAAAAAGGGGCTGGGAGTAGATACAGTAAGCAGCTCCTTGATTGCCAGCTGAGAACAGGATGCTATAGAGAACAGGCAGGAAGAGCTGGGAACAGGACCCAAAGGAAATGGAGACTTCTTAATAGTTCAATTCAGTTTAAAAAGGGGAGGAAGGAGGGAGCTTAGTTTTGCCAAAGGGATCAAACCCGAGTTAGATCTAGCATCTAGATCCAACTGCAGGAAATATAGTACAGAAGAACATATTGAGCTGCATTATATAATACAGTCAGCAAAATCCAGCCTATGAGAAATCCTACCGGTCAAATAGCCTGGGTTTTCCAACAGGTAAATTGTAAGAAAACTAAAGGGATGAACAAGGGAATCTATAGATTAAAAGAGATTTAAAAGACATAGCAGTGCTCGCTTCAACCACACATATACTAAAATTGGAACGATACTGATAAGATTAGCATAGTCCCTGTGCAAGGATACCACACAAATTCGTGAAGTGTTCCATATTTGAATTTTTGCAGACATTATACAAAACAGTCCATTGGAGAAGCAGAGATTGAATGTAAGCATGCCGTAATCCTTAGAGAGATGCAAGAAGTTGAAACCAATTTACAAGAAGTTGTTTTTTATTATCTTCATGCCACAGCTTATCAAAGCATTGCACTTGGTTAGAAAAATAAAAATATTGCACTTGGCCTGACAATTTTGGGACCAACTGAAAAATATCAAATCTATAAATCATAAGGACTTAGTGGGGTATATAACCACACATTATAAGGGCCCAAGAATAGTGCTTGCTGCTGCTGGAGGTGTTTCCCATGATGAACTGCTTCAGTTAGCAAAGTTTCATTTCGGCGACTCCCTGTCCACATGCAAGGGAGAAATGCCAGCTCTGCCTCCCTGCAAATTTGCAGGAAGGGAGATTGGAGTGAGGGATGGTAAGATACCTCCGGCACACCTAGCAATAACTGTTGAAGCTGTTGGTTGGGCACATCCAGATACAATCTCTCTCATGGTTGCAAACACATTGATTGGCAACTGGGATCACTCTTTTGAGGAGGAATGAATTTATCCAGCAAACTGGCCCAGCTTACCTGTGATAGCAATCGCTGCCATAGTTTCCAGTCTTTCGACACTTCCTACACTGATACAGGATTGTGGGGACTCTATGTAGTTTGTGAACAACCAACCACGGTTGCAGACATGCTACATGTTGCTCAAAAAAGAATGGATGCAATTCTGTACAAGGGTCACTGAAAGTGAAGTTGCATGAGTCAAGAATCTTCTGAAAACAAACATATTGTTGCAACTCAATGGTTCTCCTCCAATTTGTGAAGATATTGACAGGCAAATGTTATGTTATCATGGAAGAATTCCCATCGCTGAGCTTGAAGCAAGAATTGATGTAGAGGCTGAGCTAGTTCGAGACGTATGCACCAAATGGATTTATCCCAAGAGTCCAGCTCTTGCAACCATGAGAGAGATTGTATCTGGATGTGCCCAACTAATCGCTTCAACAGCTATTGCAAGGTGTGCCAGAGCTATCTTAGCATCCCTCACGCCAATCTCCCTTCCTGCGAATTTGCAGGGAGGCACAGCTGGCAGTTCTCCCTTGTGTGTGGACAAGGAGTCACCGAAATGAAACTTTCCTAAATATCCTAAGAGTCCAGCTCTTGCTGCTGATGGTTCCCTTGAGCAACTACCAGCTTTTAACCAGATTCGTGGTAACACGTACTGGCTTTGTGATTAAAATGCTCTTCATTACAATAGTTTGAACATATGTGTTTATATTTATAAAATGAACAGATACCTGCAAGATTTAAGCTATCGATCCATAAAGGAAAAAATATATATGAACATGTATATTTGGAATAAAATAGTGTATTAGTCAGCCAAAGGGGTTCTAATGTGAAATACCAAAAATGGGTTGGTCTTTATAAAGGGTATTTATTTGGGGTAGAAGTCCACAGATACCAGGCCATTAAAGCGTTAAGTTTCTTCTCTCACCACAGTCCATTGCCACGTGATAGAGCAAGACAGCTGCCAGCTTTTGCCAGGGTTCAGGTTTCTTGGCTGCGTTTCTCTCCAGACTTAGCTCCTGTTTCCTCCATAAGGTCAGCTGTAGATGATCAGGCGAACGGCTCACTTCTCTTCTCCTGGGGCCTTCTTTCCAACATCAAAACTGCTTCTCAAAAAAACTGTTACTCAAAACTGTTCTAGCCATGCCTTTTATATTTGATTCCCCACCCACCAAAGGGTGGGGCTCAATGCCCTACTGACGTGGCCCAGTCAAAGCCCCAATCATAACTCAATCATGCCCAGATTAACAGATCAGTTTATAAGCATGATCCAATTATATTTTTGGATTTCATAATTACATCAAAGTGCCCAACTGCAACAAATAGTTTCTCAAGCTTTCAAAGGATAAGACAACTAACCTGTAGGTTATTTTGAATAATGGTTGATCTTTGTACTCAGAGAAATTACGTTGGGAGTAACACACTTTCAAATTAAGTGTATTTTAAGAATGAATTTTTTACAATATTTTCATTTTTATTATGCAAGTAAACACACAACAAAGATTGTCATTTCTTGGCTCTACTTGCATTCAGCACTTGCTCTTGAGCAGCTTTTTTTGCTTTTACCATTATGACTGAGTTCCGAGGAAGGGAAAAGGTATTACTTAAACTTTTTTTTAACTAAGAAGTTTTCAGAATTTTCAAATATATGTTTCTGGTAGTTGGTGTAAATATGTAAAAAATTAAAATTGGATGAATATAATTAAGATACTGCTGAAAAGATTGATTTCACTAATTGCCAAAGCTAGAAAGATTTCCTTTTTGGAAAAGTTTCTAAAGTTGTAATAATAGTAGCCCTATGACTACTTAAATACAAAAATCTGTTAGATATTATTACCCAACAGAAGTAATCAAAATGCCAACTGCAACATAAATTACAATTTAAACAATAATTGAATCTATAAACTCAAAAATATAGGGCCTTAAAAAAAAGACATAGCAAATATTTTTAAAGAAGCAAGACTAAGCTACAGGGTCCAAGGAGGCACATTTGAGTGATGAAACTATTTTTAAAGAATCCAAGGAACTAATGACTATGAGAGTCAGTATAGTGGTTACTTAGTAGGGAAGAGAGGCATTGGTTTTGGGATAAGTTTCCATGGAGGCGATAAAGTTCTATTTCTTGACCTGAGTGGTACTTATAATACTGTTCCCCTTAAAATCATTAGGCCAACATTTTTAAAAATATACTTAAAAAAAATTTTTTAAAGATACTTAGACTACATAAATGTTACATTAAAAATGTAGGGGATTCCCATATGCCACAGTCCCTACCCCTCCCACACTTTCCTACATTAACAACATCCTTCATCAGTGTGGTACATTTGTTACAATTGATGAGCACATTTGGAGCATTGCCATTGAGTGTGGATTATAGTTTACATTACAGTTTAAACTCTCTCCCACACAATTTTGTAAGTTATGACAAGATATATAATGGCCTGTGTCTGTCATTGTAACGTCATTCAGGACAATTCCAGTGTCCCGAAAATACTCCCATATTACCCCTATTTTTCC
Source organism: Tolypeutes matacus (assembly GCA_026826555.1). Taxonomy (NCBI): domain Eukaryota; kingdom Metazoa; phylum Chordata; class Mammalia; order Cingulata; family Chlamyphoridae; genus Tolypeutes; species Tolypeutes matacus. The sequence goes on along the minus strand of JAKSZT010054341.1, from coordinate 17,622,414 downwards.
TTCTCCCTCCACTCAGAACCTCCAGTGGCCACTGCCTCCACATCAATGATAAAACTTCTTCCATTGCTAGAATAACAGTAAGAATAACAATAAGTCTACTCTAGTCCATCGTTCGTTTGCCAATCCTGAGGATTCTGGGATGGTGATGCCCATTCGCCTCTAATTGAGAGACCCCATGGGGGTCTACCCATGGATGGGACTACCTTTCTTGCAGTTGCCGACTCTCTCTGTTCCTTGGGATGGTCGTTGCCCATCATCATCTCCTTGTTAGTTATCCTGGTGAGTCCAATGAACTGGAGAGTAGGTGTTGCAACTCCATTGAGATTCAAGACCCAGCTGGCACATGGACAGCCCAAAGATTTAAGTCCCTTGGACATAAACCTATCAACTCTAGTACTAACTATAGGTTCATATAGAAGGGGCAGAAGAGCCATGTGTAGAAAAATCACAACTGATCTCTTTCACACTGGGGAGCATAAATGCCAAAATAGGGCCCACTGGCAGGACACCAAACTCTTGAGCTGTCAGCCCTGCCTATTAGTGTCTGGATGTCTCCAGATTCCTCAGAAGCCCTGATATTTGAGGTATTATTTACTGTGGCAGTCAACAAGATCCTGCTGAGACATGCATAAGCGTAACCTCTGGAATTATCTCCCGACTCACTTTGAAGTCTCTTAGCCATATAAACTCATTTGTCTTTACCTTTTCCCCCTAAGGCCAACATTTTTAATGTGTTTTCTATACCTGTGTCCTTTACACTGAAAGGATTTTTAAAGCATTTGGTCTTATTAGGCATTTTATTATCTTTATTCTCTTCTCTAGCATCACAATCCTGTCACCATGGTTTAGTGATGCAATTTTGCCATGCTTATATTGGGTCTCTGATCTTATACACACATCATTTACACTGCTGAAATCATTATTTTTCCATGTCAAGCAAAGCCTTCGTGAAGGTCAATTTCAGTGGCTGTCTGAAAACCACTCACTTGTGGTTGGATTTAGGGTTGCCTTTATTACTGTAGGTAATACCCATCATTTGTTTTCAAGTTTGGAAATTGATGTTTGCTTTATAAAGATGCTGATGTGGCTCAAATGGTTGGGCGTCCGTCTGCCATATGGAGGGACCTGGGTTCGATCCCTGGGACCTCCCGGTAAAATAAAATTATATATATATATATATAATTATATATATATATATATATAGAGAGAGAGAGAGAGAGAGAGAGAGAGAGAGAAGGCGCATGGGCTGCCAGGCTCTGTGTGCTGCTGAGCTGTCAGGCCCCGGGAGCCAGGCAGCAGGATGATGACGTAACAGGGGAGAGACAAGACAAGATGCTCCGAAAGCTCCAGAAGCCAGGAGCTGAGGTGGCGCAGGCGGCAGAATACCTCTCTCCTACATCGGAGGTCTCCAAGATCGAATCCTGGTGAAGACTGGAGGAGGAGGACGAGAAGAGATGGCAGGAAACAGACATGGAGAATTGCCCAGCTAATGGACACAAAACAGCAAATGGGGAAGGGGGGGGGGTTAAAATGGATAAAGTAAATAAATAAAATCTTAAAAAAAAAAAAAAGATGCTATTGTTTTAATTTAAGGGTATATTTTAATAGGGATAATAAACAATTACATTTTCTGTTTCATTGTTTCTTTACTAAATTTAACAAGAAAAGAGCCTGATCTTAGAGCTAAGATGCTCTAAAGAGGTATACAGACATTTCTTGAGTCTTGGTGCCAAACTCTATGTTTGGCTCTGGGGCCAAAATGAGGAAAATAGTCTAGGGCCCTTTTAAGAAGCTCAGTGACAAAGACAACTTTGATGGTTAGGCTCACATGTCAACTTGGCCAGGTAACAGTGCCAAGTTGTTTGGTCGAGCAAGCACTGGCCTAAATGATATTGTGAGGACATTTTGTGGATTTAAAGCATCAGTAAGTGGATTGCATCTATGACTGATTACATCTATGCTCACCTGAGGATATTGCCTTCAGCAATGAGAGGTGTCTTATACGTTTTAAAAGGAGAAGTGATGATTTCAGCAGTCAGAAGAGAGAATTTCCATTTCTACTTCAGCCAGCCAGCTCCTCGTGGGGAATTCATCAAAAACCTTCATCAGAGTCCCCAGGTTATACCCTGCCCTATGGAGTTTGGACTTATGCATCCCCACAGTCATATGAGACAATTTTATAAAATTTCATAATATATACAGAAATCTCCTGTCAGTTCTGTTTCCCTACAAAACCCAGACTAAACAGCAACCATCAAAATAATGCAGGATTATGAAACTCAAATGAACCAATATTGGGTTTTGAACTCTTTTTAGAGAAATCCCATGTAAATTCTTTCAAACCTTGATCTCCCTGTCTCCAGGGAGATTTCTAAAAGCCATATCTGTTCAAGTCTTCAAACAATTCACTGGCCATACTGGACAACCATTATTTCCTCAAAAGTTCCTTCATACTTCTGGGCCTTCACACGTGTTCTCATGACCTGAAACCTTCCTCTTCCTTCCTTTTTTCCCTAATTCACAATTAATTTCTACACATCTTTTAGGCATCAGCTGAAACGTCACTTCCTCTGCTTCACATGGCCCAGTGAGGAGCCTTTGCTCCGGACCCCGCTAGTCCCCTGCATGTTCCCTTTATCATAATTCCTTACTTAACTTTACCCCTACTAGACTGTACCTCTATCGGGCAAGTGCCCCAGCTTGCCTTACTTCCCATTTCCCCAATTCCTGGTATGTGTAGGCACTTAAATATTTTTAGTGCCACTTAACAAATATAAATCAAATGATATATTTGTGGGGGTTTTGCACAGGTTGTAGTGAGGAGCACAGAGATGTGCCTAATGATATTGGGAGACGCAGAGCATCAGAGCTTTCCCAAAGAGGTAGTAGCTACATAAAGAGTACAATGGAATGTTTCAAGTTAGGAACAGAGGTGAGCAATCTAGGCTCCCAGGCTCCACTGCCCTCCCCCACTCCCCAGATCACCGGCCTTGTCTCCTGCTGTCCATCACCCTGCAACAGAGAGTGTGCAGTCGGACTCGTGGAAGGTGGAGGGCTGGGAGCCACAGGAGAGGGCATTGATACAGGGCAGCGGAGAGGTGGCCTACTCTAAGAGGACGAGCACCTGACTCTGCAAACTGAAATTCTAGTCCCAGACTCTGCCACTTACTGGCTGTGTGCAATTGTAAGGAATACCACAGATAAGGCTGAGACTCCAGGTCTTCACATCCCCTTTGTGGGATGACGTGCCATTCTTGGTCAAGTCCCTCAACCTCTGTACCACCTTAGATGTAAATGGGTTTAATAAAAAAGACTCCTGCCTCATAGAATTTGTGTGTGTGTGTACTTGACAGTATCTATCTACCCTAGCACAAGACCCATAGTAGGACTGAATTTCTTTGTCATCTGAGGACCGTGGGCCACCTCAGCCCAGTAGCTAATCTCTGACAAACTGGACAGTCATGATTCACTGGTAAAAAAAAAAAAAAAATTAATTAAAAAAATAAAAATAAAAAAAAAGAATGGAGGTGAGGAGGTTGGGATGGTGATGGAATGACTTTCAGACAGAGGAAAGAGTATATGCAAAGGCAAAGGAAAGCTTGGCAAGTTCAGGAAATTGCAACTTTTCCAGAGGGGAATGGACAAATTATTTAGACCCAGTGTATTAGTCAGTCAAAGGGGTGCTAATGTGACATACCAAAAATGGGTTGGTCTTTATAAAGGGTATTTATTTGGGGTAGAAGTCCACAGATACCAGGCCATAAAGCGTTAAGTTTCTTCTCTCACCACAGTCCATTGTCACGTGTTAGAGCAAGACAGCTGCCAGCATTTGCCAGGGTTCAGGCTTCTGGGGTTCCTCTCTTCCCTGGGCTTCATTTCTCTCCGGGCTTAGCTTCTGTTTCCTCCACAAGGTCAGCTGTAGATGATCAGGCAAACGGCTCGCTTCTCTTCTCCTAGGGCCTTCTTTCCAACATCAAAACTGCTTCTCAAAAACAGCTTCAACTCTGTTCTTTGCCTTGCCTTTTATATTCGATTCCTCACCCACCAAGGGGTGGGGCTCAACACCCTAATCCTAACCTAATCATGCCCAGATTAACAGATCAGTTTACAAGCATGATCCAATTATATTTTTGGAATTCATAATTACATCAAATTGCCAAACTGCAACACCCAGTGACCCTTAATACTTAAAAGATTTAATTTGCTAGAAGAATGTTAAACATAGAGTTGTGATATAACATCACACGTACTGATATCTGTGCAGCCCTGCTGAAAAGAGATACAATATCATGCAGTGTCTGATCGCTCATCTCTCTTAGGTGGGATATTCGTGGGAAGATCTCAGAAAAAAGTTTCAAGAACTTGATCCATCTCTGGATTTATCAGCAAGGCAGAGCATAAGGTAGTCTTGACTGGCCTGTGCAACAACCTGAATGAATATGAGTGTGAAATGCTGGGAAAGAGATATGCTACTAAAGGAGATGAAAGGCAAGTCAAATCTAGAGTATAAGGAAAAGTTAGATATATGTTTATATTTACTCATAAAATAATGTATCTTTTAAAAAAGAAATTTGAAATAGCTCCGCTTATGTGTGTGCCTGGACTATCTTTTAAAGGCTACATTAAAAACTGGTAATAATGATCGCCTCCCAGGAGGGGCATGGGATGGGTAGGGACAGAAGTGGGAGGGAGACTTACTTTCACTGTATGCCCTTTTGTTTCTTAAATATTTTGTACCAAATAAGTACATCAGTTATTTAAAACTTACTTTACAATTAATGTGTGCATATAAAGAGTACAAGGAAAAATGTTAACAGTGCTTATATCTGAACGGTAGGATTATAGATGATTTTTGTTGCCTCTTTCTATTTTCCTACATTTCTAACTTTCTACAAGGAGCATCTGTTGCTTTTGTAATTAGTTTTTAAAAGCTATGTATTTTTTAAACCTGAATTTTAGAGATTGTACATTGGAACATCCAACTTTGCCCCATTTTGAAATCATGGAGAACCAGAACTTTACACAAGGCAGGTCCAAATCACACTATTCTAAAATGTATGAAAATGTATGGCAAGTGTTCCGCAGAATAAAGTGTACTGTTCTGGAAAGCAAACATATTATAGTTCAAATCCTAGCTCTGCCATAAAATAGTTATGTGATTTTGGACAGAAATCTCTGAGTTATCCCAAATCTGAAAATTGAGGATAATAGTACCTACCGCAGAGGTTTCTGTAGAGATTTTTTGTGTGTGAAAGCATCTAACACTGTGCCAGGTCAGGGGAGATGTCAAGGGGTTACTTTGGGGAGGATTTTGTCCCCTCGTCATTTCTGTCAGCCACCCAAATGGTATGTGGTTGTGTAAACGTAGCATTAAGACAAGTCCCCTCACCCTACACCAACCAGATGCCCACTCTAAATTCCTGCTATTTTGAAATTCTGGCACTGCCCCTGTATGTGACCTCTAGCAAGCCCTAAAAAAAGGTCTGTTCTTTCATTCTTAATGTTTTCCCTGATGTAGAGAGAAAATACATCCACCAAAAATTAAGACTTATTCAAGAAAAAAAGGGGGTAATTAATTGACAAGATAAATTATTTCTCAAAAATTTAATATTGTAATTAGATCGCCAGTTTAGAAGGAAATTGTTTTAGTCCGTGTTTTACTTTCCTTGGCTGCTCAAGCAAATTCCATGAAATGAGTTGGGTTAAACAATGGGAATTTCTTAGCTCACAGCTTTGAGGCTAAAAGAAAGTCCAGATCAAAGCATCATCAAGGAGATGTTCTCTTCCCAAAGACAGGTGTTCTGGGGCTGGCTGCGGGTGATCTTTGGTCCTTAGCTTGCCACATGGCAAGGCACATAGCGGCATCTCCTAGTCTCGCCTTTTCTTCGGGGTTCTATTGATGTTCAGCTTCTGGCTGCTCTCTCTGGCTTTCTCTCTGTGTGTCTGAATTTCATTCCACTTATAAAGGGTTCCAGTAATAGAATTAAGACTCATCCCAACTGAGGTCAGCCACACCTTAACCAAAGTAACCTCATCAAAATGTCCTACTTACAATGGGTTCACACCCACAGGAATGGATTAGGTTTAAGAACATGTTTTTTTCTGGGGCACATGCAGCTTCAAACCACCATAACCCATATAGAAATCTCATGCGAATTTCAGCTAATAATAACTAACAGTTACTGAGTATAGACCATGAGCCAGATGTGGTCTCATTTAATCTTCATTTAATCTTCTCAGCAATTCTATGGGACAGGTACACTGTTCCCCTTAACTGATGGGAACTGAGGCACAAAGATGTTAAGTAATTTGTTCAAGGTAGCGCAACTAGAAAATAGCAGAGTCAGGATTCAAACCCAAGCAGTCTAGCTCCAGAACCCATGTTCTTAATCACTACACCTCTTAGTGATGATAATAGTGCCTCAGATAATTATTTTATTAGATTATAAGAATGAATGGGGGGACAGATGTGGCTCAAATGGTTGGGCGTACGTCTCCCAAATGGAGGGACCTGGGTTTGATCCCTGGGACCTTCCGGTAAAAATTTAATAAAAGAAAAATATAGAAGGCACGCAGGCCGCCAGGCCCTGCAAGCGGATGCGCCCCCCAGGCCCCGTGAGGGTGTGCTGTAAGGCCCTGTGAGCCACACAGCAAGATGATGACGTAAAAGGAGAGTGACACAAGGGAGAGCCAAGACGAGATGTGCCAAAAAACCAGGAACTAAGGTGGTGAAGGCGGTGCAAACTCTCCCACATCAGAGTTTCAGAGGATCGAATCCCAGTGAAGACAGGAGGAGAAGGATGAGAAGAGAGGGCAGGAAATGGACACAGAGAGTTGCCCAGCGAATGGACACAGAAACAGCAAAAACGGGGTTGGGGTGGGGGGCGAAGGATTTAAAATGGATGAAAATAAATAAATAAATAAATCCTTTAAAAAAAAATTAATGAAAGTCCAGAAAGAAGATATAAACCACAGCATAACATTGTTCATAATTTTGTCGGTGTTTCATACCAAGAATTCTGAAGCCATTTCAGAGGTAGATTTTGTATAATGGGCACAATGGTGTATTATGCATCTCCCTTCACCTGAAAAGAATAAAGATCAGCTTTTCATTGAAGAAGAGTCAGTAGGTCTGGGTCTGCTGACCAATTGCCTAAGAGAAAAGGTATCCCGAACTTTTCTTTGGCCTGGTGTCAAAGAGAGCTCTGTATACCAGAAGAATGAAAGAAGTTGGTGTGCCTGGATGTTGAGTTTGGGTTGTGTCAACTAGTGAGGCCTGAGAAGTACACTGTGCCACAGTGGGAAGACCTCACAAGGATCTTGGACTTCATCCTAAGAATAAGAGGAAGCCAACGAAGAATTTTAAGCAGAGGAGTTTTGGATACTTTGAGGAAAATGAATTAGAGGAAAGCAAAAATGGAGGCCGGGAGAAGTAATAGAAAGCTGTGGAAGTTTGAAAAGGGACTTTGGTAGCCTGGACTGTAGCCATGGCAGAGGAGATAGAAATTAATGGAGTTAAGTGATAGGAGGTAAAATCAATAAGTCCTGGAGTTTAGGAAAAGGGAAAGAGACTGGTCAAAGGGTGAGACAGAGTCTACCTGATATTGAGGACAGATCTAGAAATAAGGCCAAAGTGGTTTCCCTTCTATTGTATAAAATGGTTTTGCCTGGATTAAGGGCCTCAAAAGAAACCTTCATGATAGCTGCCCTATATGAGAAAAAAAAAAAAACCTGTGCATTGGGGTGAGGGAGAGGGGTGGATAGAGAAGGAAAGGAAGAAAGGAAGGAGGGAAACATTTATGTTTCGATATGCTTATATTTATTTGGGAAGGAAGAGTTTATTTGTCCAATAATTTTCTCTGGAAGACTACAGAGGGCCTGTAAGAAGCTGGATATTGATAAAAGTGGCTTCCTTTCCTTTCCAGAATTCAGATCAGTTCTTAAGCTCTGCAACTTCCTCTCAAATGAAGATGAGGTTTATCTTATCATGTCAAAAGTATGCGCTGAAGTTAGATGGGCAAATAGACTGTAAATCTTTTTGGAACAACAACAAAATTACCTTGCAAACCACAGCAAACACCTGATGCCAAAAAACGACATCAAGTGCACCATGAATTCATCATCTATTCTCTTCACCCATGTTACTTGGTTATAACCTACAGGACTATCCTTTTCACCAAAAGTCATTTGGGAATTACTATTTCCTAAACTCCAATCATCCAAAGCATATATTCAACTATTCAACTCTTCTGGTATCTCTTTCTGTAATGTATAAGTGAAAAGGTTTGACGATGTTGTATCACTGATAAATGTTCTTTTCATACCAAGGAAATAGATACCACAACCACACTTTCCCTGGTTTTAGTAATTATCTTTCCAGTTTTAATGGAATTCTAAGAAATTCTAAGCTCAACTTCTTCCCTCTAAAATTAATGATGTAGGAATGAAATGCCTTCCCCCAGTAGCCTCACTTCACCACTTCCATTTGTGCCATCATCAGCCTTAAGGTCAAGGCCAGAATAGCTCTTATAGTTCTAATTTGACGATATCCATGTTGTTCTTATCTTTTTGACTGAGCTGTCACATAGTTCAGAGGGGATTCAATTGTATTCATGGCTACCTCTTTACTGTAAGTCAAAGTAGGGAGGGTTTGTAAAGCCAGTGATTCACAAATTTATTGATTGTGACTTGTGGCCAGAATATAAATTTGCAAATGACCCTCCCTCCAATTTCACCTTTTTCAAAACCGCTTCTCTAAGCATCCAGAATTGGCTCCCCCAAATTTCCCCCAGTATTGCTGGAACTTAAATGGATTGCAATCATGACTATGCAATAGCACACAATAGATCCAAAAATAAGCGACAGGTCATCATTTTCTTCATGGCTACCTTCGATAGCAATTTTTTTTCTTCAAAAATCACACTTTAGGTTGTATTGAGAAAGAGCAAGAGGGCTAGGTCTCAGTTTTCTATTCTGTAATAAATATATAATAGAAGTCATGATTACGTAAAAAAATAAAGTCCTGGTATTATTGGGTGGCAATAAAAATGTCTTATTGTGAAGAATCTCTACTGATATAGCTGTTACAAAACAGCAATAGAGGAGGCTTACTTTTACTTCATCAACCACTGCAAAAATCACCTAGAAATATTGTGGTAAGAAAGCTTCATCATATCTATAAAGTTTTAACTAATATATTTTATTGCTTTTAAGCTAACCATAAGAAAAAAGGCTTTGGGAGCAAAGAAAGTAAAAAGTGCTTAGGTTCCTAATTCTCTCGGGGTCCTTCTTCCTCTCACCTTCTCTATAAAGCTTAGCACAAAGGTCCTGGCCCCATTAAATTTCCCACCACTGTCTCTTATTATTTTAATAGCTTTCCCACTGTCTCCCATGTCCTCTTTCGGGATAACACTGCCTGATCTCTCTCTTCTGTTTAGTTTAGTTCTACCCACCATAGAGAAAGTTGGTCAAAGATTATAATGGGACAGATTTGAAGAGCTTTATGATTGTTTCTTGGATGGCTTTTTCCTCTGGCCTCAGTTTGTCCACCCATGTGCCTATTTGTTTACACACGCAGACACCCTTGTGTACACACACAGGCAGGCATATATGTGTGTCTACATTCTTTGCTGCACACATATGAGCACCCACGTTTGAGGGTTTTAGGGCATCTGGTAAATAACGGGACAAGGGACTGAGGGCCAGAAACAAGAGGTCTGGGGAGACCTGATGTAGAATTCTAAGAGATTCAGCACCATAGGCAGTTTATTCAGTCATTTCACAAACCTTTATTGAGCTCCTACTACATGCCCCCATATCGTAGCATATCCATTACCAAGTTCCTAGGAATTCTATACCCTTACGGGCTCAGACCCTTACACAGCAGTCCTTCCACCTTCCTTCCCTGGTATCTAGTATCCCAGGCCGAAACAGGGGGCTGTGTTTGTTCAATAACGCTTGGAAGCACAAGTGAGCTCTGTATTACTGCCCTTTCAGCAGGGTGGCTGGAGTGCCTGGAACTCATAGTCTGAGCCCTGCAGAGCCATGGGGACCAACCCAAAGAACCAGTCATCAGCTTTGTTCCTCAAGCCTCTGGAGAAAACCTTTGATTTCATGGGGATGATTATTTTTATTCTTGCCCACTCAAGGATGAAGCCCAAGAAACAAGAGGTTGCCCCTTTCAGAGGCACCACAATGGATCACCTCCAGCCAAACCCACTGGTTCTTTTTTTATTTTTATTTTTTTTTATTGTTATTTCTGGATCTGTTTGGGCCTCTCTTGGAAACCATTACTATACAACTTACTTAAAGAATGAGGGGATTGGACCTAAGAGATTCAGACAGAGAGGAGGGGGATGGTGTGGGGGATGGGGTCTGGGGCAGGGAAGCTGGAAGTGATGTGCTGTAAGAAAAAGTGCAGGAGGAACACATTCAAATCACAATCTGATTTAAATCAATTGCATTTTGTAGTGACATTTTAAATCTTTTGCAAAGTCAAACTATTTCAAGTTTGACTTTTGGCCAAGCCTGGAGAAATGGGACTTTGGATGAAGGTTTTACAAAAAGACACAAAACACACACACACACACACACACACACAGAAAAGGGGAGGGAGAGAAAGGGGAGGGAGACTTTTATCCTAAAGTCATTGTAAATCCAAAGCAGGGTTTTATCCTCCACAGTTAAATGAGAAAGAAAAAAAAAAAAAAATCAGGAATACCAACATTTGAGATACAAAGACTGTCATGGACCAGTGGAAGTTTGCAAAATTATATGTAAATGACCAAAGTTTTTACTGTGGTGGCCCTGTGCATTCCCAAAGCTAATCCCAAAGAGAAAATCTACTTAGCAAAAGAAAGTTTTGTCTAATTTGGTTAACAGTTGAGAAGTGACAAAAATGCTGACTATATTAATAATTTATATTTCCAGGGTAACACTATATCTTTAATGCTTCACTGCCAAAGGAATTCAGATTGGCTTAATGCTCAGAGGAAAAAAAACCTGAAAGGCCTTCTTCATATTCCGTATCCAGCACTGATGAAAATGGGTGTAAGACATGTGTTCCAATAATAGGTACCAATCATTCTCCCACTTCTGCATAATTTGTTTTTATCCCATATTGCTCAATGTATATTTATCAGGGAAGGCCTTCCTGCTCTTATACTCACTTCCATGTGCCAACTATCTCAGTTCATAAGAGAGGAGAATATTTGTTTATATCTCATTCCATAGATACACTGTGTCAAGAACCCCTTACACTCTTTAAGATCTCTCAGTCCTCTCCATTACTGTCATCTCAAGCAGGTCACACTGTCCGGACATAGGTGTGAACATGCACACACCGTTCAGTCTAGTTCAGATCAATCAAAAAATTCACTCCCATTTCTGGGTCTCCACTTTGACGTAAGTTTAGGAAAGAATAAGCCCATCCCTAACATATATAGGACATAGGGAAATAATAGAAATGTATCCAAATGTTTGTTAATTTATGTATTGAAAAGTTATAATGCAAGCTGTTAAATAAAATATGTATACTGACAAATATCATTTATTTGTGACAAAATAGAAAAATATATGTAAGGTTATGGGTTTTATATGAAAGTAAGCAGAATATCAAAGGCAACTGAATTTGTTATTGCATGACATTGGTATTGTCCTAATAGGCTGGTGATGTTTGAATGAGCAATAAAAAATATATGCAATACACACACACACACAAAGACCCTTTACATGAAAGATCTTTTCTAAAGTTTATAGGTTTTCCCACCAAAAGAGACACATATAAGTTTCACTTTGTGGGCAGCATAATGAAGTTTTGTATTGTTTTGACTATCTTTGTATAATGCAGTTTGACGGTTTACAAATTGCAGGTCATCCCATTCCATGACCTCAGCAAACAGTCCAGGTCAGAGCTTCCTTAAACCCTGTCCAGAGAAATGGAATAAGTTAATTTACTGTCCTCCAGCTAATCTGGGAGAAGACAAATCACCATAGCTCAGCTAAATGGTCTCTGGAAACACAATAAAACATAATTTTGAACTATTTAGTTAAAGGGCATCAAAGTTAACGGGAACAGAGATATCAAAGTGAAAAAAACAATGAAGGAAATGCTTTAAATTTTCACAAACACAACTTTAGCTGACTGGATACCTTGTTTACTTTTTCTATTTACATAAAACTACAGAGAGGCTCATTTTGCTGTTTGCATCTCAAAAAAAAAAAAAAAAAAAACACCATAATTTCAGTTGCTGTATTGTAAATGTATCGCTATTTTGTGGGTAAAGTGCAGATATAACTCGAATTGAAAACCGCAATCCTCTGAAAAATCACTAGCCAAGTCTCCCCTAGACCCCCCAAACTTTCTTCACCTTGTTCACCGTGGAATTCTGGGTGGCGCGAGGTAAAAACAACTAAAACATTGCGAGATCGGGCCAGTCTCACCAAACCTGCCTCAGTGATGGTGATGTTGAGGGGTAAGGTACAAAGAAGAAAGTCCCAAATCCCTTCGGGTTTCCAGGGGCACTTGGAAATAGACTTTCCGGCCGAAACAGAGAATTCACGGCAGCCTCAAGGCTTCGCGCCGGCTTCCGTGGATCTGCAGAAACAAACGGGATCATTTGGGCCCAGGCGGGAGCGCGGAAAAGAGGTGAGGGGACCATTTTCTCTCCAGGTCCGAAAACCTGAACCGAGAACCCAGCGTCTGGATCCCGCGCCAGTGGCGGGAAGGTGCGCGTCTACAGGGGAGAATAATCCCCTGGCGGAGGGCGTCTCCCAACCTGGCCAGTGCAGGCCTCCAGGTAACCTAGTATCCCCCGAAGCTGGGCTGATCTGTCGCCAAAAGCAACGCCAGCTTTCCTGAACCCTTAGGCACCGAGCAGGATGTCACAAGCTGTCATCCGAAGACAGAAAACTTAGTCGGATGTGTTTTTAAGCCATAACTCATATGGTTACTTGTTGCCCAGGTTTACAGAGACCTCGGTTAGGCTGTAAATGCCTCCAGGCGTGCCGCAGGCCTCAGGCTCGCCCAGTGCTGAGCCGCCGGCGCCTTGCGCGCGACCGTCCAGGGGATTTGACTCCGCGGAGGAAAGGCGCCGGGGTCCAAGCTAGCGAAAGCCCGCCAAAGCCAGTTTGGGGCGGGTCCTTCGCTTTTCATTTTCTGAGAGCCAAAGGCCTTGTTCCTTGCACCCACCCTTCTAGGAGGCAAATGCCCAAGTTGCGCGCGAGGGGGTGCCTGTCTGGAGTCCCGGGGGAACCGAATCCCGCTCCCAGTGACGGCTGGAACATCTGATTACGCACCCATTTAGTCTTTTCTCGACCCCTCAAATCACGCAGCGGAACGCCCCACAAAGGGCCTTCACCTTGGCTCCTTACCAGCTTGGCACCTCGGAGGGGATGGGTTGTGGAAAGGCAGAAAGCAACAAATCCATCTCTGGGTCTTTGTCAGAAAACGTTTATTGCGAGGGGGAAATCCTTCGAAGACTAACTCGCTGTTCGTATTCCCCCACCCAATGTTTTGTTGGCACAATATTTACAGCTGTACACTATACAGTATTTCTCCTTAGCAGCGCCCAAAGCGCAGGGAATTCTGGCGGGCGAGTAGGCATCAGAGCACGGGAGAATGCTGGGGCGTGTGCAGGCTGAGGGCGCTGGGGTGGGCGTGGCCGAGCAGGTGGAGGTAGTGGCGGTCCAGGCCCTGCACCTGCGCCAGGAAGGGGCTGTGAGGTGGCGCCGGGCTCGCGAGGGGCACCGGAGCGCTGGGCAGGTAGGGCAGCGCCGGGCTGCGGGCGGCGCCGTGGGGCCAGGGGAAGGGCCCGGGGGTCGCGCTCTGTGGAAACACTGGGGCCTCACCCGGGCTGTGACCCGCGAGCTCGGGCCCAGCCGGATGCAGCTGGTAGAAGTCCGGCTCCGGGAGGGAACCCAGAGCGGGGATGACCGGCTCGGTGCCCAGGCGGGCCTTGGACTGCAAGAAAGCCAGGATGCGCGCGTACTTGGTGTCCTTGGTCTCCATCCGCTCCACGGTGGTGAGATAATGCACCAGGTTTTTCATACACTCGTGGTAGCCGTAGTGGAAATAGTTGGCAAACTCTGTTAAAAGTTCTGCTGGAGGGGCGAGAAGGACGATAGGAAGGGGAAACAGTGAGCGGCCTCTTCCCCACCGAGAGCCGAAGGTGGGTGCCAGGCACTTCCCATCACGTTTTCTGGTCGCAGTTCCCATTTGCCTCCCCAGTTCGCTGGAGCGAAGGACGTCCTTTTCCTTAAGACCCATGTCCCGCCTAGAGCGCCACTTCTCTTTAACCTTGGCGTGAGAGGTGCTTTTGCTGGCCCCCACCCGTCCCCTCTCAAGAGCGCTCCTTCACTCTCATTTCCAACTTCAGCTTTCCGTGTGGCGCACGCTCCCTACCCAGGTCCCCCTTTCCGCAACCCACGCCCACCTTTTTCCCTTCCTCGTGGAAAATCAGCGGAGTGCAGGGCTCTCAGGTACTGAACGGTCATCTCCAGGATCTCCGCCTTCTCCAGCTTTCCGGAACTCTGCAAAAGGAGGAAGGGCTCCTCGCAGCGGCCCAGCGGACGCAGGTCAAACCCCGCAGGCCGGGTGTGCACGGTTTCATCTGGAGAGGCCCCGCAAGCAGGGCGCTGCTGGATCCGCTTTGAGGGGCTCCTGGGGCTCACTCAACGCTCAAGCCCCGGAGGGAGGGGGCAGGCCCATAGTACCTCCCTCTGTGTCCCCAGGCTCCCGGAGCCTTGGCCCACAGTGGCAGCAGAGGGTTTCCAGCGCCTGGCACTGGCCCTGGGCCGCCGACGTTACCTGCTTGGCTAGGGCCATGGGCACCGTCTTGCCCAGCTCGTTCAAGCAGCGGTTGATCCGGTCCCTCCTCCGTTTTTCTATCACTTTGTGGGAAACAGGGGTTCTCTGCGAACAGAGGTTTATGTTAGGATAGTTTTGCCCAAGAAGTCATCAAAGGCATGGCTGTAGCTGCGTGCCAGGAATTTTCGCAATCCCCCACGCTGCCCAAGGATTTGTCCTAGGAAGGGATCCCAATTCCTCCACACTCGGGCCAGATGAGTTCTGCCCCCTCATGCTGGCGCTGACGCGCTTTCCTTCCAACCTCCCTACCCACTCGGGGCCGCACGGCTAAACTGAGCGCCACAGCTTTGGGGACGTAGCCACCAGCCTTCGAGAGTGAGTTCCTCCGAGTTGAGGACTGTTCTCTCTAGATTCCATCCCCTTCCCAAATCACTCGGGATTCCTCCACGCGCGAAGTCCCTTGCGACCCTGTCCCTGTCATCGGTCCAGCCAGATGGCGGATCCCGGAAAGAGACGCCCCCACAACCGGGACGCAGGTGCCATCTGAACTTAACAGACTCACTTTGCGTTCCTTAAGCTTGTCTGACATCCTGGTGAGCACGCGCCCTCGCGAGAGGCGGTGGCCCGGGGCACCCGTCCACTTTCCGCCTCGTGTGCCTCCTCGAGTGTCCCAGGTAGATTGCAGCCTCCCAACTCCGAGAGCTGCCTTATAAAGCGGTCATCTTGGGCGCCCAGTGCATTCACGAGTTGAATTATTCCATAGGATTAGGGGAGCTGCGTTTGGGGGGATGTATGCATTCAAGTTCAGTTTTAAAGGAGTTAAGAAAAAAAATTTTTTAGCAGTTGAGTGGGGGCAGATCAGCTTTGTTAATCCACGTGGCCCTTCAAAGGACACGTGATAGGCCCGGGAATGACATTTGCATGGCAACAGCCGGGGCGGGAAAAGGAGGCGGTAAACCCGCTGGCGGGCGAGCGAGCGCTTGCAGCAGCCACAGGCGCCAAGCGCAGGGGCGCAGCGGCCGCGAGCACCCGGGGGCGAGGACCCTCACAAAACAGTGTCGCCTCCTTTAGTCCTATCGCTAAGTCTCACACGATCGCCTGTTTACAAATCCCAGCAAGTCCGGCGTCCCAGCGCCGAGTGCGTTTTAAAGCCTGTCCAGAGTCATTAAAGTAATTAAGTAAGCCTTTAATAGGCTGTTCCGCCGGGTTCAAGGGAGAGCTCTTGGAGACCGAGGCGCCCCGTTTGTTCCCAGGCTTTTCTCACACGACGTGGTGACACGTCCATCTCCCCCTTTTTTGTTTACACCGCTTTATTTGTCCGGACATCCCGGCAGGTGTGGGGCTGCGGCTGGCACACGAGGCTCCCGTCTCCTCCCTCCGGCCTTTGGCACGCGACGCCCCAACCCCCAACCATGCAGTTTGCTTTCTTTCCTTCCCCGCCCCGCCCCCCGGTTCTCTTCGCGGGGGAAGAGGCTCAATTTGTTGCCTATTATCCTATAGGAAAATATCCTTTGAAAAGTATGAATAGTTTCATTGGGCTAAATTTTAATAATGCCAGAGGGTGGGGGAAGAGAGACAGACGGGTGTGTGTGTGTTGGGGGGTGGCGGGATGGTTGGGGGGCAACACAGAGAAGAGTGAGCCGAGAAGAAAAGGGGGAATGCAGCTGGCCCAGGCGAGCATTATGCGACGTCACCTGCGAGAGGGGGTGCCTACAGACCCCTATTCATTTGCCTAATTTTGGTCAATTTAACAAACTTGAGGAGAAATTATTGTGGCTTTGTCAGAGAGGGTGAAGCCTTCTGATCGAATTAACAGCATGTTTTGATCCGGTAAATGTCATTAGAAAGGGAGAAACAATCGCGCTTAGAGGGCTCTGAGTAATGCGCCCAAGTGGAGACGCCAAAGCGCACGGCTGACAAAGGGAGCAAGTAGCTGCCACAGGGAACTTTTGTACCCGCCCATCGCCCAAGTTTTGACACAAAAAGGCATTATTTCATACTTGAATACGTTTAATCCAACGATTGTCTATTTTCTGCAAACATATTTTCACAGCATTGTTAACTTTTTATGTCCCCCTTTCGCGGGCGCCTTTTCTTAACGTTTGGGGGCGGGAGAGCGCAGACACTTTGGGCATCAATATTTGTCACTGAAAGGGGCCTCGTGAAGTTAGGGAAGTTGATCTCTTTTTTATGGTTTTAGAGACCGAAAATATCGGGGGAGGAGGAGGGAGGGATGGCATGAACAAAAACAAGGGAGGAAATTTGCTGGGCGGGACCAAGGGGACGCAGGGAGTCGGCGGCGGCTGGGAACTCGCCTGGCAGCCTGCGCCTCTGCGGGTAGCCTGGCCCCGCGGCCGGGGGCCTCCTCCCCTGCCCGCAGGACTCGCTCGTTCACACTTGACGCCTCGGAACCTGCACTCTGGGGGTTCTGGGCTTGCGGGGATAGATAGGGAGGGAGCTTTCTTGCAGATGGAAACGATAAAAGTGGTTTTTGTTTTATGACCGGCTCTAGAGCCACTGAGTTCTCCTTTTCTAATCTTTTCCATCTGGGGACAGCCGAGGTCTCTCCCTACCTATCTTTCTCTGCTTTCTGCCTCGCACCCCGCCTAAATTCTGTCTACTCCGCTGGACAGTGGCAGGGCCTGAAGTCTCTTTTTGGGTGTTGTTATTCCTCGGTAGAGGTGATTAGGTCGGAGCCCCGCAGCCTGGTGGGCCGAAGTTCCTAGGGCGCAGAGCTGGGTCTGTGATGCCTGGCTTCTGAGCTGAGAGCGGTCCACCTGCCGCGGCCTGGGAGGTGTGGGAACCGCGCCGTGCATCCCTGGGGTGTCCCTCTCTGTCTTGCTTCCAGTCTCCTCACGACGTTTCTTTTCTATTTCACGCCAGATTGGACACGACCTGCACCCTGCAGCAGGTTGCTCTGCCAGACGCGGGTGCGCTCTCAGGGGTTGTCGATTTCAGTATATTCACTGGCACACAATGGGATTAAACACGAACTCTTATCATCCAAATTAACTAACGTGAATGGGTAAAAGAAAGCGCGCACACTTCTTACCCCCATCCTACCCCCTCCACCCCCCTTTTTTAAGCTAGCGGACTAGGAGTTGATCCTCTTACTGCTGGTGTTAACTGCCAGCTGCAAGCATCTTCCACTGACCGAATTTAATTCTAGGCAAACGGTTTGATTTCCCGGGTTTGCTCGCGAAGCTGGGTCCAAGGGCTTGCCTGGCGCTGGCAGAACCGCATGCGGTTTGCTGGAAGTTGGGCCCAGCTGAAGGTGGGTAGGTAGCTGGAGATGGGTGGAGGGGGGAGAGAAGCGCATACTTGCTGTGCGCTCGGGCTGCTGCAGCTCTACCTGGGAGACTAGGAAGCCTCTTCCAGTTCAGATTAGGGAAAGGAAGCGCTTCGTTTCTTTCGTCCTGACTTAAATCACACCTCCTCAAAAGTGGGGTGCCAGGAGCCTCACAGTAGTCTTCCCTTTAACTCTCCTCCTCAGAATGATGATCAAGTGTTCCCTGGTCTTGACCTTGTTATGTTTCTACCCTAATGAGGGCAAAATGAAGAGCAGTAGACGCTGAAGCCAAATAGCGGGTTCAAATTCCGGCTCTAACACCTTCCAGAGGAGGAGACTCTGGACAGGTTACCGAATCGCCCTGTGCCTTAGTTTCCTCCTCTGTAAAACAGAGAAAACAATTGTGGTCATTCAAATGAAAACTAAGTAAATATAGGTAAGGCACATAGAAGAAGGCTTTACCACTCAGTTAGTGATTTTGTTTCTGCCTGGAAATCTTTTCTTCGGTGGCTCATACGTTTTAGCAGTGTATGTGGACTTTGCACTATGCGATGTTTTCTATCATTTCATATTTCTCACAGGCCTGAGACTCTTCACCCTCCCTGACAAAACCACACTAATTCTGCCTGTATTTCTAGACTTTCTAGATTTGGTAATAGAACTGGGGATTTAATCAAGTGGGAAAGTGTAAGAAACTTGTCACCAAGTGGGGAAGACCTGAATGTGGTGAAACCGACGGACTTTCTGAATTATCAGGAAGATAAGGCACAAAGGGAACAGAACTCCTGAGCTCTGTTCCTGAAGTGAATAGAATCAACGAAAATAGATGTTTCTTCTGGTAAAAGCCTAAGAGAGGATCGAATCCAACATCTCGTTTGCAGGTAAGGAATCTGAGGAGCAATGAGGAAACAAGAATGCCCCAGTTCCAAAGTATTTCACTCAGTATTAGCTGATTTGCTGTATGACCTCTAGAGCTGACTGCCTCATTTGCTTCTCTGTTACTGTGAAGGAAAGTCAGGGAACCTGTGGTTTAGGGCTGGCAAACACTTTTATAGGATGCCCTCCTGCTTGGCTTGTGTTGTCAGGAGGGATCAGTTGCATCCTTGAGCCTCATCCCACCCAGTTCCTACTGGAGTCCAGTGATAAGATGTGGTAAGCACCAACTGTATGCCATGGGTGGAAATACTAAGCAGAAAGTGACATGGCCTTGCTTTCCAAGGGCTTGGAGTCTAATGAAGAAGAAAACATTTGTGTTTGTGACCCAGTAGAATGCCTCAACACAACAATCACCCTCAATATCCATTCTAGCAGGCACAGGATCAGATATCCTATTGCATTGGCAACTTTTCTGGGCTTTTCCTTACTCAGCATCCCTGATTCCTCTGTCGCCTCTGATCACCAATGGTCATTCTCCACACTGACAAGAAGTATCAGGTGAGAGATAGTGCTTGTCATTGCAGCCAGGGGGTGACAAAAGAGGAACTCGGGATAGCCATGATCTCCTCAGCTTAGGAAACACAGCAAAGGTGTCTGTTTCATCTCAACACATAACTTAAAAGGCACCCAGAGACTCGGGGAAACTGTATCTCTAATAGGGGCGAGTTCCCAAGGCTTTCATCATTATCCACTTTGCCTCTGTCTCAAAAGCAGTTTAGTTCTTTGCTTCCTGACATTTTTGCTCAGCGAGTTAGTAACACTGAAGCCACGGTTCCTAATCAGCACCACCTCATATCTAAAGGTCCGAGTATTTGCAGTTTCTCTTCCCTTAGTGGGAAGTTTTAACCCTTGAAACATTATACACATACCAGTAGGACCTGATACCTTCAGAAGTCGGTTTTATTTCATTTTGTTTTAAGTATGAACTACGTGCTAGAGCAACTCTGAGCTGCTCCTCTGGCCAGCAGCAGACCACCTGGAAGCTTATTAGAAATGCAGAATCTTAGGCTCCTCTTCGACCTGAGTCAGAATCTGCATTTTAACAAGATCCCCAGGTGATTTGTCTACACTTCTAAGTTTGAGACAAACTACACTGGTTGAAGCTGGAGGCCACCATTTGATATTTATGGGCAAATCCAGGTAGGAATGGCCACCTCAGAAGCACAGTGGGAAAGCAAAGGTGGAGGGAACACTCAGGCTTTGCTAACTGGGACTAATTAATGGCATAAATCAAAAGGCTTCTCTAGAATAAGGTGGTTTTTGTAGCACTGCTAGGTCAAATATTCCTTAGGGCATTTGCAGTACTTTCATTAAGTACTGTCTACTTCTATATGCAATGATTGATTTCTTGCAGATCTCTGCAGGCTTGAAGATAGGTCCTCAATTTTATTTTTCTTGAATGAAGGAAAACTAGGAGAAGAAATTCAAGGATTATCTTGTCTCAGTGCTGGAGCTAGTTCTACAGACAATCTCTCATAGAGCCCCTGAATGATCATATTTTACAATATATAGTTTGGGCTTTTTAAAGAACTAAGTGGAGTAAATTTTATAAATATTGAGAAACTATGTGTAGGGACACTGAAGGTTACATGAAGGTGTTGCTTTCCTTATTTTGATATTAACGTTACTTAGAATCCCAGGTTCATTGCAGATGCTGTGAATTGTGTCACTATGGGCTTTGATTATTCCAGGTGTTTCCTCTGACTTGATAATGACAGGTTCTTGCTCTGTGTTAATTGGAGCAACTATCCAGAAGTTATGCACTGAAGGTGCTTTGCCTTAGAGTGTTGAGGGGAATTCTGTGGCTCTCAGGGAAGTGCTAGATTAGCACTTTGCATAAAGATTTCATTTGCTTTACAGGGCTAATTTTTGCAGAAAACTAGAGGTTTATGTTACTGAAACAAGAAATTAATGTAAATTGCAATAAATAACATGGGACTTGGGGAAAAGAGTCAGGCTGAGAAATGTAAATTGCAGTAAAGTTTTAAAAAAATTTTCCATTTTATGGGCAAATAATCAAGTTACGGGTATCTGACCTACAACCAACCCGTGCCTTCAGCTGACAGCCAGGACTCCACCCCACCCTCTCTGGTAACCTGAGATTACTTCCATCCTCATTCAGTCACCACCAGTATTCATCATTTGCCTTGTGCCAGGCATTGTTTGGGCAACACTGGAGCCAGAGAACTAGTGTAGAGCTTTCATGTTTTCCAATGTGTGAAAAAGAAGAGCCTGACTAAGGTGATAGTCCTTGAAGGCAGCCCCCGTCCCTCAGTCCCTCAGCAGGGCTAATTTGCCTACTTGTTGGTAAAATTTCTCTACTGCTTGCGATTCCAGTTCACTTGGTTTCTTTACACTAATCCTACCAATTACAGATTAATTTGAGGAGTCATAAATACTCTCTTTTAAACACGTAATTGCCCCTGAGATCATTAAGGAGCTGTCATTAGGGTGAATTAATTTACCCGTTATTTTGTTGCTCCCTAACACAAAACCAGGGAAGGCTGTCAAGGAAAACAGTTTTGATTAAGATGGAGGTAATTTTGGAAGTTTCCTGTGGCTGCTGTGACAAATTACCATCAACTTGGTGGCTTCTAACAGCATAAATATACTCTCAAAAGTTCTGGAGGCCAGAAGTCTGAAATCAGTAACATGGGGCTGAAATCAAGCTCCACTGGAAGTACTAGAGGAAAATCTGTTCCTTGCCTCTTCCAGCTCCTGGCTGGTGGCCTCTGTAGTCACCTTGCCTTTCCCTCTTCTTTGTGTATGTCAACCCCTGCTCTGCCTTCCTCTTTAAAGGACACGTGATTGTATTTAGGGTCCACCCTGATATACCAGGATAACCTCTCCATCTCAAAATCCTTAACCATATTTGTAAAGTCCTTTTTTTTTTTTGCCATATAAGATAACATTCACAGATTCCAGGAATTTGGGTCTAGATAGCTTGCGGGGGGGGGGGCATTATTTAGCCTACCACACCTGATAAAGTGTCAAAGGCAGCATTTGTGCACTGAGGTCTTGAGGGCAAGGCCACCAGAGGGAGGCAGAGGCATGCACTAGAGGAGGTGGGGAGGGGGTGAAAGATACATTCTGTTTCAAAAGCTGAGCACAGCTATCCCTCTCCTCTTTTTCCTTTCCTTCCCACCTTCTTCTTTCTCCCACTTTTTCTTCTCTCCTGCATCACAGGTTCCCTTGTTCCCAGGTCTCAGAATCAAAGCTACTGTAATATATTTATGCTACACTATGAGTTAGAGCCTCATTAGTTTATTAACCCACAATCCTTGTTACCATACACACACACACACACACACATACAGGTTCTGTCTCAAAACTAATTAATACCTAATCTTTTCCCCAATCTTCTCCAACATCCCTTCTAATTGCCCACTGGTCTTTTGAACATGCCATGCATATGGTCTCCAGGACCTGAGCTTCAAAGAGATCTGGATATGAATTCTGACTCTGCTCATTGACAGTCTTGGGCAAGTTGCTGAGCCTCAGTTTCTGCACCTACAAAACAGAGATGATTGTAGCCACCTCCTAGGCTTGAGGTGATTCAATGAAGCAATGTTTGTGAAGTTCCTAGCATAAGATCTAGACCATAGGAGGAGTACAGAGGCTAGGATTTCTCATGTGGTGGTCTGGCTGAGCACCTTCTATATTCCAGGAATGGGGCTGGACCCTCATATTACAATAGGGAACAGAACTTAGTTGCTGCCTTACAGAAGTTCATAAAGTGAGACAGATACAGGAAGAGAATCTAATATAAACTGCCAGGGGTAAGGTGGGTGATGGTAGGGGAAGGTCAGTGAAGACTCCCTGGAGAAGATGATGTTTAACTGAGTCCTGAGGTGTGAGTAAGAGGTAGTCAAGCAAAGATAGGTGGGAGGGGCGCTCTCAGTAAAGGGATTGGTGGGAACAAAGGCAAAAGGCATTTGTGGTCTTATTAGACATGACTCTGAAGTGGAGTATGGTAGAAGGTGGAGTGTGGAGAGGTGGGTCATGGGGACAAGGATCTTGGCACCAAGGAGTTTAACTTCTTTATGCCACAGTGGTTCAGGTAAAGATGATGAGGTCCTGAATGATGGGTAGAGGTGAGCAGAAGGATGGACTGAAAATATTTGAGAGGTAAAATCAACATGGCTTGGAGAAGGATTATACAGAGTGGGAGAATAGGGAAGATGGTTGCTGGATTTCTGATTTGGGAATTAACCAGATGGTGAGTCCATTAATTGAGACTGGCAATAAGGAGGAAGATAAGGTCATTTAGTACGGGTATATATGGGGGAAAGTGGTGTAAGGGAAGACGGTTAATTTAATTTGGGGCATAAAGAGTTTTAAGTCCATATGGACACCCATAAGTGGATGCCCGAAAACAGTTAAGATATGAAACTGAAGGTCAGGGATAAAAGAATAGCATCAGCCTGCAGGGAACCACAAACCTGAGAGTGTATGAAATCATGAAGAGCTTAAAGGAAGAGTGCAGTAGGTCAAAGGCAGAATCCTGGGAGATGCTGATGTGTGAGGGGAGGGCAAAAGATACTGACTGGAAGGAGTCATCAGAAGAGAAGGGAGAGAGCTCCTAGGGCTCAGAGAGCTCCTAGGATTCTTAGGAGCAAAGGAGAAGATGGCTTCAAAGACAAGAAGGTCTGTAGGATCTGACATAGCAGAGATCCAGAAAATATTTATAGGGCTCAAAAGGACCATTGGTTTGAACGTGGAGGTCAATGTCAACCTCTGCAAGAGCTATTTTTGAAGAGTGGTAGACATAGAAAGGGAGAATCAGAATCCCTGTCCTTTCTTTCCTTGACCTGGACTTTGAGGATATGAGATGTCTCTCAGGTGATGAATTCAGACAGCATGCTAGAAAAGACACTTCTCCCAATAAACTACCAGCTGGAGTTGAATACATATCTTGTAATATAGATCACGGAGATTTTTGGCACTTTCTGGGTTTAATGTTGTATGCTTGTACTCTACTAAATACATATGGGACCATCCCTACCTTGTTCAGCTACAGGATTTAAGACAGAAAATCTGGTGGGGGATGCTGGTCATCCCCTCCCCAGACTGAGAAGTGATGTTAGCAGAGTGGGTAAGGACATGTGGAGAAGGCGTGTCTTCTGGACAGCCCAGTCACTTGGTTCAGCCCATCTCTACAAGCCCAAGGACTCTCTTTTGAGTTCCAGTCTTGGAGGCTTGAGGTCTTTGAAGAAATGTTGATTCAAGTCCTTTGCCCATTTTAAAATTGGGTTGTTTGTCTTTTTTGTTTATGAGTTGTAGAATTTCTTTATATATTCTGGATATTAAACCCTTATCAGATATATGGTTTCCAAATATTTTCTCCCATCCTGTTGATTGTCTTCACTTTCTTGATGCACAAAAGTTTTCAATTTTGATGAAGACTAGTTTATCCATTTTTAATTTTGTTGCTTGGGCTTTCAGTGTAAAGTTTAAGAATCCACTGCCTAATACAAGGTCCTGAAAAGTTTACCCCATGCTTTCTTCCGAGTTTATAGTTTTAAGTCTTATATATAGGTTGTTGATCCGTTTTGAGTTAATTTTTGTATATGGTATGAGGTAGTGGTCTATTTCCAAGCTTTTGCATGTATATATCCAGTTTTCCTAGCACCATTTGTTGAAGACTGTTCTTTCCCCCTTGAGTGGACTTGTCTCCCTTGTAAAAAAAAATAATGGGCCATAGATGTGTGGGTTTCTTTCTGAACTCTCAATTCAACTCCATTGGTCTATGTCTGTTCATACGCCTGTTTTGATTACTGAAGCTTTCTAATCAGTTTTGAAATCAGGAAGTCCTGCAACTTTGTCTTTTCTATTAGTCAGCCAAAGGGATGCTGATGCAAATTACCAGAAATCTGTTGGCTTTTATAAAGGGTATTTATTTGGGGTAGAAGCTTACAGTTATCAGCCCATAAAACTTAAGTTACTTCCCTCACCAAAATCTGTTGCCACGTGTTGAAGCAAGATGGCTGCTGAAGTCTGCAAGGATTCAGGCTTCCTGGGTTCCTCTCTTCCTGGTGCTCGTTTCTCTTCGGGCTCAGCTGCTCTGCTCTCTCTGCAAGGCCAGCTGTAGACTATCAGGCAAACGACTTATCTCTCTTCCTGGGGCCTTCTCTCCTTCCTCACAACCAAGCTCCTTACTTACTTCCCAGGGCTCCAGCTCAAAACTCCAAACTTCCTTCTCTGCAGTGAGGTTTCCCTATGAGTCCCTGCCTCCTTGGTCCTACTGACATGGCTCAATCAAAGCCTCAGTCATTATTTAATCAAATAAAAATGAAACCTCTGAATCCAATAAAACCTAATATACCCAGAGGAACAAACCAGTTTACAAACATAATCCAATACCTACTTTTGGAATTCATAACCAATATCAAACTGCTATAACCTTCTTTTACAAGACAGTTTTGGCTATTTGGGGTCCCTTGCCCTTCTATATGAATGCGAAGAAGGCTATTGGAATTTTGATCGGGATTGCATTAAATCTGTAAATCATTTTGGGTAGCATTGATATTTTAACAATATTAAGTCTTCCAATCCATGAGCATGGAATATCTTCTCATTTATTTAAAGCTTCTTTAATAGGCTTGAGGTCTTATTTTTAGTCAGGAAGATGGCATTGTCTCAGAAGTTGGGTATGACATAACCAGGTCACTTACCAAGAGATGTGCTCTCTTCTTGCAGAGTCCCACATCCACAGGTCACCTTCTCAGCTTTGCCTTTCATTATCAATATAGCTCCAGCTTTTATAAGAAGTAACTGGCAAAATTCCACAGCTTATTATAAAAAGAGATTAAATTAGAATATTTGGAAGCTATGGACAAAATTCACAGGATTATGGATTAATTTACCTGCCATAGAGTTCATGACCAATTCCATGATTCTAATATTTATCCTTAGGACCAATGAGAGAGGAAAACTTTGCAAAGGTTGTTGTTGAAAGAAATGTGCTGGGAAGCGGCTGTGGCTCAATCAGTAGGGCTCCCGTTTACCATATGGGAGGCCCCGGGTTCGGTTCCCGGGACCTCCTGGTGAAGGCAAGCCCGCCCGCACGGCGTGGTTAGCTGACCCAGCGAGCACAAGCAGCAAGGGGGGGATAAATGAATAAATAAATAAATAAATCTTAAAAAAAAAAAAAAAAAAAGAAATAAACCATTGTTTAAAAAAAAAAAGAAATGTGCTGATCGGAACTTGAAGTGTGTTCTTAGTGTATGAGACTCATCTCTCTTCCTGACTCTTTTAGGGGCAGAATGAACTGTCAATAAGCCCACGAAGCAAACCCTTCTACTTACCACCCACTCATTGTCCTGTGGCCAAAACAAACTGATGTGGAGGGGCAGGAAAGCAAGGAGCCAAGGAAAGGGTTGCTCCAAACCAGGCCTGAGAGGCCTCCTGGACCCACTCTGTGCATGACATGTGGATGATTCATGGAGTAGAAAACCTGATTTTCACTGCAGGAAGTATGGCTGTGAAGGCAGCTTTGTGACTGGGAAATATCCACTACAATCATTGATCAGGTTTTATTTGGGGATAAGACGTTCTCCAGCAGTTTGGGGTTTTTCTCCAGGAAGCAAAAGGGCAGTCATAAAAAGAGTCAAGCACTACGTTGTCTAAACATTCCTGCTGGGGTGATACAAAAAGCATCTTTATCAGATCATTGTAGTTTTTAAACCTTCACAATGATCATTAACATCCCTGGTGACTTTGATGGAAACAAAGCATTGTTCAGAATTTTTTAGCATTAAAAGCAAAGTAAGTAAGTAAGTAAATAAATCTTAAAAAAAAAAAAAAAAAAAAGCAAATGGAATTTTCTTTGCACCATTGAGCAATACATTTCAATTGTGCTAGGCAAAAGATGTAATTTCTCCTTTTACCTGTTGGAGGTACTTTTTATTGGTCAAAAAGTTTGAAATTTTCAAAATGCTGTGTGTAGTTTTATAAGGTAGTTGCTCTAGACTTATAGAAAATTCATTTTAAATACCATTTCCTAAAAATATATATATATATACCATTTCCTAAATATATGTAATTTTATCAGCTTAGTTATTAAAGTTCAAATGTAAGGGATTTTTTTTAGAATTCTGTGTTTAGGAAACAGACTGTCAAAAAATATTTACTCTGTATTATGCCCCTTCCCCTTCCCTCATGGTTCTGAAGAAGTGGCATAACATTTGGCACCCTCTGTATTAAAGGAATATTATTAAGCTACCTCATGTGAGTAGACTAAAATGAGCCAGCCCAAGTGGAGAGGAGACGATTTTTTCCACTTCACCCACTTGTGTTTCTTCAAATAACCCCAAAGAGTCTCCCTAGCCCAGACAGTTTCAAAGTTAGCTGGACGCTGCCACATCAAGAAGTCATACCTCCCTCCTCTTTCCCTTTGCCCTTCCTCTGTGGACTCTGTCCCCTTTGCCCTCCAGAGCTGCTCCCTTCTTTGACAAGGTGCCAGCACCTTCCCGCAATTTCGGATACCTCTGCAGAGAGCCCAGACCCCTGGTGGCTCGACTGCGAGCAGGGAAGCCTTTGGGCTGTTTGCTGTGGACACAGCTTTGCAGAGGCCAGTGGCAGGACTGCACTGCTCTTCTTTCTCGAAGGTTAATAATAAGAACGGCTGACGTGGCCAGCACCTCCTCCCTCCCAGGCACTGTACCCCTGGGGCACTAAGTGCCTGGAGAGTTTTTGCTCATTTAATTGATGGGACGAGTATTACATCTATTTTACAGATAAGAAAACTGAGGGTTGGGGACTTTATAAGGACACATAACCATGATGGATTCAAATCAAGGCTGATTAACCCCCAGACTTTTCCAGTACAATATCTGGCCTTGCTACAGCTTTGATGCCATTGAGATTAGAAGTCAGGGGAGAGATTTCTCAGCCAAGAGAATCACACCCATCTTCCAAGGACCAGATGTAGCCGCTGCTTCGCAAAGCAGAGGCGCACACTCTCAATATGCCGATGGCCTGGTAGATTTTTCCTCCCTCTTACCACTCTTGAAGGTGCATAAGTCATCTGATATTTGAATTCAGTTCTCTCTCACTCTTGCTCTCCATATTTCTGATACCCAATGACATGGCAATGGTTTCCAAACTCTTGTACATCAGAAGGCTTTTTTTAAAAAAAAACAATTTATTGAAGTATATCATTCATACATGAACATACATAAACTACAAGTGTTCAGTAAACATCGTGAACTTACAAAACAAACATGTATAACATCATACAGGGCTCTCTCACATCACACCCCACCCCCAAACACCCTGCATTGTTGTGAAACATTTGCTAACATAGCGTGAAAGAGCATCGTCAAAGTATTACTACTAACTATAGTCTGTATCTTCCTCACCTATATATTTTTTAAAGGATTTATTTATTTATTTACTTTTATCCATTTTTTCCTTGCCCCCCCCCCCATTTTCGCAGTTTCTGTGTCCATTCACTGGGCAAATCTCTGTGTCTGTTTCCTGCCCTCTCCTCTCATCCTTCTCCTCCTGTCTTCACTGGGATTCGATCCTCAGAATCTCCGATGTGGGAGAGAGGCGTCCTACCGCCTGTGCCACCTTAGTTCCTGGTTTTTCGGCACGTCTCATCTTGGCTCTCCCTTGTGTCACTCTCCTGTTACATCATCATCTTGCTGCATGGCTCGTGGGGCCTGACGGCTCACCCACACTCGGGGCCTGGTAGCTCACGCACCTTCTATATTTTTCTTTTTTTCTTTTTACCAGGAGGTCCTGGGGGTCGAACCCAGATCCCTCCATATGGGAGACGGACACCTAACCACCCAAGCCACACCCGTCCCCCTGCTATATCTCTTAAGGTTGACCAAAGATACCCAAATTACAGTCTTTTCCCATACAGGATGGTCATGCAATAAATCAGGCTTAGTTTATCACCAGCATTCCAAAAACCAGAGCTAGGGAGAAAAACTAGGTCTGGGGATACATGCATGGTTTCTAACATAGTGAATGTTTAGCCTACCCTGATAATCACAAAATCCGGACAGCGAGAATATTCACATTCCGAAGGCTTTTGACAATACAGATTCCTGCATACCATCCCAGACGTATTAAAAAGAATCTCTGTGGGTGTGGTCCTGGAATCTGCATCTTTACACACACAAAAAAAGAACAAAACCCAGAGGTAATTCTAATGCAGCTGCTCTGTTGCCTGGCATTTATTTGATACCGTTGTTATACAGTTGCTTGTCAGTAATGCAAGGTTACGTAATGATTATGTATTAGCATTAGATTTTGGTAGACGGATAGGATAATGAGCCTAGGTTTTAAAGAATCTTTTATTTCATTGGTTCTGGCAGATTTATTAATATGGCAATCTTTAGCCACTTTCCCTTGTATTAGGACAGCTTAACTCCCTCCCACTTAATGTCTTCCTGGCCCAAGAGTAAAGTGTGTGCAATCAGTTTAAACCCTGCTCATTTTAAGATAAGATGAAAGGTATTATCCCGGATCTGGGAGCAGAGTGCTAAGGCTAGTTCAGGCTGTGGGCAGATTTGGAAAGATAGAGGGTTTGTTGGTGCCCTCTGGTGGTTAAAATGATCCAACAACTCCTAAGAAAAGGGCAGGCCCACTTGAGAGGATGGTTTATCAAGAAACTGGGTTCAACCTTGGACTTGCAGTTTGGAGATGTGAATGGGGCTTGGCAGAACGCCCACCTTTCTGGCTGCAGTCGTTTAATCTATAATTGGAAGGATCGGACAAAGGTATCAGTGAACAGGGAGTCAGCATGTCCAAAAGGCTGCCCTGGAGACCAGCGATAGGTGAAGTCTAGGAAAACTCCACCTTCTTCTTCCTCTTCCTTTTCCTCCCTCCCTTGCCTGATTCTCTTTTAATACCTCTCCTGTCTCCTTCCACTTTTTCCTCCTTTTTCCCTTTCCTTTGTGTGTGTCTTTCTCCCCGTGGTTTCTTCTAGGCATGCTGACGTGTCCCATCAACTGAGATGATCGACAAGGCATGAGGTGGAGCAGAAAAGGGGGCAGGTGTCACAGCACCCCCACCCCATGTCACCCAAATCTGTCCCCTCCACTGGCAGGTGAGCTCCTTGAGGCCGGGACTCATTCATCTTTGTGTCCCTAACACCTGTCACAGTGCCTGGCATGGAGAAATTGCTTAATAAATGTTTATTGAAAGGAGGGAGGGGAAATGGAAGAAAGGTATATTGGAGGATTTGCTTATGTTTGCTAAAGTGTTGGCAAGGTCAAGATTAGGGCTTGTGAAGTGGAACTGAGCACTTGCACTTCCACCCTTCACATCAGAAACAGCACTGAGAGGTGATCTTATTGCTACTGCAAACCTCACACGCACCCCGCCCCCCACCCCCAGGATGACTCCCAGCACAGGTGGGGTTTGTTCTGCCCGTTGGAGTAGCACAGAGATCAATGTAATGTGGTTTCACTGAAGTACATGTTGCAGGGAGCTAATTTCTCCTGCAAGGGGCCTTCCGTACTACTCAGCCTGTCCTTACCTGAGCGTTTTGGCACAGTTAGTGGAAAGAACACTAGTTTCCAGAAGACCTGGATACTGGTCCTTGCTCTTTGCTGATGCTTTTTGACCTTGACAAGTGCCTTCTGCCTTACAGTTCCCTTTCCTGCCAAGTGAGAGGCTCTCCAGGGCTCACTGTGGTCACAGCCAAGGCCTTTTCTGCTCCCGCTCACTCCTTGTCTCTCTCCACAGTTGATGGGACCCCCAGCAGGTCTGGAAGAAACCATGGGCAAAAAGACACACGAAGGAAAGGAAGAAAGCAGAAGGAAAGTAATTAAAAGAGAAGAGACAAGGGAAGTAGGGAAAGGAAGAGAAAGAAGATGATAACTATGAGATTCACAGATTTCATTAGTTCATTCTACAAACATTTACAAAACACCTCTTTCTACCTGATGCTGAATTAGCTACTGGGTAGAGTGATGAACAGAGCTGCCCACAAGAAGCTTACAAACCAGTGCAGGAGAGACTGGGGAACGAAAGTCTCTTGTGCTGTAGGGTTAGAGGTTCTCTGATGGATGTGTGTGTGGTGGATAGTGGAGATGCAAAGGAGAGATGGTTGGGGAAGCAGGAGTGGTGGTCAGAAACGCCCTCAAGGAAGAGATGGGGTCTGAACTGAGTGTGTGTGTGTGTGTGTGTGTGTATTTCAGGCCGAGGGAGTTGTGTGAAGAAGGACATGGAGGTGCAAACTAGTTGACAGATAAGGAGTGTAAGGCTTGAGAAGTCTCTTCTCACTCCTTTCCCCTTTCATAAATGCCTACTTTTTTTTTTCTAGCTTGGTTATCACTTTTCTCAGGGAAGCGTTTCTGGCCTCTCTGCTTGAGCAAAACCCCCCTGATATATGGTCTCGCAGCACCCTATACCTCTGTTGTAACACATAATCACATAACTATTTAACATTTATTCGAGTGATTATTTGTAGAATGGGTTGGAGGAGTTTGCTACTGGGGACAGGCAAAAGAGCTAGGAGGCTGTTGCCAAAACCCACGAGGGAAGTTACAGAAGTGGCAATGATGGGTCTACAGAGATGTTAAGGAGGGGTTGAACTACAAGACACATCAAGGAGAAAGCTATGTCCCCTTCAGGGATGCAGATCATCTCTTTCTTGTCTGTTATTGTTTCCCCAGGCCCTAGTGTAGTGTCTGGCACACACAGTATACAACTACCCAAAAAGAGGGAAGAGCATTACTACAGAGGCTTCCTTTCCCCTACTTCCCAAGCACTATGGATTCTTTTTCTTAAATATATTCACCTCTGCCCTCTAACCAACCCTCCCTCCCCAGCCGCCCCAGCCCTGCTGCCAAAACCTTGGTTCAGACGCGATGAGGTAATGGGTTCATTAAAGCCTCGCTGCCTCATCTCTTTCCCTGGATGCCAACCTCCCAGAAGAGTCCAGAGAGATTGTTCTATCCCACGGATAACATAGATTAGGATACCGTCATCTCCCTCACCAGTTTGTCAAAGACCCCCCATTGGCTCCAGGACAAGGTCTAAAGTCCTTTCCAAGGTGCTCAAGGCCCTTTCTCAAGGACCCTACTGCACTGCTCTCAGTCTCACAGTCTGTGCTTCAGCAACACTGACATGCTTGCCAGCCTCCTGCTGAGAACAAACTCCTCTACTTGCCCCTCTAGAAAATGCTTTCTCCTCCATGAAGACTTGAGTTCAGATGTGCCACCCCAGAGAGGCTTGGTCTACCTCTCCCACTGCCCTTCAATCACTCTGACAGCTCCGTGAGAGCACATGCCACATGTTTTCCCATTGATATCCCAAGTTTCTAACACAGTGCCTAGTACATAGCTAACGCTCAGGAAATAATTGCTGGGATTATCTTGACTCCCAAACTCCTTGGTAGCCGTTCTCTCTTTTTCTGTTCCAAGTACAGCTTCCTTGTCAGGGTCCCAGAGTGGTTGCCCCGCATCATAGATCTGTTTCCTCTCTCTCCCTTCTCCTTTCTTCATCACATAACTTTCTTCCCTCTAATCTCCCTGTTAAGGGAAAATTCTCTCTCATGGCGTTTCCTTAATTGTGTATCCTCTCAACAACTAAGTTGCTCTGTGAAAATGGTCTCTGAAACCCTCCGCCCAAGGCACCAGCTCTTCTTATTGAACATAAGAGGAATCTTGTACTGGGGTTTTGCCAGTTTTATGGCCTGACTCTGCCCTCTTTCGTCTCAGGTGATGGACCTTTTGTTTGCCAGTGCCAATTCTTACGCTATTTTCATTTCTAGTCCTGGTTTTGAGTTCCTTCTTCAGACATTTATTTACCCTCCTTTTCCAGGAAAAAAAAAAAAAAAAAAGGAGGGACATACTTCTTTGAGAACATTAGAGCTAAGTTACTATGAAATCACTGCCACCTTCCTGCCAATAGTGCGGCACCCACAAGGAGACGGGCTGGGTCTTCCCCCATCCCATTCTTGCTTCACCATCTCACCCTGACCTTCTCTCCAAAGACCAGTGCCCTCCTACAAATCTTCCTGCCCAGGTTTTCACTGGCCACTTACTTCTTATCTCTGTCGTTGATGATGAATTTTCTGATCCCCAAATTGGGACCCTTGATAAAAGAGGTTTTCTCGTTTGTGAATTTGTGTGACAGGCCCTAAAAAAAAAAAAAAAAAAAAAAACATTAAAATTAAATTGCTATTAAGTGATCTCTATAACAATTTTATTGAAAAAGAATAAAAGTACACTAAACTGATATTGTTTTAGAAAATATGGAGTAAGTATGCTGAGGCAAGTGAAGCTATTGCAGAAAAATAAGAGATTTAGGGAAGGGGGAAAAATTATATTCTTTATTTTTGCTAGGTTTCTCAGTGAGAGACATTCTAAAGTTTAATTCAACCAAAATTGCTTTTGTATTTGTCAATTGCGTTGGCATATATAACCTATCATTTAAAAATGGTTTTCCAATAAATTAGAAAAAGGGAGAGAAATGGAAAGGGACATGAGAGAGAATTTCCTAAAATGACTGTTGTTGGCCTTAAGTGTCTGGGAATTGAGGGTAAGGGCAGGAAATTAATGTTCAAGGCTACATCCTTCCTCTATTAGTAGTGAAATGTGGGGCTCATTCTTGATCTTTTCATGGAACTGTCTCTGCTAACATTTCCATAGTTCAGCGAACCCAGTGTGAAGGAAGCATTAGTTATTGCATGAAGGGGTGGGACTGAGATGGGGCAAATTAATTAATGTCTGTAAATTATGATCAACTCATACAAAGTCAATTGGTCTTTTGCCAAGAATGCCACACTATAATCAGGTATCTCTCATTTGTGAAATGATGTGGCCTATATTGATTGATTTTAGGTCAATTCAGTGAAAACTGATTTGCCAAAATTCAATTTTGCTGAAATAAAGTACCTAATGGTCAATTCATGGAATTTATCACATTTGTTGCTTTACCAAATTCATCATTTGTATTGAATTAGGATGGCTTGAACATCAAACAGAGTTTTCTGGAAAAATTTCGTTGACTGATTTTCAGTTTTGCCTTCTTAGCAGTATTTATGTAAGGTTCAATTTCTTGAAGCTAAGGGTCATTGGATAACAGTCCTCTTATGAGAGAATATATTTAGGATTCAGTAAAGCATATTTTATCATCAAGAATCCTAATTTTAGGGTTTAATATGGAAATTTTTCTCTTAGAATATAATTTTTTTTTTACTAACCTATTTTGGATAGCATTTTTAGGATTCTTTTTCCAATTTCCCCAGTAGCCTATCAACCCTTGTTGGCAATTTCTAGCCATTAGTGGCTCAAGTTTTAGTATATGACATGGTTTTTCCTGTTGCTTCCTAGTTTATTTCTTACAGTATCCATATTTTAATGTTTTAAAAAGTATTTTACCACTAAGGCTTCGTTTACATTTTTGTAGTTATGTATAGATATACTAAAAATTTGAGGCATTAATCACACAATGTTTTGTATTAATCCATTAAGGTGTCACCACTTTGAAAGGTTTTACCTGTTCAAGTTGAATCTAAAAACTGCTACCAGGTCTATATATCTCTATTGCTTCCTATTAGAAACCAAATGTTAACGTTTCTTAAAATGTAAGCATTTATAAAAACACTTAATAGGTATAATAGTTTATAACAGGGGTTCTTAACCAGTGGTCCGTGGACCCCCAAGGGGTCCATGGAAAGATTTCAGGGGGTCTGTGAACTTGAATTGAAAACTGAAAAAACTATTCTTATGGGGACATGTTGGTGTGGGTGTGATATATTTATTAAATAATACACAGTGTAGTTTGGACTTAATAGTAAGGAGTCTGTGGTTTTCACCTGACTGGCAAAGGGGTCTGTTGTAAAAAAAAAAAAAAAAAAAAAAAGGTTAAGAACCCCTGGTTTATAAAGTCAACAACAGATTTGCTGCTTTTGATAGTCTCAACAGCCTTTGAGTCTGTTTTATAGTTTTTGTAATTTAGAAGTAGCTGTTTCACACCAGCCATTTTGTAGCCTGCTAATTTTATGTTTCCTATTTCAGATTCTAGGAGTTCTTCTCCTTTGCAAACAACACAAGCTAAATATTTATTTGAATATTTTGACAAATCTATGAGTCAGGGAAAATCAAAAGCCAATTGATTTGATTGAAACGACGATGTTGGAAACCCACCTTGTCGTTTACAAAATCCTGGACATTTGAGAAAACCACTGCTTGTAATTTGAAATAAAGGAGAAATTCTCACTCCCCAGAGCACATCTTAAATCCAGAAAACTCTGGAATATACCAAACTTTGAGTGACCATGGCTAGGGAGAAACTAAAACTAAACTAAAACAAACCAAACCAACTTCAAATTTTGGGGAAAACATTTGAAGGCCAATGTAATCCTCTTATATAAGGCTTCAATGAAGAGTGGTAGAGAAGTTCACCAATGCACAGCTTAATTTCCCAGCCTCTCTTGTAGTTAGGTGTGTCCACAGAGTTCTGGCCAAAGGATTGTGGGTGATTTGATAGGTCCTACTTGCAGGCTTGTCCCATAAAAACTTCTCCTGACACTCCTTCCATTTCCACTTTTGGCTGGTTAGAACGGAGACAAATCTCACGGCAACCTTGGAAGCAGTGTGCTGAAGATGTGGATCCACAAGAGGGAAGGAATCTTGATCCATAGAGGGGATCCCTTGGAGGAGAGCTGCCTGCAAATCAGAAACACATGTTTTAGATTTGATGTGAGCAAGAAATAGGCTTCTGTTGTGTTAAACCAATGAGACTTGGGGATTGTTTTTTTTTTAATAGCAGTTAGCCTATACTAACTATAACATAAAGATTATAGAAACAATAGATTTTTAAAAATTGGTCATCAACTGAATTGATTTCCAGCAAACTGACTTGCAGTAAATTGGCTTTTGATGAATTAGACTGTCCCCATATTTGACACATTGTTTTAGCTGTCCAACATCTGAACTCTCTTTCTGTTTTAGTGAATCCACCACTGGACAAGTCTTACTGGGTAGCAGACCTCCATTCCTATTCTAGAAGCCCAGAAGCCTGGGCACTTGCTCTCTCTGACCATGAAATCCAGTAATCCCTAATCTCTAGCACCCACTTCAGGAAGTCCCCACCCTACCGACCCCTCCCCCCCCAAAAAAAACAGCATATATGGCAATGGTCTCACAGAGCTGGGTTTTGCCCAATTATCCCAATTAAGTGTTGCCCAATATCCTAACTTCAAGGAACAAAATAACAAACTCGGAGACACTCTTCAGATGTTTGGGCCCAGAAGAAATCCATTCTGACTTGAGACATGTTTTGATAGTTTTATGTAAAAGGTCAACCTGGGCTTCAGATTGATTTGATAAGTTGGGTGTTACAGGTTAGATTATGAAGTATCAGTCCATGCTCTGTGAAGACTGATAAGGATGGCAAAAAGTGTTCCTCAAGATGTGGAGAAAATACAACCTTGGAGATGTTGAAATGTTTTATAAGCAAATGTACCTGGTTCCTAGGCAGCCCTAACTTGCTTGACTAGCATTTTACCCAATGACTAAATTGTAATGTGGCCAAGGAAAACTATCATTGAAGACCACACAGGTAAGGCGTGGTCTCACAAATCAATCACTGCCTACTTCTTGCAAAAGGAGCAAGTTGACAACTTGGCAGAAGACACACGTTCTTTTCTCTGATCAGGGAACCTGGCTTGGCCCAATGCCATCCAGATGAAGCTGTGTCAGAGGGCAATGCTCGGAGGAAACCTCTAGATGTTTCCCAACACTATGGGGTGACTGAGTCACACATGCCACCCAGTCATACTACCTAATGCACACCTTCTCCAGCTCTCACCTTATCTGAGTGGCAAAGCCTTCTCAGAGTGAACTGGGTTTATTAGTTCCTTATTATTACTGTAACAAATTATCACAAATTAGTGATTTAAAACAACAAAAACGTTATCTTACAGTTCTGGAAGTCAGAAGTCCAAAATCAGTTTCACTAGGCTAAAGTCAAGGTGTCCCCAGGGCTGGTTCCTTCTGAACATTTTGACGTGGGGACTCCATTCCCTTGCCTTTTCCAGTTTCTAGTGGCCATCTTTATTCTTTGACTTGTGGCCTTTTCCCCATCCTCAAAGCACTTCACTCCAATTTCTGCTATCATCATCACATCACCTCCTCCTCTTCTGTAGTCAAATTTCCCTCTGCCTTCCTCTTATAAGGACCCTCGTGATTACATTGGGCCCATGTGGCTCATCCAGGATAATCCTCCCATCTCAAAATCTTTAACTTAGTCATATCTGCAAGGTGAGCTTTGCTGTGTAAGGTAACATATTCACAAGTTCTGGGGATTAAGACGTAGATATTTTTGGTGACCATGACTGGGCCAGAGTGGAGGCCTAGCTTAGTATTTTCTATTCCCAGGAACATGTAAAGGCAAGTGAGGGCTAGGGGAGAGACACTTTTCCACTTGGCAATAGGGGGGATGATTAAGCCACATCGGGTGGGAATACATCTTTCAATGCTATTGCTATTACTCCTACAACACACACAGATTCACACACACTCATTGACATGCACACTTTCTTTATCTCTAGAAAGTCTGTCTCATTGGTTACACTTCATACCCATTTACTTCCTCAAGTAAAAATAGCAGGATCTCTCAATAGAGCTGGTCTGATTCGAAGGGCTTCACAGACCACAGTGATGTGTGGAAGGAACCGGTGTTGGAAAACTCACCAGAACGCTGGCTTCTAGCCCTGGTTCTGCCACTAAATTAGTTGTGTGACCTTGGTTAAGCCACCTGTCTCTCCAGGTTCAGTCTTTTAGCTCCAACACAAGGTTTGTCTAGAGCTGCATTTCCAAAAACAAAACACTGGTTATAAGAGGTGCTCCTTGGAAAAAAGTATACCTTGACCAAGTAAATTGGGTGGATGTTTTAATGTATGTACACCTCCACCCTTCTTGGAAGGTCACAATGCACAAAAGCTTAATAAAGGCTCTGAAAAGTCCTGCATAAATGCAGTTGGGTAACTCTTTTTTTAAAAATCACAGTTTGTTTAAGCATTCATCCATTGAAGGACATCTGGATGGTTTCTGGGTTTTGTGGTTACAAATAAAACTGTTATGAACAATCTTGTACAGGTTTTACTGTGGACATTAGTTTCCATTTCTCTGGAATAAATTCCCAGGAGTGTGATTGTTGGGTTATATGGTAAATATATATGCCCTGCACAATGAATTCTTGTAGCCATTCATCAGAGGGCAACTGTGGAGTCCACCTATGACCTTCAGAAGGTGACAGCTCATTGTCTGTTGTCCCTTTTATACCAACTGAGGAAGGCTTCGGAGAAGAACACAAGTGCTGGGATACATGAGGAGGTAAGTTTAGGTGGATGATTAATGCAGTTACATACAAAGAGTTTCTCTAAGGGAACAAAGTGCATTTCCATTTGTTTAAAGACAAAATTGAAGAAGAGAGCTTTCCTTAATGCATTAGGCAAGAGCAAGTTTATAGATATATTTGCAGAACTCCCTTCCTAGGAAGAAACAAGTTCCCCCAAACATGAAAGCTGGTAGCATGACAGTAAATTTTAAAATGGACTTTAGACTGGAAGAAAATGTGATGCCTATTAAACTGTAGTATTGGCAAAAGAGGTGGGTAACTCTTTAACCCAATATTTTGTGAACTGTCTTTAACTCTTTTTTTTTTTTTTTGATACTGATAATCATACGCTGAGAAATCCTCATCATGGTGGTCTCTACGGAAATCATCGTTCCTGCTCCATGACCTTTAGGATGACTTTTGAACCTGAGACCCTTTGCCAACAAGCTGGTCCCTGAGAAGAACAGAAAATACCTCATCTTGCCTTGACTGGCCTCCCAGAGGCTTTGTTTAATATGTAATATGTAATTAAATGTCAATTTTAACAGGACTCAGCAGCAAAAACCTAGGAGCCAAACTTGACAGTAAGATGCTGCCACAGGATGGAGACTTGCATAATGAGCAGAAAGGTGTTTGACTCCCATCCTGGGGAGTCCTACTATGATCTCAAATAGAGGGGGAGGGGTCTCTTGAGAGCATAGACACTACCTAATAGGGGAGGAGAGGCCAGTATGTCAAGCCCTCAATATAGTTGCAAGTAACTATGAATCTTGTCCTTCAATGAGCTAATCTTGGTGGTTATTGTGAGTCCTGAAGGAGGAGGGTGGGAAGAATAGAATAGACAGAACACGGGACATTTTTGGGGTGATGGAATTGTTCTACATGATCCTGCAAGTATAGATACAGACCATGTCAAACTTCATCAAAATCTATAAAAAATGTATGGTCCAAAATGTAAACCACAATATAAATCATAGACCATGGTTAGTAGCAATGTTTCAATATTTGTACATCAATTGTAACAAATGTACCATCCACATGCAGAATGTTATTAATAGGGGAAAGGGGAAAAGAGAGACGATGTTAGGTGTGTAGGAATTACCTATATTCTGTACATGGATTTTCTGTAATCCAAAGCTTCTTTGAAGACAAAAATGAAAAAGATAGCACATTGGTTGAATAAATGGAAGCAATCGCACTATACATACAAGACAATATATCTTACAGTGATGAAGAAGTTTTGGACCACAGAAGGGTTACAACTGTGGCAGGGGAGGATCATTGGTGTGGGGTGTCAGAGATGGGGGATGCATGGGAGGAGGTCCACTGGGGGCATACCTATAAAGCATATGAATGTGTTCAAGTGTTCATGGGACATTGCCACAGTGGGTGGAGATCCACACAATAACCAAAGAAATATCAAATTCCCATCCTGGAGAGCTCTGCCACATTCTCTAATGGGACAGAAAGAATCCCCTGAGTACAGGGAAGGTGACTACTGAAGGAGGATGGGCAATTAATGGACCCTCGATTGTGATGACTGTACTTATGAACCTTTACTTTTGACATTGAAACTTAGCAGAGTATCATAGGGTGCCTAAGTGTTACCTCCTGAGAGCCTCCTTGTTGCTCAAATGTGGCCTTCTCTAAGCTAAAACTCAGCATATAATTGCATTACCTTCCCCCCCAGCATGGGACATGACTCCTGGGAATGAGCCTCCCTGGCACTGAGGGATTACTATGAAGAACCAACTAGCAATGCAACTGGAAAAAGACCTTGGCCAAAAGGGTGAAAGGGTAAAGACAAAGAATTTATATGGCTAAGAGACTTCAATGTGGGTCAGGAGGTCATTTCAGAGATTTCACTTATGCATGTTTCAGCAGGAAGTCATTGACTGCCAAAGAAAATATTACCTCAAACAGTGGAGCTCCTGAGGGCTTTGGAGACATCCAGACACTATAGGCAAGGCAGACAGACAGCTCAGGAGTTTGGTGTCCTGCCAGTGGGCCCCACTTTGGAATTTATGCTCTCAGTGTGATAGAGTTGAACTCAGTTATGCTGCCTCTGTATTTGAACCTATAGCTAGTACTAGTTGATAAGTGTATGTCCAAGAGACTTAAATCTTTGGGTTGTCCATGTGCCAGTTGGACCCTAAATCTCAATGTTCTTGCAACACCTACTCTTCAGTTCATTGGACTCACCCAAGACAACTAACAAGGAGATGATGACTGACAACAACCATCTCAAGGAACAGCGAGAGTCTGCAGCTGCAAGCAAGAAAGTCCCATCCATCTGCCCCATGAGATCTAAGCCCCTTCTCAATTAGAGGTAGAGAGGGCATCACCATCACAGAATCCTCAGGATTGGGGAATGGACAATGGACTAGAGTAGAATTACAGTTGTTCTACTGTAGATTTGTTGTGATCCTAGCAATGGAAGAACTTTTATCATGGATGTGGATGCAGTGGGCACTGGAGTTCTGAGGGGAGGGAGAGGGAAAAATTGGTGAAATATGGGGGCATTTTGGGGACTTGGGAATTATCCTGAATGACATTGCAATGACAGATACAGCCCATTGTATATCTTGTATTAACTTGCAAAAATGTGTGGGAGAGAATGTAAACTACAATGTAAACTATAATCATCACTTAGTGGCAATGTTCCAAGATGTGCTCACCAATTGTGGCAAATGTACCACACTAATGAAGGATATTGTTTATGTGGGAAATTGTGGGAGGGCTAGGGAGTGGGGTATATGGGAATCCCCTATATTTTTTGTGTAACATTTATGTAATCTGTTTCTTTTAAAAATAAAAAAGTATATTAAAAAAATATTGAGCTTCCAATAACTTCTTTAAAAATGCTCCCCACAATGAGCGGCTCCACTTAACCCTTTAAAAGCTACTTTAGTTCCCTAAGTATTTCTTCAGTATCTGTGAGGTGCTCAGCACTTGGAATTGGCACAACAGAGGAGGCTTCAAGAAATGCAATGTTTTTGTTGAGCAAGCCATCATCTCATAAGCCAAGAAAAAAGAAAAGAACAACCATTTACTGAGCTTATTATGTCACATGCAAGGTGTCATTGTAGTTAATCCTTATGAATATCCTCTAAGTTAAATTTGATTATTACCATTGTATAAGTGAGATGCCCACAGCGAGAAGTTAACAAGGCCACGTGCCTAAATAGTGTGAGAATCAGGGTTCAAGCTGTAGAAAGACACGGTTCCTACAAGCACAGAAATCCTGATCCAGGTAGAGAAGGGAGGTGGGTGTATGGGCCAGGTTGGAGAAACCTGGGCACTGTGGGACGTGCCCTGGGCTGGGAGTCAACATAAGACCCAAGTTCAAGTCTTGGCTCCATGATTTCAGACACGTCACTTAACCTTTCTGGTTAAGGCTAGAGGAGGCTAGAGACTATACTCTTTCAGCTGTGAAGATGACCCAATACCAGGTCACAATTTGAAGACAGAGGCAAGCAGAGGAGAAAAACAGGGAGAGAGTATAGCTCACACGCTGAACATACATTTCTTAAGCACTTACTATGGACCAGTCACTGTTCTAGGACCTTGGGACATGGCAGGAAACAATGTAGAGGAAAACCCTTGCCTTGTACACTAGAGGGGAGACAGATGAACAATACAGAATATTAGAAGGTGTTAAGCAAAGGAAAAAATTAGAGCAGGGTAAAGGGAATCAGGTGTGGGGTGGAAAAAATTAGAGCAAGGTAAAGGGTGTGGGTGGTATCCTAATTAGGGCGGTCAGGGGAGACCTCGTTGTGAAGATGCCATTTGAGCAGAGTCTTAAAGGGGACAGGGGAGTGGGTAGGTGGATTCTGGGGAAGAGCATTCCATGCAGAGAAGCACCAAGTGTCCATCCGGAGTAGGACGGTGACTGTCGCATTCAGGGACTAGCAAAGAGATCAGCAGAGCGGTTGGAGGAGAGTAATGAGGAGGAGAGTAAAAAAACATGAAGTGAAGGCAAAGATGGCGTTAGTGTAGGAGGGCACACACTGCAAGCTCCCAGAGCAAGGCGGATTGTGGACTGGGTCCTGCCCGGGAGTCTGTGCTGTGCACTCGAGAATGAGAAGCTTGGGACATCTATCTGCGCGGATCAACGGCGTGGATGGAATGGTAGAGATTCATGAGTTTTAAGCCTGCCGGTGGTGGCTGGCATGGACCACTGAGACCCGCGGTTAGGGAGAAAAAAAAGTAAAATGGCCAGTTGGAGCCGCGAGCGGGGTGAGAAAGTTTTATTTTATGGGGATTTGGCTGCCTGGAGCCCCTTGGACCTTGGGTGAACAGAACAGCTGGAGCAAATCAGCACTCGGTGGAGGGCAGGGGTGATTCTGTCTGGGGAAGGAGTTGATTTGCCTAGCTGCCCAGGGATAAGCCCCAGGCCGCCGCGGAGCCAGGAAGAGGGGACACTCTCCAAAAGAGGGAGGGTTCTGTTGGAGGACAGGGAAGGGAATTTTTTTTTTTTTTTTTTTTTTGCCATTGATCTGGCTGCCTGGACTGCCCCATAGCTTTGGGGAGCAGATAAGCTGACCTGAAGCAGCATCAGGCTGAGAGGAGAGGTGAATCTGCAGAGTCAAACTGACTTACATAGCAACCCGGTGACGCTGGTGCTCGGCTCCAGAAGGTGCAGAGTTGGCTGTGTTTAGCACTCTGCACTGACTAACATCAGAGCTACAGCTACCTTGGGGAGTCCAGAAAGTGGGATCTGCTTGATTAATTTCCATGAGCCCAGTTAGGGTCCCTTCCATAAGGGGGTTGGTCTAGAGGAGGAATTATTTTGGGTCCTGTATTTCGCAAAAAAAAAAAAAAAAAAAGTGAGGTCACTTCAATAAATGAAAAATAAATTCTTTTTAATTTAGTTTAATAACTAAAAGCTATTTCAGGACCTGCATATAGAACCCTGTGGGGAAACTGATTGATAAACACGAGCAGGCAGAGAGGATCCACATGGACCCGAGGGGAATCATTGACCCTCCTTAGCTCTGTTTGACTGCTTGCCTGTGTGGATCTTTAGTTTTTCTGTCTATTTCTGGTTTCTTGCTTTTCTTTCCTTTTTCCTAGCCCCTTTCTTTTTTCTTTCATTTTTTTAAAATTAGGTGCTATTAGCTTGTCGCTTCATTGCTGTGCTGCTTCTTCAGTAATTTCCCACTCGCTGTCTATATTGGTTTTGTATTCCAAACTATCGCTTATCCTTCCTTCATCATTCTGCCTTCTGCTTTCTGTTGTGGCTCTTAGATAAAACATTTCTTCATAGGCCCACAACTTAAGGGTGTCAATTTCTATTCCATCTATTTTGTTTTCTTCTTTTTTTTTTTTTTAGTATTAACTTTTTCCTTTCAGCCCTTTCTTTACTATTTCTCTCCCTCCTCATAATTCTAGCCTTCTAAATCACTATATATATATATATATATTCCACCATTTGTTTTCCAAGTCCATTGTAGGAACTCCACTTTTTTTCCTATTACTCTACACTGCCTACACAAGTTAGATATTCATCTCATTAAGTCTCATTTGGCCCCTCTTCTAACTTTTATCAATATTACTATTATCCTTCTGCCTTTCATACATCTTTTGATTCCTCTGGCCCTAATCTTTTGCCTTCAAGGGAACATAGAAAGAAGCAAGGAAATAAAATAAGAAGAAAAAGTGCCAAAGAGAAAACTTAACTCACACACAGAACCACCAGCTAAATTAAACTCTAGAGC
This sequence comes from Tolypeutes matacus, assembly GCA_026826555.1. Lineage (NCBI taxonomy): Eukaryota > Metazoa > Chordata > Mammalia > Cingulata > Chlamyphoridae > Tolypeutes > Tolypeutes matacus. Next base: position 17,578,349 of record JAKSZT010054341.1, on the reverse strand, counting down.
ATAGAGAAAAGCTAATCAACTGAACAAACCCATCAAGATAATATGATGACCAGAGGGCAACAAAAAAATTCAAATGACTCTGAGAAACAGGAAAACATGGGCCAGTCCAATGAACAAATTAAAAACCAGGAAGTGATGCAGAACATCGAACAACTAATCAAAGCTATCCAAACAAATATCATGGACCAACTTAAAGAAGTGAAGGAAGAGATTAAGGATATAAAGAAGACACTGGAAGAACATACTGAAGAAATTGCAAACGTGCCTAAAAAGATAATGGATACTATGGTGAACAATGGCACAATCCAAGAAATCAAAAAGACGCTGGATTCACGTAACAGCAGATTTGAACAGGCAGAGGAAAAATTAGTGATACGGAAGACAATACAGCTGAAATCAAAGAGATAGTAGAACAGATAGACAAAAAGATAGAAAAAATCCAGCATGGACTCAGGGAATTAACCGATAACACAAAATGCACAAACATACGCATTATGGGCATCCCAGAAGGAGAAGAGAAGGGAAAGGGAACAGAAGGGGTGTTGAGGGAAATAATGGCTGAAAACTTCCCAACCCTATTGAGAGAGATGGATGTGCAGATCTAGGAAGCACAACGCACCCCAAATAGTATAAATCCCAACAGGCCAACTCCAAGACATATACTTGTCAAAATGTCCAATGCTCAAGACAAAGAGAAAATACTCAAGGTAGCAAGAGAAAAGAGAACCGTCACCTACAAGGGAAGCACAATAAGATTAAGTACTGGTTGCTCACCTGAAACCACGGAGGCAAGGAGACAGTGGTATGACATAGTCAAAATACTAAAAGAAAAAAACTTCCAGCCACGAATCCTCTATCCAGCAAAACTGACATTCAAAAATGATGCAGAGTTCAAAATATTCACAGATAAACAGAAATTAAGAGAGTATGTCAATAAGAGACCAGCACTTCAAGAAATACTAAAGGAATCTCTACAAGTTGAAAGGAAAAAACAAGGGAGAGAGAGTTGGAGGAGAGTTTAAAAACAACTGAAAAGACAAAAAGAGAAACAAAACATCATATGACATACATTAACCCAAAGAAAAAATGGCTGAAGTAAGAAATTCGTTACGAGTAATAACATTGAATGTTAATGGATTAAATTCACCAATCAAGAGACACAGATTGGCAGAATGGATAAGAAAATATGATCCATCTATATGCTGTCTACAAGAAACACACCTTCAACCCAGGATTTCTAGGAGAATGAAAGTGAATGGCTGGAAAACCATTTTACAAGCTAACAATAGCCAAAAAAGGGCAGGAGTAGCTATTCTAATATCAGACAAAATAGACTTTAAATGCAAAACTATTGTAAGAGACAAAGATGGACACTACATATTAGTAAAAGGAGTAATCTCTCAAGAAGAGAGAACAATCATCAACATTTACGCACCTAATTGGGGTGCCTCAAAATACGTGCGGCAAACTCTGGAAAAAATAAGAAGAGAAATAAATACCTCTACAATTATAGCAGGGAACTTCAACACACCACTATCATCATTAGACAGAACATCTAGACAGAGAATCAATAAAGAAACAAAGGAACTCAACAATACATTAGAAGACTTGGACTTAATAGACATAAACAGAACATTACACCCAAATACAGTGGGATTTACATTCTTCTCAAGTGCACATGGAACATACTCCAAAATAGACCACATGCTAGGCCTCAGAACAACTCTCAATGAATTCAGAAAGATTGAGATTATACAAAGTAATTTCTCTGACCACCACGGAATGAAATTGGAAATCACTAAGGGCCAGAGAAACAGGTTAGGCACAAGGATATGGAAGTTAAACAACACACTCTTAGACAAACAGTGGATCAAAGAGGAAATCTCAAAAGAAATCAGTAACTACCATGAAACTAATGAAAATGACAACACAACATATGAAAACCTATGGGATGCAGCGAAAGCAGTCCTGAGAGGGAAGTTCATAGCCATAAATTCATATATTAAAAAAGAAGAAAGAGCTAAAATTGAAGACCTAACTGCACACTTGGAGGTATTGGAAAAACAACAACAAACTAAACATAAAGGAAGTAGAAATAAGGAAATAACAAAGATAAGAGCAGAACTAATTGAAATAGAGAATAAGATAGCACTGGAAACAATAAACAAAACCAAAAGCTGGTTCTTCGAGAATATCAATAAAATTAACAAACCCTTAGCCAGACTAACAAAGAAAAAGAGAGAACAGATGCAAATACATAAAATAAGGAATGACCAAGGGGATATCACTACTGACCCCACAGAAATAAAGAGTATCATAAGAGGATACTTTGAAAAATTATATGCCAACAAGAATGATAATTTAGAGGAAATGGACAAGTTTCTAGAAACCCACAAACAGCCTACATTGATGAAAGAAGAAATAGATGAGCTCAACAGTCCAATTACAAGTCAAGAGATAGACTCAGTCATCAAAAACTTCCCAACTCAGAAGAGTCCAGGACCAGATGGCTTCACAGCTGAATTCTACCAAACATTCCGGAAAGAGCTAACACCAATTCTACTTAAGCTCTTCCAAAAAATAGAAGTAGAAGGAATATTGCCGAGCTCATTCTATGTTGCCAACATTACCCTAATACCAAAACCAAATAAAGATACCACAAGAAAGGAAAACTACAGACCAATTTCTCTAATGAACCTAGATGCTAAAATCCTCAACAAAATACTTGCTAATCACATTCAACAACATATCAAAAGGATTAT